>MJUT01043188.1:197531-245619 GCA_002080005.1 Gigantidas platifrons
CCAATTCCAATTTACTACCTTAACTTTTGGCTTGGTTCTGAGGAATGTGTATGGGTTTAATGCAAAGAAAACGTCTTGAAGAGCCAAAATGGATTTTCAATATAACTTAATTTGAAGGAATGGTATATTATTCATCAGGTATGATGGTATGAAGTAGAAAACTTTATAGACTTTAAAAGGGGTTTGTGCCTTAGTTTGTGTCTGTAAGACACATACAATGCCCTCACGGTTATAATTGCAAAAGGGTAAACCAATGTTTTGCTTATTCAGCATCAAGCAGAAATGACTAGAATAAATGAATCTGTACCTAACAATGTGATGTTCGATTGATTGATTGATTGAATGGGGTTTAATGCCATTTTCAGCAGTATTTCAGCCATATCGTGGCGGTCAGTTTTAGTGGCGGAGGAAGCCGGAGTGCCCGGAGGGAGCCGCAAGTATAAGGAGTGTTGCTTACACGTTAACAGGTTTCAGTGGCTAAGTTCATATAAGCATAATTTTGTAAAAAATTGTTGAAAATTAAAATCCATATAATATGCACACCTTCAGTGTTGGTACTAACTGTCTACAAAATATAAAAGGTCTAGCTCAAAAACTGTAGGAGGAGTTAGCCAGACAAACCATATATCCTATATGGATTTAGCAAAATCTGTCCAAGTTCATGCATCCATAATTTTGTAAAAAGATTGTTGAAAGTCAAAATCCATAAAATATGCACACCTTCAGTGTAAGTANCTAGCTCAAAAACTGTAGGAGGAGTTAGCCGGACAAACCATATATCCTATATGAGGGCATAAATGAAAAGTCCAACTACCTGTCATTTTGAGAATATTTGATGAAAATCAAAATCCTGTGCACATGCACACCTCCATTATGTGTATAAACATCCTACAAAATATTAAAGCTGTAGCTCCAAAACTGTAGGAGGAGTTAGTGGGACAAACTATACATACTATAGTGTGACGAACGGAAGGACGGACAGGGGTAAAACAATATGCCCCCCCGACCAATAGTCGTGGGGGCATAAAAAATCATCTCTGTATTTTACAAACTTAAGAAGCAGTTCCAGTTCTAGGTTATGATAAGAATAATTTTCAAAAAAGGGGATCAAAATCAAAATCACGTCCGTTTGGCTCTGCCATCATCCCAGATCACATATCTTGACCATCCAAATAACTACACAGCCCAGATTCTACCTCCTACATAAAGTGGTAAGTCTTTCCTAATGATGTTTCTCATTTTTCACTCAATTTTGCAAACTTAAGTAGCAGTTCCATGTTATAATTGGTATAATTGTCAAAAAAACAGGGATAAAAATCATGGCCGTTTGTTTGGCTTTGCCGCCATCCCAGATCAAATATCATGACCAACCAAAAAATAAACTAGCCCGGATTCTACTTTCTTGACCTTCAAAACTGCCGTTATTCTATATTAATTTACCCTTGCACGATCATAATGCTATTTTTTTTTACTTTCTTGAACATTGTAAAAACTTGCCTTCATTGAACTGTACATGGCATCATTATTATCTAGAAGGGCAAACTTTAAAATAATTCACAATTTTGCTAAAGGTAGTTTAAAAAACATTAAATTTTCTTTTATTTAAAATTCAATTTCAGCTCTATTTCGAAATTAATCAAAATGTTCAATATCCTGATAAAATATTGCTTTCCACTCAACTGGAGCAATTAAGTGTAATTGATCTTTAGCTGTTTAAGGCGTTATTTTCTTAATATGAAATGAAGTTTATTTTTCCACGAGCCAGAATGATATAAATGATATCGGAGAGAAAATTCCATTCTTCATTTAGGAATCAAATTACACTTAAATAAACAAACGAATGGTCCTTTTTATTAATGTGCTCCATCTCAAATTCACAATTAAGGAAATTGAAGTAATGTAGTTGGATTTACAACTACCTGTGTAATTAGTGCCTATCGCCACTAAATTTGTGAGTTTGAATAGCGCTCAGGCGAGGTGTGCTCGATACAACATTATGTGATAAAGTTTGTCAAAGACTTGCATCAGGTCGGTGATTTTCTCTGGGTACTCTGGTTTCCTCCACCAATAAAACTGACTGCCATGCTATATATGAAATATTGTTGAAAGTGGCATTAAACGCCATAAACCAACCAAACCGATGCTTCTAAATTCTGTGTGTATAAGTGCTATTTCAATCAATTTTTGTTACCATATTTTTCATTAAAATACCACAGTACCATAGAATCCCAATGTACAGTCACACCTGTATTAAGAGGTCACTTTTGGGACAAACAAAAAGTGGCCTGATAAGACAGGTGAGCTCTTAAAAGAGGCTCAATTCATATAACATTTTCTATGACATGGCAAGAAAAAGGTGACTTTCTAATACAGGTGACTTAATTGAGGTGACTACATAGGCATGTTTGACTGTATAGTATAATTTCATAATATATGATCCATTGAGTGGTATTAACGGTGTCTGACCTTTGAACTCTTAGTCGAACTTGTACAAATATCACTGTTCTCCAGGAGTGTATATATTAACCTCTATTTAACCTCGTGATTCTGTTTGATTTGTTTTTGGCTGTTTATTAATTTGCATTTCTGTCAAAGACACATGACAAATTACGAATTTTCTCCTATATTAAATCCAATCTCCACAAGATATTCCAAGATCTTCCATTTGTCGTAGATAAACAAGGGATTTTATATGCTAGTTACTGTATAATTGGATATCCGTTACGTAGTCCCAGGATTCATGAGGAATCCAAACAAGTGTAGCAACATACAATAACAGTGACCGCAATATGGAAAATAACAGCCGACAAACGATGTCTTAATACTTTTGATTCAAAAATGGTATTCAAACAAGTGTAACTACATACAACGATCCAACATGGAAAAATAACAGTCAAGAAACGATATTAAAATATGTTGATTCAAAAATTGTATTTAAACAAGTGTAGCACATACAATGATCCAACATGGAAAATAACAGCCGAAAACGATGTCAAAATACTTGATTCAAATATTGTATTCAAAGTCACATAATATAGATTTAGATAAATAATCAAGGCACATGATGGAAGCCATATATATATATATATGGTAGAATTCTTATTAGATTTATATTGGCACGTTTTTAAATTTGTTTTCTTTTAACTTCAAAAAGTTAAAAGTTCAAGAACTAAATATAAAATGACCTACATGTAAGTGGCTATGCACCCAAGTTTTTTTTTTATCCATACATCTAAAACAATTACAGTCAAACCAGCCCATATGGTCACCTCTATTAAGCAGTCACCTGTATTAAAAGGTCACCTTTTTCTTGTCCTGTCATAGAAATTTTCATATGAATTGAACTTCTTTTAAGAGGTCACCTGCTATAAAAGACCCCTTTTTCTTCTTATTTTCAGAAATAATGATTGTATCCCTCCCTCCAAGTTTAACATATCGTCAGTAGCTTAGGCAAAATAAATGTGTTCTTTCCCTTTGGTGCTAACATCATGAGATTTGCTTGTACAAGTTTTGATGAATTACTGAAATAACGAAACAAAAAAATGCTACAAGATGCTAAGTTTTTATACTTATCATGCAACCTTGCATGTCATGACGGTATTAATTCTCGGTAGAATCGTGAATTAAGAATAAACCTTATTTACCCTCTAACTGACACTATATTCTAATACTTGCAAATTCAGATACAAATGGAAAGTGTCTTATTTCCCATTAAATTTCTATTCCTATTAATGTCTAGATGTCGTGCAATGTTACTCAGAAAATGCATCAGAATGTGTGTTTTGGTACTCCCACAAGATAACCTGATTCTGTTGTTGCCACACCCGAAAAAATGAACACCTATTTATGCACCACCATTATTTCAATTTCTGAATATAACAGCATAGTATAATGGTAAGCATGCTTGCCGCAAGTGCTACAGGTCATGGCATGGGTACGAGCCCCGGTTGAGTCAAACCAAAGATTATAAAATTGGTATGTGTTGCTTCTCCACTAAGCATGCAATATTAAGCAGAAAGAGCAAAGACTGGTTGGCTTGGAATCAGGATAATGTGAAGTAACATATCTATCAGCACTGTAAGCTAGCACTGTAAAAAACCAAGCTGTTGGTCAAGTAAAAAGCTTGGATTTTCCTTCAGTATCAAAAATATATTAAAGCTTGCTTGATTATTCTTTTATTGATTGATTGATTGATTGATTTATTTATTGTGCTTAACGCCACTTTCAGCAATATTTCAGCTATATCATGGTGACCAGTTTTAGTGATGGAAGCAGCCGGAGTACCCGGAGAGAACCACCGACCATGGGCAAGCAACTGGTAAACTTTATCACTTGTGGCTGCGAGTCGAGTGCACCCTTTTTTTGTAAATTACAAAGCTGGGCGCGAACCCACACCGTATTGCTGAAAGGCTTGTATGAGTTGTTAGGTAAATCCAACTACCTAACTCATTGAGCCACCTGGGCCCATTATTCTTTTACAATTCAAGTTCAAATTCTCTCATGAGTTCTGAGAATTGTAAATATTTCCTGTAGATGCATAACATTTATCAAATTCTACAGTGTTGGCCATCTTGGATTCCAAATAGTCCCCTCCCCCCCAAAAAAACCATAACTAATATTTCAAAATAGAATTCATTGTAAGACATCATGATCACTGTGTACACAAGTTGTCTGTTAAGATCCTAATAATAAGAAATCAACTCCAATTAATTATACTATAGACCGATGATTAATGAGTTCTGGTGACATCATATTAGCCTCATTTATCAGAGAAGGACAATTTTTGATACAAACAGAAATGGAAGACTTTTCATTTATATTCCATATTTAGATTTCTGCTAGACAAATATATCTAATGTTTAGTTTCGTTTGGTTTATGGTGTTTAATGCCACTTTCGACATTATTTATCTAAGAAATACCAAACTTGAGAATACAATAAAAATGAAAAACAAAAAATACCACACTGTCAGAAAAACTCCAAAATCAAATATCAAAATTGTAGAAAAAGGCAAAATCAATACACAAATACAATGATCGCTCACTTTCCTGGCTTGGTACAGGCACTTCAATTAAAGTGGCAGGGTTAAGCTTTACAGTCATTCAAAAACATAGAATTATCCACAAAAACACAAAAGGTTAAGGTTTTTTCTTTTTATTGGTTGACTGTTAAAGCGATAAAAAAAGGACTGAAAAGTTTAAATGAAGCTAAGTTAAAGGTTTCTTAAACAAATTCTAATTAAGATAATGCTGTTTTAAATTTTTTTCTTACAGGGATGCCATTAAAATTAGGGAAAATTCAGCATTTTCTTGTTTGCATAACATTTGTAATACACGATTTCCATTTTGTGTAAATAGCTAAAATTATGTGCAATAACATCCTGAATATCTGCGAAAAAAGAAATGAAGAAGAATGTGAAACGAGAGGCCCTCAGCCTGTAATAATTCAGCTGGTTTTCAAATACGAGCTCATTTTGAATTAAAGAAAGTAATAAACAATTAAAGAATTTCTAATTTTAGCAATGGTGGCCATACTGAAAAGAGGGCAGGGCTGTCGGACACAATCTTGAAAGAGAACCCACACAAGGACCATCCCAGCCAAGTTTGGTTTAATCTGGTTCAGTGGATTCTGAGGAAAAAAATTAAATTTGATTTTTTTATGAAAATACTTTATGCCTAATTTGCATAAATCAACTGAAAGAAAAATTTAACTGAAAAACCATGAAGATTATGTTGAATTTTGTAAAGAAAGTTTAATTAGTGTTGGTCAACAATTCCACTAATATAAACAAAACAAACAACCGTATCTCACCTCAAGTTGTTGAACATAATATAAACCACGGGAGGTTGGAAATCCAAAACAATCACCTATCACATCAACTCACTGATTACAAAAAAAAACATGACGTATGACATTGTAAATGCAGGTCCTGGCTTTGGACAGGCACAAAAATTGTTGTGGGGTTAAACTGATTAATGGGATCCCAATGAACTACTCATTGTCATGTGACTGCAGTATAAATTTGGATGCAGTCATTTAGTAAGTTTGTTGTACTACAAGTTGTTATACCTGGTATATAAGACACAGTAAATAGTTGGCAGCTGGTACAAGTCTGCTATCCCTATATGACCTTTACACAAGACCTCTACCTCTATATAATATGTTTGTACAGAGGTTTAATTATTACCACATGTATTGAAGTCAATAGACACAGAACTATTGACTACCCACGTTAACATAATGCTAATTGTTAATGATGAATTCCTATCTGTGCACTATAGATCTGCACAAAATTGATCTTTTTACAGAAAAAACAAGCTTTCCACACAATTTTTGATGTATCCGAGAAACATTACATAGGAAAACCTGTCTTATGTGACAAAAAAAAGCTTTCCATACAATTGTTCATGTATCTGAGAAACATTACAGTCATGCAAACCTGTCCATTCAAAAAAAAGTTTTCCATGGAATTGTTTATGTACTTGAGAAATATTATACAGTCAAACCTGTCTTATGTGACCATCCATGGGAACAATGAAAAAAAAACAGATCACATAAGAAAGGTGGTTGCTTAATACAGGTTTAATATATTTGAAATCCACTGCAAGAGAACAAAAAATTAAGGTGCAACAATACATGCGATTGCTTAATAGAGGTGGTTGCTAAAGCAGGTTTTACAATAAATTATACTGTTGTTGAACTGTACGTGAAGCACACGATCAAATTCAAATGACTTAATCTTAGAGTCAATAGCAACAATAATTTTATTTTTGAAGTTTCTCCTGTAGCTTTGAGCATGCTCCCATTGATTGATAGAACTTTTGTGTACTAATAATGAAGTTTTTCATGCATGCAACTCAATCGTGCTCACACTATGTGTATAAAGGGCAGAACTTTTGTGTTCTATATCAATCATAAAAAAATCTTCTTCTAATTTTTAACTATTGCAAGCTAAGAATGCAATTTTCGAAATTAGACTTTCAAATTTACTGGCCCGAAAACTTCAAAATTAGAAAAAAATTGGCAAAAGTCACTGGTCCGAATTAATTTTCACTGGCGTGGGGCCACCGGACCACTGCTAAAGTCGATGACTGAGAATGAGAAATGAGAAGTACTCTGCATGTTTCCTTAGCCTTGCACAAACTAAACTTTGATATTCAAGATAAATCAGGAAGTGCTGGATGATTAGCGAAGAAGCAGTAAATACTAGCATTTGGTGTTTGACCCGACTGGGGATGGAAGTCTTGATCTACCACACTAAAGGCAAGCATGCTAACCATTACATCACCAAATTGTGTTCTGCCCTCAAACAAAAATTGCTAAAATGTGATTATAACAAGAAAGTCTTGTAGAATATACAGTAAAATGTGCCCTGGTGGTCACTTCTATTAAAGGGATATTAAAGCTCGTTTTAGCATATATTTTTTCAACTCGTGACGAAGGTTGTTTTTTTTCAATTTAATTGTAAAAACAATCCAAAAATACTTTGCACGCCCATATAATCCTTGATATCGTTAAAATATCACTTAAAAGGGTCGAAATGAATTTTTGTCCAGGAAGCAAAAATTCAATTATTGCATATGACAGAATTATCAACGAATTAAGTCACTTTTACAAAGTATCATTGCTAAAAACCGGGTTAATGATTCATAAATATCATTTATTGAACCAATTGCAAGTTTTCATGAGATACAAAAAATTATCAAAATGAGCTTTAATATCCCTTTAATATCTGTTTTAAAAGGTCACATTTTACTTGTCTTGTCATAGAAAATTAAATTTCAGAAATTAGAAGCTCTGTTAAGAGGTCGTCTGACTAATAATGCCAAATAATTTTCTTTTTCCCAAGAGGGACCTCTTAATACAGATTTGACAGTATATTGTCCTCGCACCATTTAACAAAGCTTCTAATTTCTGAAATTTAACAGAGTTACAAATCTATTATATTCAATAAATTCCAATTAAAATGTATCAAAAACAATGTATTTTCAATTTGCCCAAGATGTTTATATCCTGCGGCAGAAACAGACGATTGTATACAAACTCACGTACTTTCTAGATCTGTCAATTACATGTCTAAATTAAACGTAATTTCTATGACATTTCTATTACGTTGCTTACGCCAATTGTATATTATATCTTAAGCTCTCTGTAACGAATCAGTCTGCATTCAATGTTAGTTTCAAAATAATAATGCCAGGGTTCTATGGCTTTTACATAACATTTGTTTTTTCAATGATTAACTAAATCAAGATAAAAGTGCAGTGTGTATATACGATATCGTGAAATCGGGAGGATAAGATTTGTCTAAATTCTTTCTTTTTCGAATCAAGATAATTAGGGTTATGGATGTTTATTGCAACCTTCAATAAAATTGGGGGATATGTTTTTTCCTTAAACATTTATTTCTACAAGGTACAACAATTCATTTTTGGACTCGAAAAACCTGTAATTTTTTGTGATCAAATTGTACCAAAAATTTCTCATTGGCAACTGTAGAATCGGATTATTTACTTTTTGTATTTTTCATATTTTTTCTATAAAATTTGGCTCCCACACCCTCTGACACTGACAGTAAAATTGTTGTTCCCTTAGATCGTAGAGGTAAGATTTTATTAATTAAGGTAAAACAGAAACTTAGAGTACCATTCAAAAGAACACACAACGACAAATCTTCTATAAAAGTACTATTCAAAAGAACAAACAACGACAAATTTTTCTTTATAAAAAGTACTTTTCAAAAGAACACACAACGACAAATCTTTTTTAAAAGTACTTTTCAAAAGAACACACAACGACAAATCTTTTTTAAAAGTACTTTTCAAAAGAACACACAACGACAAATCTTTTTTAGAAGTACTTTTCAAAAGAACACACAACGACAAATCTTTTTTTAAAGTACTTTTCAAAAGAACACACAACGACAAATCTTTTTTTAAAGTACTTTTCAAAAGAACACACAATGACAAATCTTTTTTAAAAGTACTTTTCAAAAGAACACACATTGACAAATCTTTTTTAAAAGTACTTTTCAAAAGAACACACAATGACAAATCTTTTTTAAAAGTACTTTTCAAAAGAACACACAACATCAACTATTCTATCAATTTCTATAAGCAGAGACGCGGTGCCTGAAAAGCGTAACAATATTTATTACTAGGTTACACATTGTTAAAGTACATTAATCAGAATCTCCCTAGATATTGCAGTTTTGTTTTCACTTTTTAGGAGACAAACACAAAGTCTAATAACCAGACATATCTTCATTATATTTCTCCCCAGGTATTGTGCAATAATTGTTTTTAATTTTTAGCAGACACAGACTAACAAACAGGTCAATCTTTATTAATGATTCAATAAATTGTCAAAAAATTATTCCAATACAGTAAAACCCGTCTTATGTGACCTTCAACAGGATCACTGAAATAGGATTGATTTTGATTGATTTTTTTATGTTTAACGCCACTTTCAACAATATTTCAGCTATATGGCGACCAGCTTTAGTGGTGGAGGAAGCCGGAGTACCCGGAGAGAACCACCGACCATGGGCAAGCAACTGGTAAACTTTATCACTTGCGGCTGCGAGTCGAGTGCACCCTTTTTTGTAATTTACAAAGCCGGGCGCGAAACCACACCGTATTGGTTATAGGCTTTTATGAGTTGTTAGATCCAGCGACCTAACTCATTGAGCCACCCGGGCCCCCACTGAAATAGGGTTACATACGACAGGTGGTTACTAAGGACAGGTTTAGCAGACATTCTGACTCTGAGTCTAAAGAACCTAAGGCCAATCTTTATCATTATTCTAGAAAAGGCCTACCATACATATCATGTAACTAGAAACTCCCAAGATTGTTGCTTTTTGCTTTTACTTTTTATAATTAACAGCCAGACTCAATAGTCTAAAGAACCAGGCCCCAATGCCACAAAACATTTTCTTTGCTATGCAAACTTTTTTTGCTCAAATCTGTGTTGTCAGCCAATCAAATTTGAGTATTTCCTTATTTGAGAATATTCTCAGACTTAAGTAAATTCTCAAGTTTTGTGGCACCGGGGCCAGAGCAATCTTTATCAAGATTCCAGAAAAGACGAGCCTTACATATGTAACTAGAATCTCCCAAGTTATTGCTTTTTAATTTTACTTTTTAGCAGCCAGACAGAACATCTAAAGAACCAATCCAATCCTTATTATGATTCCAGAAAGGATGTACCATACATATGTAACCAGAATCTCCCAAGATATTGCTTTTTATTTTTACTTTCTAGCAGCCAGACACAGAGTCTAAAGAATCACAGCAGTCCTTGTTATGGTTATGAAGAAGTCCGCCCTATATGTAATCAGAATCTTACAAGATAATATTGCTTTTTATTTTTACTATTTAGCAAACAGACACAGTCTAAAGAACAAGGTCAGACACAGAGTCTAAAGAAACCAGGCCATTCTTTATCATGACTTTAAAAAAGACCTTACCTTACATAATATGTAACTAGAATCTCCCTAGATATTGTTGCTTTTTATTTTTACTTTTTAGCAGACATCCACTGCATCTAATAAAAAATAGGTACCTTACATATATGTAACTAGAATTTCCCAAGATATTGCTTTTAATATTACCTTTTAGCAGACGACGCAGATTCTAAAGAACCCGGCAAACTGCAAACCGTTATCATGATTCTAAAAAGACAAGTCTTACTTATGTAACTAAAATCTCCCTAGATACTGCTTTTATTTTTAACTTTTTAGCAGCCAGACAAAATTTTGATCATGATTCTAGAAAGAAGACCTTACATGTGTAACTAGATTCTCCCAAGATACATACATTACAATTTTGATTTTGCACTTTTTATTAGCAGACGTTTATTAATTCTGTCTTGAATTATTGAAAACCAAAAAGGCGAAAAGATCATACAGTACTATAACCCCAATATAGATTTCGTCTAGCATGCGCCAATTGGAGATTTTATATTAAAACAAGTTTTCCACGTCAATGCACATCGACAGATTTCGTAAGTTAGAAAAATTCTCTTGTTTATGAGAAAAGCAAAAGAAACAGATTTCCAATAAAGAAAAATATCTGCTATTGCTAATTACAAAATACAAGGTTGATTGATTGATTGGTGTTTAATGTCAACTTTAGAAGAATTTCAGTTATATTGTGGCATGGAAAATATAAGGCAATCTTTTAAAATATGTTCATTTCACAGAACACGACCCTGGTTTCTGTAACTGGGTAGGATGGTAAAAAAATAAATATATCTCATAAAACAATTCTTCTGATTGACTTTTTTAAAACATGCTCCTTGTCTTCTTGTATCGAAATAGAAAAGACGACATCTTCTACAGCAGAGCATGCAGATACATTTTCAGTTTCAAACAATAATTTAAAGGGATATTAAAGCTCATTTTGGTAATTTTTTGTATCTCATAAAAAATTGCAATTGGTTCAATAAATGATATTTATGAAACATTAACCCGGTTTTTATCAATGAAACTTTGTGTGACATAATTCGTTGATAATTCTGTCATATCTTGCGGTTTTTGCCTTGAATTAAATTTTTGCTTCCTGGACAAAAATTCATCTCGACCCTTTTAGGTGATATTTTAATGATATTAGGGATTATATGGGCGTGCAAAGTATTTTTGGATTGTTTTTACAATTAAATTGAAAAGAAACAACCTCCGTCACGAGTTGAAAAAATATCTGTTAAAACGAGCTTTAATATCCCTTTAATATTCATATATAAAACCATTGTTCAATTAGTGTAGCTAGTTTTAAGGGTTCAGTTTTTATATCACCAGATTGGGAATTGTGTTTTGTATCACTGACAAGACATATTTAACAATAAATCTATATATATAAGTACTTAAAGGTTTATTTATTTTCTTGCTAATCGTAATAAAAATGTAGTGACATTTCGATATACTTGTTCATTGTTAACTTAAGTACCATTGAGTGTTATAGAAACCTGAAAGCCATTTGTCTGCTTTATCACTATATAACAAACAACTTACAGCTGATAACTATTATACCGTGAAACCTGCTTTAAACAAACCTCCTCAAGACCAGCATTTGTGTTCACAATAGACAGGTTAAAATAACAATGATTTCCTACATTGGGGCTTTATTTTAAGTGCGGTTTATACTTGATTCTGAATTATTCAGGGTTCAGTTTAGAACGGTTTCAGTGTACAGTTAAACCTGCTTTAAAGGGCACAATTATATAACAAATCACTGTCTATAAAGGGCAGTCTCATTTTCCCCATTAATGAATAGTACATATAATTTTAACCTCTGTATAAAGGACACATTTTCAGGTTGATCCTTGTCTTCTATGACATCTGTAAAATTTTTGAAAAATAATTAAAAAAAGATGTTAACCTACCAACTCTATTTTTTTAAAGTTTGTTAGCTGAAACACAGATATATTTTTCTTGGTCTAATTACTTTATAAAAGTACAAAAAATGTATGTAAGACGAAACAAAAGTGTATTTTTCATTCCCTGGCCTAATTACCAAAAAAAAACAAAGTACATTTTTTTGCATACTTTGGATTCTTCTTCATCAAAACAGGATACTAACAGCAACTAATGTTCACCAAGTATTAAGTTCTCCGAGTGTCAATATTTATCCCAATTCAATGAAACTACAGAAAGATTAGAGCGGGAAAGCAAATACTTCAGACGGGATGGAAGTTAATACCACGATATTAATAACGCGTAAAGTGCATGACAACATTCACAATCTAATTAGTTCCAGCAATTCCTATCGATATTTAAATCCTACGCCGTCCATCGCATTACAATTCAACAAACGAGAGTTTTAGGCAAAAAAAGGTATCCAGCGTTTTCTTTTATATTCTGACAAAAAGACGAACGATTTAATCGAGAGTAAGAATCAAGGTGTCAATCAAATTCCCGCTTATTAAGTCACAAACTCGGAAAAAAACTACGTCAATGTCAATCTATGGCTGCCGAAACTCAATTTAATTTAATTTACCATTTTCATGTACCGTGTATTTTTTATATTAGCCCGCCACTGTTAATGTCTGCATCTGTTTGTTAGACAATCCTCAATGAAAAGATTTCATTAGTTACAGAAGACCGTGTAATTTACTGCATCACGCGAAGACGGATATTTCATGCAAAATATAGAAAGAGGTGACCTATGGAGCACTTGTATTTTAAAGCATGTAGTAGATAATATGCTCATTAAAGAAATGTTATGCCAAAACATGCACAGAATTTGAGAGACTGTACATATCTGTTTTAATGTACTGTAATGACATCCCTTAAACAAATGAAAAAAAGATTTTCAATTTCTGCGTACCAATTAAAAAGAATTATTGTTGAATAATGAAGTCAAATGCAGATAATTACTTAAAATATATCATAGTATTGGTTTTTAGCACAAAAAATTGAATTAGAAAAAAATTATTTAAACATAAAAATCATTTTAATGAGGAAAAATTCAATTAAAATAAGTCTGAGCAAAGTAATTGAGATAAAATTTTGAACAAGAAATAATCCTGATGCACAGTATATTGAGAATTCCTTAAAAAGTAACCCAAGTCACCAAATCAACAAATATTGATGGTCACTAAACCGATATATATTTGTGATCACCAAACCAATACATATCGGTGGTCACCAAACCAACAATTATCGATGGTCACTAAGCCAGTAATTATCGATGGTCACCAAACAGAGCAGTTGCTTTCAGTGAAGGAGACACATGGTTTGATAGTTGCCTGTACATTGCAATTTGATCTCCTTTAGTTCAGCTGGCAGACCAGTTGCCTTCAGTGAAGTAGGTATGGGGGTTTGATCGTCGCTCGGGATGGTGCAATAATTAACATAGACAATTTGTATTTTGATTTGTGTGTGGCTTCCCATGTTTTCGGTGACAAGGATCAGAACTTCATTTAAAAACTGAAAGTGTAAATTCAGTTAAATAAACGTTAGAGAATACCGAAGGGCAATCAAAAATTGACAATCCAGAAAAACTGACAACACAGGTCACACAAGACAAAGAAAAAAATAAATAAAATACACAACACAATATGTGTTGGACAACACTATATGTGGATACCAATTTTTATGGTTTGGGCAAAAATTAAATTTTCGTGGTAATGAAAATTTGCAGATTCTTATCCACAGAAAAAATTACAATTTACAGAGGAAATGTTGAATATGATTTTTGTAGTTACATGTAAATTATGTTGTACCCAAATATTATGTACTACATCACAGTCAGTGTATGGTGACAAACATTTGTTGAAATCAAAATTTCATGGTTTTATATGACCCATTAAATCCACGAAAACTGACATACCACAAATAATGATGATATCCACATTCATTGTTCCTTGTCCATTTTAGATTACTATTGTAAAACATATGTTGGGAGGGCCCGTGTGGCTCAATGAGTTAGGTAGTTGGATTACCTAACAACTCATACAAGCCTATCATCAATACGGCGTGGGTTCGCACCCAGCTTTGTAAATTACAAAAAGGGTGCACTCGACTCGCAGCCCCAAGTGATAAAGTTTACCAGTTGCTTGCCCTTGGTCTGTGGTTCTCTCCGGGTACTCTGGCTTCTTCCACCACTAAAACTGGTCGCCATGATATAGCTGAAATATTGCTGAAAGTGGCGTTAAATACCCAAAATCAAAATCAAATCAACATATGTTGGACTGGAATCATGTTATAATACTTTCTTAGACAATTTCTTTTAAATGGAGACTTAATTAACGATGAACTGGACCAAATCATAACAACCTAATCTGGTATGGCACAACTGCATTTTAATATTTTGGCCAATTTCAAACAGAAATTTTTCCATATACATTTTATGACTGCCCAAAAAAATATATGAAAGAATGTGTCCTTAGAACACAGATTCCTCCACTTTCAGCTGAATTAAACAGGCATGAATCCAGAAAGGAAAAAAGTGGCAAAGTTCGAAATTGAATTTGAACTTCCTTTTGTGATCCTTATCTTGTGTATAACTTTCAAATGATTTGCTTAAGAGGAACTTAAAATGATTGTACGGAAACCAAATGTGGGATGCATGGGTAAATCGTAATGCACCCTTCTCATGAATGGCAACGGGGGCATAAAAATAGGGTTAGGGTTATAATGTTTAATGCCACTTTCGACAATATTTCAGCTATATTGTGCCAGTCAGTTTTATTGGTGGAGGAAACCGGAGTACCAAGAAAAATCCACAGATCTGCCGCAAGTCACTGACAAACTTTATCACATAATGTCGTATCGAGTACAACTCGTATTAGGGGGATTCGAACTTACAACTGATAGGCACTGATTGCATAGGTAGTAATAAATCCAATGATGGCCCCTAGGCATAAAAAATACCTTCAAAATTGATTGCAAGTTTCTAGTGCTACTATTAAGTGATAAATAGATACTAAAATTACAAGCCCTAGATATGCTAATAGAACAAATTCATTTATTGAGCGTTTTTATTCTCTTGTAATCTATCTACGGTATATCATCTTCTGATTGACTTCAGAGAAGATTAGCTTATCATTTCATACTCTCTTTCTAACTATTTGTCCCATAACCAACAGATTTTTATCTTTATTTTCGTAATTAACTGATATGTCAATTGCAGCAATGACTTTATAATTTGTTTTCAAGGAAAGGATTTTACAACTAACCTTTAAACAATGATATAGCTGAAATACTGCTAAAGTTGGTGTCAAACACCAATCAATCAATCAATCAATCAATCAACAACAATTTGAAAATTTGTTTTCAAGGAAACAAATTTTACCATTTACCTGTAAACAACGATTTTGTAATTTGTTTATATGGAAACAATTTTACAACTTACCTTTAAACGTAAACGTCTTGCTATTTAATTAACGTAAATATTTCCTCCCGATAAATCCACAACACTTAACGAAAAATCTGTAAGAAACAAACAATAATCCTCGAGCACGATTCTCTCTCTCTTATTGATCGACAGAGTTCTTCTCACGGAACAGAATTAAAGAGTACAATAAGACAAAACCTCTAATTAAGAAGCCCTTGTTATCAAGTTCTAAAAAAATCCAATTTCTTACATAGCAGGCATCAAATCGTGAAAAAAACTTCCAATTACTAAGGTTTACATAAACACAATTTTTTTCTTTGAGGTTTATGAATATGAACGCATTTTCTTTAAGATCATGCTAATTTTTTGCTTTCTTTGTTTATGAATATAAATTCACTTTCCTAAAGATCACATGCTATTTTTTTCTTATTTTTTCTTCCTTTTTTGTTTGTTTGAGTTTATGAATATCAATACACTTTCCTCAATATCGCACTAATCTTTTTCTTTTGTTTGTTTATGAATATCAATTCTCTTTTGTTTGTTTATGAATATCAATTCACTTTCCTAAAGATTGCACAATTTTTTGTTTTTGTTTTTGTTTTTGAGTTTACGAATATCAATGCACTTTCCTTAAATTCACGCTAATTTTTGTTTTGTTTTGTTTTGTTTTTCTTTTGAAATGGTATTTTTATTAACCATTCACTTACGGTACGATGAATAACGGAAAAATAACGCAATTGTACATAACATAAAAAGGCGAATCACTGTCAAGCATCGAGCATTACAAAAAATCATTACATCATTAAAGATAGTCCTATGAATATTATCGACGAATTACTCAACCCAAGTGTAAATATTCTAGGAGATTAATAATCGGCAAAGAAATATTTTTAGTTTGAATTTCAAATATTTCATCAATATAACATTCAGAGGAAGAATTATGTTTGATTGATTGATTAATTGGTGTTTAATGCCAACTACCAGGAAGAAACAGGAAAGAAAACAAGAGTTCCATGCAATTAATTAGCAATGATTTTTTTTAAACCAAAAGTCATTGTGTGTGGTTTTTCTTTATGAATTTTTAATTAATATTTTTAATGGATAATTGATTTTGTCTGTTTTTACTCATGCATAGAATATATAAATAGGACAAATCCCTATCTTAGACAATTTAACATTATAGATTTGGCCATCCTAAAAAAATTCTACGTTGAACATCACCCGCGCGCGTAGGTTTTGAAAATTTGCCAAAAATAAAAAAACAAACACACATTGCGTGAAATGTTATTTCACACTGAAATCTCATGAAGTTTTTAGAAAAACCTGACATTTCATACCCATGGACTGTTAATTTCTCATGTTTAATTAATAAAACTATTAATTACAGTTCTAAGTCATCTTTATTGATGCTAAACACTGTGCTTTGCACATCTTCAGGCTATCAATTGAGCACTAAAAAAATACTGAAAGTATTCTTAGGTTGTTTGATTTTTTTGTTTGTTTTTTATTTTCCTCCCTCCCTCCTAGGTTTTGGTACCCTACCTTGATGTTAAACGTAGAATTAATTTAGGACGGCCTAAGGTGCGTAATGCCACTTTCAACAATATTTCAGTTATATCGTGGCGGTCAGTTTTATTGGTGGAGGAATCCAGAGAAAAACACTGACCTGCCGTAAGTCGCTGACAAACTTTATCACATAATGTTGTATCGAGTACACCCACCTGGGTGGGATTTCTACTCACAACTTTAGTGGTGATACATACTGATTGCATAGGTAGTTGTAAATCCAACTAACAAACGATCACGACAAGAGTACTAAGAAAACTTGTACAAAAGTAGTCCCCAACTTATGAGCCCCTCTCATACAAAAGGCCACCCCTCTTATAAAGCCATATTTCAGATACACTGAAATGATAAAATATTACTAAATTATCCCCTTCAAAAGAGGCCACTCCTCTTAGAAGGCCATTCATTTTTCCCCAAACATTTTTTCCCCCAAACACTTGTTTTTACAGTAATCTAAGCAGCCCAGCGTATCTTAACTTAAAGCCCCTTGTTCGTTATAAAGTTTATTCGTAGATGGCCTTTTTTTCATTGCAGGAGTGGGGGACTTATAAGAGGTGGTCTCGACTACTGTATTTTGATCTATTTTTTATCAGGGTTAGGGCTATGGTGCTTAATGCCACTTTCAACAATATTTCAGTTATATCATGGCAGTCAGTTTTATTGGTGGAGAAAACCACCGACCTGCTGCAAGTCACTGACAAATTTTATAATATAATGTTGTATCGAGTATAAATCGCCTGAGTGGGATTCGAACTCACAACATTAGCGGTGATAGGCACTGTTTTCATAGATACAGTCAAACCTGCTCATGCGGTCACCTCTATTAAGCAGTCATCTGTATTAAAAGGTCACCTTTTTCTTATCCTGTCATAGAAAATTTCATAAGAATTAGACCTCTTTTCTGAGGTCACCTGTCTTATAAGGCCATCTTTTCTTTGACCCAATGGTGACCTCTTAATACAGGGCTGACGGGTAGTTGTAAATCTAACTACCATACGATCAAGACCTGACGAAGGCCCTTCATTTATTTTTTGCTATCAGGACTACAACAGTGACAACGGAGGTCTTATAAAAGATCACCTGGACTATTGATCTATTTTTTTTTATCAAGCTAAGAACAGTAACAATGNATCGCCTGAGTGGGATTCGAACTCACAACATTAGCGGTGATAGGCACTGTTTTCATAGATACAGTCAAACCTGCTCATGCGGTCACCTCTATTAAGCAGTCACCTGTATTAAAAGGTCACCTTTTTCTTATCCTGTCATAGAAAATTTCATAAGAATTAAACCTCTTTTCTGAGGTCACCTGTCTTATAAGGCCATCTTTTCTTTGACCCAATGGTGACCTCTTAATACAGGGCTGACTGTAGTTGTAAATCCAACTACCATACGATCAAGACCTGACGAAGGCCCTTCATTTTTTTTTGGCTATCAGGACTACAACAGTGACAACGAAGGTCTTATAAAAGATCACCTGGACTACTGATCTATTTTTTTTTTATCAAGCTAAGAACAGTAACAATGGTAAAAAAAAAAAAGATTCTCAGACAGAAAACTTGTATAAACTACTCACAACATAACAGCTATGTCAAAGCAATCAAAATTTATTGACATAAGAAACCATAGAACCTAAAGGAAACCACAGACATTTGGTAAATTACTGACCAACCTTGTCATGAATGAGAGTAGTCAACATTAAAAGTTTCAGTTATACCGCGATAGTCGGTTCTTAATTGGCGAAAGAAACTATTGTTGAAAAATGGAAAAAAAGGTGGAACAAGAAGAAAAACTAGACGTTACATTCAATTACTGACTAAACCTTGTTATAAATAGCATACACGCTTCAACATGAGTGATAGTTAAAATTCAAGTTTCGGGTATACCGCGATAGTCGGTTTTTAATTAGTGGAAGAAGTTATGGAACCAGGAGAAAAACCACATAAATCACTGACTAAACATTATTATAAATATCAATCACAAAGTGAGAGTCAAACTAATAGTTTTGCTTAAACCACGCAGTTGGATTCAATAAGGTCAAAATTAAAATATAGTTTGTTTCCCCTTTTCTGACCGACCCGATAAAATCGGCACGACCGGGACAATGTTATTGACTTCCGAGAAAAAAAATTTGTTATTCCGGAATTCGGAATACTTCTAGAATTACGTATGACTTCATCGAAGGTCATTGAGGCAAATCCATATCGAAAAGCAATAACAACGATGGACGATGGACCCGACATGGTGTGTCAGTGTGTTGAAAACCGGAAAGGTTGAAAAAATTTGATTAGCAACGCACTAAAAAAGATCGGAAGTAAAAACACATGGGAAGATTTTTTAGAGGAGTTGCAATGAAATAAATAAGAATGTGTTGGGTAGATCATTCTGCCAAGTGCTTATTATGAGATTCATTTGATGAAAAAAAAATATTTTACCTACCTACCTACCCACTACCTTGAGGGTAGGGTCGCAAAAGGGGAAACAAACAATTTTTTAAGGTTGGTCTAGTGGAGGAAAAGAATTGCAAATGAAACATTCTATATTTTAATTTTGCTGCAGCACGGTTAAATTTTTACAGCTAAGAATTTGTTTTTGTATTTTTGTTCTTGTGTCATGAGGATTTGAAACGTCACTGTTGGTACGTACACTGCAACATCAATTCACTACCATAATGACAAATCATAAATTTTCCCCCTTGTCAAAATCTACTAGATCAAAAATAGTTGATTGAATGTACACATCCTAGATTCCCGAGACCATGTTTCCATGGATCTCACAGACCATAGTTGTCAAATTCTTACATTCACCTTGACCTATGGAATGATGCCATCTGACTTGAGGAAATTACAGACGAAGATCATTAGTTATCCAGTCAATCAGCCATTTTTTTCTCATTCGTAATCTGACGATTTCTGACAAAAACAATTTTTACCTGCAAATTAATGCCTAAAAAACCTACAGCATTATTAAAACCAGGAAAGATGTATTCCTGTAATTTTGATTGATTGATTGATTGATTGATTGATTGATTGATTGATTGATTTGATTGATTGTTTGCTGCTTTAGTATAGCGACAATAAAAAACTTAACATACAGAAATGAAAAAAAAACAGGACAAGTTTTAACAGCCACAGGAAAAGAATGGTCGTGTTGTGTTGGGTAGAAATGAAAAATTTAGCCTTCTGTAGTCGTTAAAATGAGCCTACCCTTTTATTCGAAAACTAGGTTCAGGTTTATGGTGCTTAACGCCACTTTCAACAATATTTAAGTTATATTAAGGCGGTCGATTTTATTGGTGGAGCAAACTGGAGAAAACCACTGACCTGTCGCAAGTTACAGACACACTTTATCACATAATGTTGCATAGAGTACAAACCGTTCACCATGAGCAGGATTCGAACTCACAACTTTACCTGTGATAGGCACTGTTTGCACTGGTAGTTGTAAATCCAACTACCATACAATCATGACCATGACAGCCCCATTTTGAAAGCTAACATTGAGATTATTCTAAATATTAATGATATTAAACTATTTCATATTCTTTTTTTCCCATGACATTAGTCATTTATTATTTTTATTCTAAACAGGTTTTTCTTATCAAGCCAATATATTGTGTATGACATTTGTATATAGATATATTATTATATAAATTTTGCTTCTTTTTTCAACCAGGAATGTTGATTTACAATCAAAACTGACTGCTAATTTTGACAGTGTTGAAAGATTAGAAACCATATGAACATGACCAGGGATTGGTTTATTTTCTATTTTTCTATTTATTATTATTTTTTTTTTTTCAAATAGAGAATTGTTTATGACCAGGGATGGGTTTACTTTAAAAAAAAACTAGATGTGTCGGAATGACACGAATGTCCCCACCGTGAATATTAAGGAGGCTCGTAAATGTTTCACCCTTTTTTAATTCCCTCAGCAATAGACTAAGAATAACAAACGAATTTCAAAGTTGATCTGTAACTTATGATTAAACACTCTTATACAAAAAATTAAGTCAATATCTCAAATCACAGTGAAATAAAGTGGTGACAACAAAATATTTGGCCAAATTTCAAAGTCCAAGGGCCATAACTCCACTAAAAATCATTGGACCGGAACGAAATGTAAAATTATCTGTAACTCATCATTATACACTCATATACCAAAAATCAAGTCAATATCTCCAAGCATATCGAAAAAAAGTGGTGACAATTAAATATTTGGCAAGCATATCGAAAAAAAGTGGTGACAATTAAATATTTGGCAAAATTTTCAAAGTCCAAGAATTATTTGAAGTTCTAATGATCAGACAACAACCTTAATCATTCCATTATCTGTCTCCCACAATGAATAGGAATTTGACTATATGCTACGTCCCACAAGATATTATGCTGTACTATTACTAACAGTATAATGATATGGCGTAATCAGTGTGGCCATGAATTAACAAATTATTTTTGGAAGCCATTGGTTATTTTACACCTGGGACTGCAGTGTATCCCTGACAGGAAAGGGTAAAATTGTTTCTCCCATTATTACAGCGTTTTAACCCCGCTGAACCAGTGGTGGAAAAATCTGTAATCCTCTAGAGGATTAAAATGTCTTGTGCGTTTCCCCGCACTTGACTCGTTTGACGGCTTTTGAAATAAAGTTCGTGATATATAATGGGAGAAACAAATTCTCCTTCAGTTGCCCATGTGGGTTACGATATTTCTCCACTCTCGAGAGTTAAATTAAAAATTGTAACCACTCGCCTGACGGCTTGTGGTAAAATTTTTTAATTTAACTATCTTGAGTGGAGAAATATCGTAACCCACGGCCAACTGAAGGAGAATCTATATATAATGTAATGTATGTGTAGTTTAACCTGTGGTAAAGAAAAATAACAAGCTATGGATTCCTTAAATTGTTTACAATTTCCAAGCAAGACTTGCATTGAAGAGCTACTAACACAATATGACACCATTTCCCTCCGTTTTGTGACATCCTTCCGCACAAATTGCATTACGATATCCAAAATTGTATTAATACTTCCAAAATTATATTACGATGACAAGTTTATATTTAGATTACAGAGTACAGGCATAAACAACACAGAAGCATCTTGTATTAGTATACCTACGTAATTCTTATTTTCAAATAATTGCCCGTTATAATTGTTTAACAACATTACTCATTCAAGAGATTTATGTATAAGTAAAATAAATACAGTCAAACCTGCTTTAGTGACCACCCTATTAAGCAGTCACTTGTATTATTTGACCGTAATTTTTAATTCCCTTCATAGTGTATTTCATATCAAATAATTACATTACTTCCATTTTTCATTGAAATGTTACAATATGATTGGCTATGAAGTGGTCACATGATTATAAACGAGATGTTTTACATCCCAATGAAACTCAAACCCAAACTTGCACGTGCCTCCATGACGACGTCAGATGTAAACAATCAATGGCATAGTAATTTCCAACAGCAAATAATCTAACACAAATAAAATTCACAAGGAAAAATTCAACTACATTAAATTTTGATGTGATTTAAATATAATTATAAGAATTGAATGCATTCACGCGCTTCATTGAAAATGTACTTCAGTCAACCTTTCATACCTTTCATCCAATGAAACTTCAAAAGAATGCATTCAATTCTTAATTAAACTGTATTAAGTGACCACCTGTCCTATGTGATCATATTTCACTGTTCCCTTACATAAGACAGGTTTGATTGTATAGTAAAATCTCATTCTTGTTACATGTCTTTTAGTCGGAATTCATGCAAAGGAATAATGGTTTAATTGCTGTTCTTCATCTGAAAGTCATATTACTTACGGACAAATCTCATATTTCCTGTTTATTTGATATAATTTTTTTACATTTTTCGGGATTTCATCAATAAATTTATCTTTATCTTCACCTCCCATTATAATTTTGGCTAGATCTTTTTATAGGTGAATTTGGGTTTGGGTTTAAAGGTTGTGATGTTTAATGCCACTTTCAACAATATTTCAGTTGTTTTGTGGTAAGTTAGGTTTTATTGGTGGATAAAGCTGGAGTATCTAAAGGAAACCACCGACCTGTCGCAAGACACAGACAAACGTTATCACTATATGTGAATTTTATATAGAGAAAGTTTTCTTTCAGTTTCCAAGAGCCCTCATGGCAGAAATCACACGGCAGTTGGATTAAATCTACCCATGATGCAATCAATAAAAATTAATGACCACAACGATATACCCCAGTGACAAACTCTTGAGGCGACCAGGGAAAACATTTTGATTTTAACAGTAATAGTTCAACCGAAATATTGATTTTAAGTCATAATTAAACTGACACAACACTATGTTAATTAATATAATCCACAAAAAATACCCCTACCTGCCTACAGGTGCATCCCCGTTAATTGCAATATTATTGCAAGTGGTGGTAAAGAAACAAAAATCAAATCAAATCTACCAAATATTTTCTTACCTTGATAAAATTTTCTCAAATATATGTAGTCCTGCCACACAACACTATGTTAATTAATATAATCCACAAAAATAACTCCTTACGTTAAACTGTAAATCTGAAGAAAAAGTAAAAAAAAAACAATAAGTGGAAACACACACAGACTAAATCCCTCTTATAACTATGTAACTAGTAATGGTTGCACGAGGTCGTTGTGATGATGAAGAGGGATATTACTTCTAGTTACTCAGTGACGTGTGGCTTGTTTACCATGTGTCGTTAATTAACAATAATTACTGGGTTCTTCATCACATGCATGCATCTCTCAGTTTTTTTTTTGTCTTTTGTACGATTATCTTTATTTTTAGGACTTGCAGATCACATGCATCTTTTTTTTTTCTTTCGTACAAATTATGATTATTTTTAAGACTTACTTATGGTACAAAGATTATTTATATTATATACAGAATGCATGATGTTTATAAAATATACAATGACGCAAAATAAATTAAAAGAAAAAAAAATAAGATTGTAAAATTTTTTAGAAAAAAAATTATTGGTTAAAATTCATCATAAATCTTTTTTTTTAAATGTATTTTATAAGGATTGTCAAATTTTAGGGGGAAAATATATTGATTAAAATTCATTATTGTATTGAAATTTTCAATAATCTGGAATAAGAATACACAACATTCTTGTTGGAATGTATTCTGCATGATTAAATAAAAAAAACTAAGTACAAATGTATGTTTTACTAAAATTTGCTTCTTAAAGTGTGATGTTGGGTAGAAGTCTCTCATGTTAATTTACATCCACATCCTATCTTACTAATTACTTTTCACATATCTGTGTATCTCAGTTACTAACAGCAGTCATATTGTATCAAATTCTAAATAATTCAAACATTATCATAGAATAGAAATTAATTAATAGTTGTAATTTGTTAAATTGTCCTACATTAAATAAAACCACCAACTTTTATGAAGACTATTGGGTATATGTACTCAGGGCTTTCAATAGGAGCGAGTAGCCGGGAAATTTTCGGCATTTATTAAGAGAAAGACCGCCAGCGATTTTGTTGTAAAATAAAAATAAACAAAAACAAAAATGAAATTTTATTTCAATCTTGTCAATCGTCGCTGTGTTTCGTTGATCAATCTATATTACGGCCCTTTATTTAAAGATTATTTGACTTCCTGGAATAACAGTTGAGGAGCAAGCCTGCCTCCATTTCACCACCTACTTTTTGGAAATAGTCTGCAACTTTAAAACTTATTGAAAGCCCTGTGTACTTATTTGAGTTCATATCCATTACCATAGCAACAATTACAGATATTTAAGCAAATATGTTCAGTGACAAATTCAGTCTTTATTGAATGAGCCTTTAACTTCTAAAAAGTGTGAGGGGGAGGGGGGGAAGAGTTTTGTTCGTTTTTTTGCTGGTTTTTTTTTTAATTTTCTGTCACCAAATTTTATAGAAAACAATTACTTGACCTTAAATATGCAAAATAAACAATATGACCCTGTAGTTTCGAACGAAAAATTTTGGTGAAATAAGAAAAATAATCATTGATTTGTTTGTGTCCAAAATAAATAATCTAATGTCTGTCTCAATTGAAAAAATGTTTTGTCTCTGGGGAAAAACATACCCCCTCCCCAAACAAAACAAAAAAATTATCAGATTTTTGCATTGTGAGAAGATTTACTGTCTTAGGGAAAAATATAGACGTCACCCTCCCCCCTCCCCCCCCCAAAAAAAAAAAAAAATGAGAAAAAGAAAAAGAAGTAAGTTAAATGGTTGGTCCCTTTGTCTGAAAATAGGGATAGGGAACGTACTGTTCCAGATAAGTGTGCTATATTTGTATATATTACTGATCCATTCCAGCCTAGTTTTCTTGATGATAATCAAAGCTATCTTTACACCATATATTTCAATACAGATACTTAAAACCTACTTAAATACAAAGATATCATCATTCATTTTTTTTCGACATCTTTTTATATGAAAAGTATATCTGAAATAGCGATAAATTAGAATCCATGTTAAAATTGCTAATCAGCAGACAATGAAAAAATGATCAGCAGACGACCAGAAAATACAGCAGATATGGAGTTAGTTGTGCCAGTCATTGCTTAATCCTCTTTTATACAGTCAAACCTGTATTAAAAGGACACTTCAGAGACAAAGAAAAAGTGGCCTTGCAAGACAAACCTGCATTAAGAGGTCACAAGTAAATACAGCAGATATGGATTTAGTTGTTTTGCCAGTTATTGCGTAATCCAACCTGTATTAAGAGGTCACCTTCGAGACAAAGAAAAAGTGGCCTTGCAATGTAGACCTGTATTAAGAGGTCACATTTGAAACTACAAAAATGTGGTTTATAAGTCAGGTGACCTCTTAAAAGAGGTTCAATTCATATGAAATTTTATATGACAGGACAAGAAAAGGTGACCTTTAAAAACAGGTGACTGCTTAATAGAGGTGATCACATGGGCAAGTTTGACTGTACATGTATTTTCAAGATGGAGGATTACGATATCATTAATTACGTCACACATGACTGTCCAACGTTAGGACCTGTAAGCTTGTTGAAATTCTCTAATACGGACATAGTGGAAATTAATAATTGTAGGAGCTGAAGTCAGTCAGAATCCTCTGCATTTTACCTTTATATTTCAAAGGAAAATTTGAATTTTATTTTAATGATATAAAATTAACTTGTCATACATTATTTGAAGAAAATCCAAATTGATAAGGAACGCAGGTGAACTTAATTACTATGTTTAATTTCTGTTGATAGATATCAAATAATTTAATTTACATTGAAGTCTATGTAGAATCCAGAGGACTATGTTTGGCTTCACCTCCTAACATTTTCTGCACATCAAAAATGCTAATAATACATTGGACAATTACAAGATGTGATGTCACTCCGATAAGAGAATTAAAAAGTTAATCAGTAACGAGCCAATCCTCTGGTAAACCTCAAACTTAGCAAATGCAGAAATAACACGACATATTTTGTCAATAGAAATCTAGGTCTTGGCTTGGGACAGGCACAAAAATGTGGCAGGGGTTAAGCCAATTAATGATATTACATCCTTCTCATTATGATCTTATAGTCTCCATCACACAAACAGAAATAAAAAAAAAAAAAAAATGCTAGTTTCTTTTCATTTCAAATCACCACACTTCCATAGGACCCAATAGGAACAATAACAAAAGTCTTTTAATTAGAAACTCATTTTCTAAAATAAAAAAACTGATTATTTTGATACCCCTGACTGAATCAAGTCATGCCCTAGAATTTAGATTATGAATAAATTATGTTGTCAATAAATTTTTAAGTCATTGCAAAACTAATGTCTTAATTTTCAAAATCTGTGATTTTTAAACAAATAAACATGCTTTTATCTTCAAACAGTTGTCCCAGTTAAATTTTTAAATTATTGGATCAAAGTCTTGTTCTGAATTAAATTCTTCAAGAAAATATTAAAATTAAGTTTTTTTTAAAGCTACATGTATTTCATGGCATAAACAAGAAATAAAACAACGGAAAACAATAATATTGCACATCCCTCCCCTCCCCAGAAAAAAATATGATAAACAATTATTATTTCTTACCTTCAATAATTTTTTAAGCTATCCCATAAACAATTAATTTTGACAGAGGAATTGAAAATGAATATATCACACTCCTCCCCAATAAAGTAACATAAAAAAAATTATTATTTCTTACCTTCAAACAGATTAAATCCTCTATATATTGATCAAATAAATCTTTAAATTTCCATCACTGCAATATAAACAAAATATTAAAACAATAATTTACAGCTACTGATAATTTTTCCATATCATCACTAAATGAAAGCTATTGATAACGAAACAAACGCTGAAACAGACACTGGTTTTGTCTCCTTCCTACATATTAGATATAAACATTATGTATACTGCCTCAGATTCCATGTGTATTTAATTAAGGTAATTATCATGTTTGCTGCAAAATATCACTAATCAACACCCATAAAGAAGTACAAGATAACATAACGAAGATATTATATAAAAAATCATCATCATATTTTAACGAACTTTGGCAAGATAAATATGCATGTAATTTCCCTCAAGATTTGTGTAAAATATGAGCAATTTTTCTAAATAAGTTACGGTCTATCGAATCATCATGGTTCCCCACAGAAGATGATTGCATTTCTTTAATAACAAACAAATGATAAAAATATCAAGGGACAATATTTGTGCATGATATTGATTGGTAATATTTTTAATCCATAAAAAAGGGGGGGGAGGTTTAAAATGGGTTTGGGTTTTGGTGTTTAATGCCACTTTCAACAATATTTCAGTTATAGCAGTCAGTTTTATTGGCACTGATTGCATAGGTAGTTATAAATCCAACTACCATACGATCACCAAGTATAATGCTGGATAGTCTTTCTGTTCCTTTATATCCATATCCTTTCTTACAGATTAATTTCTTCACAAATCCATCTTTATATCTTACTGTTGTCAATTTCATTTCAATTTTAATCAAATCATTTGTAAAAATTGAAAATTCAAGTTACAAGATTGCCACCCTCTTCGCACGTTAAAGAACCCAGTGTGACAGCTCATTCTGAGCATTATGCTCATGAGTGGTCCATAGGAGACCTGTTGCACTGGCTAAATTATCCGTCCCTACCCATCACCTTTCTTTGTTTCAAGTCCTGTGGCATTTAAATTCTTAAATGTTCTCATCCTGAATATAACCCCTCTTCCAGAGGGTGTGTCGGGGGTAGAATAGGCACCAGGTTTCTCCGCCCTAGAGGCATTAGTCCTCTAAAAGAGGTCAACCCCGCGGGAACCCCGGGGTATAGAAATGGGACCGAGAGCTTCTTCGGTTTGAAGGGGCGTCCGTCGGTTGTGCGGGATGCATAAATTCACAACAAACCCATCCTTCGGATGAGACGTAAATAAAACTGAGGTCCCATGTTGAGAGATTGCCAACCTCTTCGCACGTTAAAGAACCCAGTGTAACAGCTCATTATGCTCATGATGAGTGGTCCATAGGAAACCTGCTGCACTGGCTAAATTATCGGTCCCTACCCATCATCTTTCCTTGTTTCGAGTCCCGTGGCATTTAAATTTTTAAAAGTTCTCGTTCCGAATATAGCTGAAAAATTGCTCGCTGCACGTTAAACACCAATCAATCAATCAAATCAATCAAACTCTACATTCAAGCAAGAATTGTCTCTGAACTAAATGATATTTTCATGTATTTTCTATTGTATTTTAACAAGGAAAATAAGTTCAATGACAAAACCTAACATAATATAAACAGAATTATGAACCAACTTCACAGTGGGGTCTCAATAATCCATATTTTATTTCCCTGCAATAAATTTGATTTAACCAAATGACAATTCCAATTTCAGTTCTCATTTATTTTCCATTGTATTTTAACAAGCAAAAAAAAAAAGTCAATAATAAAACTAGACATAAATTAAATCCATATTTTAACTTCCTGCAGTAAATTTCATATCAATTTTAACTCCAAAAAAATTAACATTAAAGTTACACAATTCATTTATATTTATTTTATTCTCCATTGCACTTTTAACTGTTATTGATAAAACCAGATCAAAATAAACAGAAGCATTAAAAAACTTGCTAACCCATATTTTACTTCCCTGCAGTAAATTTGATTGTCAATTTTAAACCAAAAAAATGAACATATTAAAGTTACATAATTCATTTCTTCCATTGTACTTTTAATAGTCATTGATAAAACCAGACCAAAAATAAACAGAATCATATCCCAACTTCTGAGTGTGGACACACTCATCCATATTTTATTTCCCTGCAGTAAATTTGATTTCAATTTTAACTAAAAATAACAGTTTTCGTGCCAACCCACTTGCCCGAAGCCCGGGACAAGTAAAACTGGATTCGGACAAGTGAAAATTATGAAAGAATTTGTTTGAATAAATAGATTTTTTTTTCTAAATTTGGCTTTCGGGCAAGTAGGTGAAAATAATTAAGGCAGAGACTGCAATAATGAAGTTTAAAGTTACACAATTCATTTCTACCATTGTACTTTTAACTGTCATTGATAAAACCAGACTAAAAATAAAACAGAGAGCATGTACCTTAATTTAACTTCCTCATGTGGACATAGCTGTTTTAACTCTTTTAATGATATTGAAAAATAAAATTGTACATTGTATTGTGTACAGGTTTAATTACTGAAAAGGAAAATTTAAAACGAGGATGGTCGATAATTCCATCAAACTGCTGATTATACGATGACGAAAACTCAAAGGAAATCTATGTGATAGACTGAAGTTATTATTTTCTTGATAAAGGACCGACTTTGAAAGGTTAAAATGTTTCTTCCATAAATATTTCTTCGTTTAATTCTAAAATAAAAAAGTATGTTGACATTTCCTCTGTTAGAACGTCTTAACTAAAGACACGCAGAAAAGCTATCACACTGAACAATTTCACTATCTAACATTGTATTTTTGTTATTTTTTTAACGTAAAACTATTTTATTTCTTCTTCTCACGCAACATCTTCGACAATTGTGTCATAAAATAATCTACTCAACAGAGAGTGAATGCCCTTTATATCTATTTAGGTGTTGTATTATAGTCCTTTAGGGTATTTATTGTTTTAAAGTCCCTTAGGATATTTACATAAAAACAGATTAGGCTTAAATGTTAATATCTGATTGGTATACAAAAATCTGTTGTGGATTCCAGGAAAGTATGTTTTTAAAGTAGGTCTGAGGTACATCTAATATGGGTAAAACTTTTAGCACAAATAGTGAGTGAGTGAGTGAGTGAGTGAGTGAGTGAGTTATTGTAGTTTAACACCAAATGAGCAATTCTTCAGCATTATGATGGCGAGAAAAAGTTACATTTCTATGAGACGATGATGACGTCAGCTTTCTTGTGGTGATTAGCGATTATGTGCTTCACGCCATTGTGCAATTTTTCCGTTAAATCATGGTGACAACAAGTTGCATTTCGATGAGATAATGACGATGTTCGCAATTGTACTAGACCAACACGCTTATAGTAGGATTTCTATTATGCTAATTCAGTGAAACAACAGTCTGCTGGTAGACATATCGATTCACTCGGACACATTATTCTGATTCCAAGCAGCCAGTATTTGCCCATATTCCTTAATACTGCGGAGAAGCAGCAAAAACCAATTTTATACTCTTTGGCTTGACCTGAGGGAGGATCGAACACACAAGCTACCGCATTCAAGGCGAGCACACTAAGGCCAAAAAAAAAATATGTGTGTTTACGGTCACCCGACCGACCCTATTTTTTAGCCGCCGACCCTAACCATTTTTTATCTGCAATTATTCTACCCTAATTTTTTCTAGCGACCCTATCAATTTTTACACAGAATTCGGATAACCATTTTTGTTGTTTAATCAGCAGCAATGTTTTATTTATTCAACTGCTAGCTTTTTCTCGAAATTGAGAGCATAGAAGGTAGAAAAACTGCATAACTCGTCATAAAACAGCTTCAACAAAATTTAATGACGGCTTACCAGAAATTTCGAAAATGAAATACCGGAATCGGATTCTGGAACCGGGAACGACTATTTCCGGTTTTGCCGATAGTAAAAAAAAGAAATTAATTCTGACCAACCGACAAAACCTAGATTTTTTAGACATGTGACCGTAAACACACATATTTTTTTTTTGGCCTNTGATTAGCGATTATGTGCTTCACGCCATTGTGCAATTTTTCCATTAAATCATGGTGACAACAAGTTGCATTTCGATGAGATAATGACGATGTTCGCAATTGTACTAGACCAACACGCTTATAGTAGGATTTCTATTATGCTAATTCAGTGAAACAACAGTCTGCTGGTAGACATATAGATTCACTCGGACACATTATTCTGATTCCAAGCAGCCAGTATTTGCCCATTTTCCTTAATACTGCGGAGAAGCAGCAAAAACCAATTTTATACTCTTTGGTTTGACCTGAGGGAGGATCAAACACACAAGCTATCGCATTCAAGGCGAGCACACTAAGGCCAAAAAAAATATATGTGTGTTTACGGTCACCTGACCGACCCTATTTTTTAGCCGCCGAACCTAACCTTTTTTTATCTGCAATTATTCTACCCTAATTTTTTCTAGCGACCCTATCAATTTTTACACAGAATTCGGAAAACCATTTTTGTTGTTTAATCAGCAGCAATGTTTTATTTATTCAACCGTTAGCTTTTTCTCGAAATTGAGAGCAAAGAAGGTTGAAAAACTGCGTAACTCGTTATAAAACAGCTTCAACAAAATTTAATGATGGCTAATACCGGAAATTTCGAAAATGAAATACTGGATCGGATTCCGGAACCCGGTTTTGCCGATAGTAAAAAAAAAAAAGATTTAATGCTGACGCACCGACACTAGATTTTTTTGACATGTGACCGTAAACACACATATTTTGGCCTAACCATTACACCATCGATGTAATTTAGTACAAATAATCACTTCTGATATACAGTATGAACATTTAATGACAATTCAAAAAGTGTATCTCAAAACAAATTTAATATATCCATAATAACCCCAAAACAATTGCCATGAGTCAAACTGCCAACCCTCATGTATAAAAACAGGAATACATTTCTATCCTGCATGATATAGTCCTTCTGAAAGGAACGTAACAAATGGCCAACTTTCTCTTAGGACGTCCAGTAAACGAGTGTATCATGTTTGTAAATGTCACGCTCCCTTGCACGTAAAAGACAATTTGCAGCAATAACATATTAATAATAGTTTGTTAACTGTTGTCGTTGATCAGGCCTGATGTAAGGCGATCGGATTAAACTCACATTTCTCCCCGTTGATCCTCTTCACTGATATGCTGTAACATGGGAGATCTGAAGGCACTACATGATAGTTCACATGAGAATGGGCCTATGTCGTGTATATGTTAGGACATGATTGGTTTATGGTGTTTAACGCCACTTTCAACAATATTTCAGTTATATCGTGGTGGTCAGTTTTATTGGTGGAGGATACGAAAGTACCCAGAGAAAACCACCGACCTTTCACAAGTCACTGACAAACTTTATCACATAATGTTGTATCGAGTACACCTCGCCATGAATGGGTTTCGAACTCACAACTTTGGTGATGATAGGCACAGATTGCATAGGTAGTTGTAAATCCAACTACCATACGATCATGACCATTACAGTCCCTAAGGGTACTATGAAACTGAAACTATGTTAAGAAGACATATGGATAAAACATAAACATACATATTAATTTAATTAAGGTAAAAGGCAAGATATATTTAGGTTAAAAATATTTTAACAATCTACACAATTAATTAAAATTTCTAATTCAGCTAAAAATAAAATTTTAATTTTAATTATTGATTGAAATTTTCATACCACTTAATTAAATGTTGATAATTTTGTCAACCAACTTGGGATAACTCATGAAAGCGTTTCAGCTTATTTCCAATGCAGGCCATTCAATAAGGGGAGGTAACAGGTACTTTTACCCACCTAAGATGGTCTTTGGTACCTTCTGAATATCAAGGGTGTTGCATAAGGTATTCATTAAAAATTTTCAAATTGTAATACAAAGTACCGCTTGTAAATAGTGAAGTACTGGTACACTTGAAAAATATTGAAAGCCCTGCAATGGGGTCCTTTACAAATAATAGCTTAATGTCTCTGCCAATATGTGATACAGACGAAGATCAGGCAGCTTTAGAACAAACACTACCTCCATCTTCACAAAACCTGTTTCAAAGATATAATCAGATAAAAACGTTACAATATTACATACCAGTGTTTCGAATTCATCACGTACATGCATTCTGTTGTTAGGTTCAACATTTTACAAGAAATAATTCCCCTATCCTAGTGTACATAACAAAAACAATGTATTTCGTTACACAAACATCTACATATCACTAATCTATAAAATCGCAATGTTTCAAAACATTCAACGTGTTATCAGTGACAATATCTGCATTTAATTCCCCAAAGATCATAAGCATGCACATATAGCATATTATTATTATCACATACAACACGTTATATTTTGACTAACTATACTATTTATCCAATGCAGTTATGATGCGTGATGTCTATCCATTGTTTTTGTCGACTCAACTCTTACCGATACTCATTGATCCTTTCATTTTCCGTAATATAATTTGTAACGAGTTTATGTTTTGACTCACTAATAACTATTTATCTAATGCAGTAATGATGTGTGATGTCTTCCCATTGTTTTTGTAAACTCGATGCTGCCTAAAAAGCATTCGTTTTCCGTAATTTGTAACGAGTGCAACTGTAATATTTTGCGCTCAAATTTGTTTTTTTTAAATGATTATTAATCCAATAGATTTTACTAATTATATATCTAATACAGTAATGATGCGTGAAGTCTTTCCATTGTTTTTGTCGACTCAATTCCTACCGACGCTCATTAAAACAGTCGTTATCCATAATTTAATTTGTAACGAGTGCAGGCAACTGTACTACTTTGTGCTCAATTTTTTTTTTTTTTTAATTATTATTAATATCCAAATCAATTGTTTTATTGATAATCTGAAACAGCTTGAAAACTATTAATTTTCATGTTTTAATATATTATCCCCCCCACATAAAAACTACTTTTTTAATAGCCATTAAATAAATGTTTCCACATAAAATATTGATCATATGATCAATCATGTTTTTTTTTCTGTTACCAGCAGCTTGAACTTTATTAATTTTCATACAACTTTAAAGAGATATTGTCAAAAAATCTGTGTTTAGATCAAGTGCACTGTTCGATTAGTTTTTATTTTTCAGTTCTCAAATTTCTATGGAATCAATTGTCTCCCTTTGCATAAAAAAAAATGAAAAGGGGAGACAACTTATTTTTTGGCTAAGTTTTTGTGAGATCTAGTTAACTTTTTTGTTGTTGAAAAATTATGTAAATGTCTTTAAGGTCTGATTGTGACATTACAAAATGACTCAGTTCAAATGTAGGAATAGTACCTTCTAGACATTGGTATCTTGTACTATGTCTATGCCATACAGAATACCCAGATTACCATAAGGCCAAGCTTAAAAGTTAATAGTTAGAATATGAGACAAGGATCTGACTTTAAAAGTGCTTGTCCAAAAATAGAATAATTGGATACACAAGTATATATTTTGGGTCTAAATTATATAATCTTCATTATTAAAAGAGCTATGTGATCACAGGCACTTTATATGTGCATTGTCTGAAAAAATAAAATTTAATTGTAGTCATTAGAAACATTGAGCTGCTAAGATAGAACAAGTACAGAATAAAAGTTCTATTCTTATAAGGTGTCAAACCACTAATTCACCAATCAGAGCTTGGAACATATACGAAAGTAGTCCCTTTTCAAGAAAAAAGTTCCTTTCACTTTGTAGTATTGTGAAAACTACTGAATGGAATGGACTAATTAAAATTGATAATTGAAGTTAAATATATAGGGATTATTTTGAGCCCAAATTTGATGGACTTAGTTGTATTTTAATACCTCTATGGAGGATTTGATGCATGGCCTATAAATACTGAATTTCTTGGGGATGACCGTGCTATTTTTAGAGTAGGTGCTTTCCGTAGCATGGCATTTCACTGCAAGATTTTAAACATGCCCTGATATTTTGACAGAACGTAGAGGAATTATGTACGTTTCAGAAAATATATGGTCTTGGAAAGGTTAAACTTAAGATAAAATGACCAAGTAAGCTCGAAAAAACACAAATTTAGTAGAAAACCTTAAAGAAATTAATTAGTGGTTTTACACCATAAGGTCACCACCTCTGGAATGAAAAATGCATTCTTATAAGGTCACCACCTCTGGAATGAAAAATGCATTCTTATAAGGTCACCACCTCTGGAATGAAAAATGCAAAGTGGCCTTTTAAGATGAGTCGACTCTCTTGAGAAGAGGGGGACAATTTATTAGTATTTTACTATTTCTGTGCACATGAAATCTGGCCTGATAAGAGGATAGGCCTTTGGTGGGAGAGGATTTACGATAGATGGTTGATGGTGTTTAAAGCCACTTTCAACAATATTTCGGCTATACCATGGCAGTCATTTTTATTTTATTTTTTTTCAAATTTCAAATACTTTATTGCCATTATATAGTTACTGCATGTGACAAAAATAAACAGAATACAAACAATACATACATGGTAATAAAGACAAAATAATTTTCAAATAAACATTTCAAGAGTCCCCTGTCCTCAGTTCTGTAGACTGTTTTAAAAAGGAACCAAGCTTATTTACCTGAGTAGTTATTTTAGGATTGAGGATATAAGACACTTTATCTAAATCTGATAAACAATTAAAATTTGCATTGTCATTTTTTTTTAAATCCAAATAATCTTTTCTTGTGGCATTGTTATTTTTGCAATATAAAATGAAGTGAGTTTCGTCCTCTATTTTCTTACATTTTTTACAGAGTCTTTCTTCTCCGGGGATTTTTAAGTATCTTCCTTTTTCGATAAGCAAATTATGATCACTTATTCTATATTTTGTTATTAGTTTTCTATATTCTAATTTTGGACAGGATAAATAGTTTTCTTCTGAGATGTTACCGGAATTTTTTAGAGTTTTATAAATTTTGAGTTTACTGTTATCATCAATGTCTGTTATTTTCTTCTTGAATAAGTTTTCATAGAAAGATTAAATTTTTGATTTTATTTTGAAAGCTGGAGGAAACCGGAGTACCCAGAGAAAACCACCGACCTTTCACAACTTTATCACATATTGTTGTATCTAGTACACCTCGCCACCAACAGGATTCAAACCCACAATGTTAGTAGTGATAGACACTGATTGCACAGGTAGTTAAATATCCAAATACCATATGACGGCCTTTCCACTCGCAAGGAAATACTGACAAATAATTAGAACCCAACAATGACATGACTCCCAATAAATTAATGATTTACTGACAAATAGTTCTATAACAAAAAAACATCATGGTTTATAATTATGCATTTATAAAATAAACAGTAAAACTTAATGTCAACATAATAATATAAACAGAAAACAATTTCTAGTGTATTCCAAAACTCTGCAATTTTGAAGATTGTATTCTATAAAACAAAGATCAATAATTGGCCGTTTTTATTTTACAGATTAAGCTATGTGTAGTATCTCTGTCTCCAGTGAATTGCAGCAATTTGTCAAATAGAGATATTTAAAATGTTACACTTTACCCACGAAAACACCTCGGAGAGCACCTAACTGACATAGTTCAAAAATTTAAAATTTAAGTACGTGTAATGTATATTTGTATCATTCATTGACGTATCTTATATTACTCTAAATGTCACTTATAATATCATATACCTTTTCTCGTATGCAGAAGAAATCTACATGTGCAATCAGTGCTTATCACCTCGCAAGGTTTTTCTTATATTAGATCTTGAGTCGTAATCAAATGGCAGTTGGGATTTAACTTTGCAATGCAATCAGTGTCTATCACAACTAAACTAAACTTGTGAATTCAAATTCCACTCATGGCAAGGTGTACTCGATACAAAATTATGTGATCAAGTTTGTCAGTGATTTGTGTGGTTTTTTTACGGGTACTCTGGTTTCCTCCACCAATGAAACTGACCGTCACCATATAACTGAAATATTGCTGAAAGTGGCATTTAAGACAATGACAAGCTTTAGCCTACAGTTGTAAATAGTTACAATATCTGAAAATTGGTAAAGCTATATATTTCACCGACGTCATCGAGGAAATGTCAGCTTCACTTTCAAAATGGTGTTAAACACAATAGCCCCTAGCCCAAAAGACAATGACAAGCTTTAGCCCACATTTGTAAATTGCTACAATGTCTGAATATTGGTAAAGCTATATTTAACCGAGGTCTTTTAGGACGATGTCAGCGTCACCCTCACGTAATGACCAATAATTATCTTGACCGAGAGTTTTACTGCCGCAAATTGATAATTGTTTTCACACTTCTAAGGAAAAGTCAATAGATAAATAATGATGACTTAATTTGGAGAAGACTCTGCAAAATTAGTGAACGACTATGTTTAGGTCATAACTACACATGTAATTAGTGAGATAATGGCACATTTTTCAACTGATAAATGCGTAAATGTTTATTTCTTATCTCCTTAATGCAGAAACCAACAATTCACTGCAAAAAATAAAAACGACAAAAGAAATAAATTTAAATGTTAGATTTGCTTTCAAGAAGAGATGTGGATTGTAAACGTTGTTCACAAGAAGAGATGTGGATTGTAAACTTTGCTCACATGAAGAGATGTGGACCTAAATAATAAAATAGTTTTTTTTTTCATCTAGAACACATTATGTCCATCAATTTTCAATATACATTTACTAGTTTATGACTAAATGCAATTAATTTTCATTTTCTCTACAAAACTCGTCATCTTTCACCTTGGAATATATACTGAAGCAGAAAATGAGCTATCTAAAAACATTACTTTCTATTGTTATCTAATTCACAAAATTTCAGAAACTGTCTGCCTGCTAAAATATTTAATAAATTAAAACAAACGAGCTGAACTTCAATTTCCATAATCTCACCATGTAATGGCTACATTTCACACAGTTTTATGTAATCTATTTACAACGGTGGTCCAGTAATTTTTTACAATAAAAAACAATTTAATGCCTCCTTGTAAAACACATTACATTAAACAGAGAAATATAACGATCAATTGTGTCTACTACTACTATAGATAAAATAGATCATCGAACAATCTATTTGTTCATATCAACTTCCTTGTAGAATTTCTACGGCAACTTCAAATTTCCATGAACCAGTATATTATGTAAGAAATAATTCATGGAAGGCATAGTTCGTAGTAGATTTTACCATGGGTAACATTATTTTTTGTATGCGTTATGGTTTATGATGTTTAACGACACTTTCAACAATATTTCAGTTATATTGTGGCAGTCCGTTTTATTAGTGGAGGAACCCAGAGTATTCAGAGAAAACCACCGACCTGTCGCAAGTCACTGACAAACTGTATGACATAATGTTGTATCGAGCACACCTCACCATTAGCGGGGTTCGAACTCACAACTTTAGTTGTGATAGGCACTGATTGCATCTAGGTAGTTGTAAATCCAACTATCATACGATCCCGACCACGACGGCCCTTTGTGTCTACTATCATAGATAAAATATATCATTGAAAAATCCATTTCTTCAAATCAACTTCCTTGTAGAATTACTACGGCAACTTCAAAATTTCCATGGACTAGTTTATTATGCAAAAAATAATTCATGATGAAAGTTATAGCTTGTAGGAGATTTTACCATGAGTAACATTATTTTTTGTACGGTTTATGGTGTCTAACGCCACTTTTAACAAAATTTCAGCTATATCGTGGCGGTCAGTTTTATTGGTGGACAAAAACCGGAGTACCTGGGGAAAACCACTGACCTGTCGCAAGTCACTAACAAACTTCATCACATAATGTTGTATCGAGCACACCTCACCATGAGCGGGGTTCGAACTCACAACTTTAGTTGTGATAGGCACTGATTGCATCTAGGTAGTTGTAAATCCAACTATCATACGATCCCGACCACGACGGCCCTTTGTGTCTACTATCATAGATAAAATAGATCATTGAAAAATCCATTTCTTCAAATCAACTTCCTTGTAGAATTACTACGGCAACTTCAAAATTTCCATGGACTAGTTTATTATGCAAAAAATAATTCATGATGAAAGTTATAGCTTGTAGGAGATTTTACCATGAGTAACATTATTTTTTGTACGGTTTATGGTGTTTAACACCACTTTTAACCAAATTTCAGTTATATCGTAACGGTCAGTTTTATTGGTGGAAGAAACCGGAGTACCTGGAGAAAACCACTGACCTGCCACAAGTCACTGCAATACTTTATCACATAATGTTATATCGAGTACACCTCACCATGAACAGGATTCAAACTCACAACTTTAATGGCGATAGGCACCGATTGCATATGTAGTCGCAAGTCCAACTACCATACTATCATGACCACGATGGCCTCTATACAAGCTGAATAAAAATAAAACACTAAAATAAAATGTAATATAATTTAATATTGCAGTCTTCATGCTAATTTTTTCAGACCACTTGCCCCATCGGGCAAGTGACATTAATAGCCTACTTGTCCGAACCATATTGTACTAGCCCGAAAAGAAAAAATATATTTTATGGTATTACTTAGCAGCTGATAAATAAAAACAATAAAAAAAAAACATGTATAGAATAGAAAAAACAGTGTCCTCAGCCGTTTCATTTTCATCATCATCCGACCTGTCTACCTTATTTTATTTCATGAATTTTTTCACATGAAACCTGAAACACATTTTTTTGTTGCTTAATCGTGACTGCAACCTGTGGAAGCAGTTTCATACAGACAATTTGCTGGAGAAAAAAATATTTTTATTTATGTTTATCAAGTCTTTCATGGGTTGTACATGTAGCCTGATTTAGGAATTAGCAACTGGATGGGCATCAATATAAAAATGGGTAAAAACAGTGATTTGCATGTCAAATGTATCAGTAATACTTTCATTTCATTACAAAAATGTATTGCCATGTTATAATATTTAAATCTATATATTTTCTATAACATTTTGACATGCTTGACTTAGGTCACATTTAAAAATATGTATGTTTCCCCTCGGCCGATTGACTCATTGAAAAGCCCGCCGACTCAAAAGATTTAATTTGAATTTCTGATCGAAGCTTTTTTTTTCTCCGGAATTTCGGGTCCGTTTCCGTCATCGTTATTTCCGTTTCTGCATTTTACTAAAGTCGAAGCTTCTGTTGATACGATTGCGGGAATGCTTTTATAAACACGTTTTCCGTCTGCTACTGGTAGAAACGATTGCCTCTTACAAAAAGAGACCACGGACATGGAAAATTGTCATTATAAAATTGAATTCTTTTGAAAAAACATTCTGATGATCATGTAAATACAAATCAAGAAGTAAAAAGTTTGCTTGCCCGTACGGGCTTGTGTCTATGAAATTTCTTTTGTCCGATGGACGAATTACTTGTCCCGGGCTTCGGGCAAGTGGGTTACGTCAAAAACTGATATTGAAATACAATATTTCAAACATATTTAGAAAAAAAAACAAAAAAAAACAAAAAAAAACAAGATCACTCTGTATTGATTGATTTTAATTCGATAAAATTTCAAATATAGAAGAAAAATTTGTGACACAAATTGTCTTCCATGGTTATGTTTATAATACTATAGAATTGTAATAATCTGTTTATCATTGGTACATCATGTTGAGTAATTGATTACCTATTTTGTGACACCAGGTATGTCATATAATTTTTAATTTGTAATAGACAGTTTGTCTCTGAGGAATTCAATTTCATCAATATTTTAATGATTTCATTTCCATATTTTTAACTATGTTATAAATTCTGACTCATATTATCCATTTTTATATGTTTTTCTTCTCAATTTGTATATTTTCAAAATTTATTTATTATTCATTTTTAGACAAATTTACATTGTGAAACAACTTTATTACTTATGTATATGAAAAAATTATTTCTTATGTATGTAAAAAAAAAATAGTTTATTATCTACATAGGCCTATATTAAGAAAAAAATTCTCTTTAAATTGGCCTGACCTACTTTTATGTCTATTAAAATTCATGGTTTTTTTTTGTCATTCATTGACCTTAAGTAAATAAGATATCTAGATCAAAATGAATATAATTACAATTATGATGAAAAACTTTTTAGATTGACTAGCATTAGTGCATTTGCAGTTCTAAAGTTGTGAGTTTGAATCCTGCTCATGGCGAGATACACATGATACAACATTATGTGATAAGGTTTGTCAGCGACTGGCAGCATTTCGGTGGTTTTCTCGGGTACTCTGGTTTCCTCCACCACTAAAACTGAACGCCACAATATAACTGAAATATTGTTGAAAGTGGTATTAAACACAATACCCTTCTCTTGACTTCACACACAACTGATTTGTGCTATTACAATTTTCTCTTTCTTCGACTTTGACTGACTAGTATTTACTATGCCATCAAATCCTACACAATATTTTATTATGAATAAAGCACAAAATAACAGGGATGCTCAAGTGCAGCTTAAATTTTCTATGTCAAAGAAAATGCTGTAAAAAGTTAATATTTTCCTTATATTAATTATTAAATATATTTTTCTCTCTTTAATTAGGATATATTTCTACTTAACAGTTTTGCTAATTACCCCTTGTGAATTATCTCGGGCATTTACGTCTGCAATTACAACAATTACAACCGGTAAAAACCGATAAAACAAACAAGCATTCAGCACATAAAAAAAATAAAGGATTAGTATCCCTCTTAGCTTTTTGATTTGTTACGATCGTTAAATTCATTTGTTTACAACACTTAACAAACAACATAATTTGTACAACATCTATTAAATTTTCAAAGACGAGAATGAAAAGAAAAACAATAAATTACATCTGCTTGGCAATTAAGAACTTTCCTTTTCATCTTCGGTCTATATTTAGGAACAAAGTCAAAAAACTATTCTATTTTTACTTTTGTTGGTAAAACCAAATTTCATGAAAAAAAAGTTTGAAGATACCAAAGGGGTATTTAGATTTTAGCTATAACTTGAAGAAGGGCAGAGACAATACAATGACCATAGGAAAAATTACAAAAGGACAAACAACGATCTACAAAACATTACACAGAAAACTAAAAGATCAAGCTACATGAACCCCACTACAAACTGGGAGTGAACTCAGGTGCTCCAGAAGAGTAATCAATTCCTGCTACACAGGTAGCACCTGTTGTGTTACTCTTGTTACAAATCATTCATGAAAAATAATCGAAGAAAAATATTGTATTATTCTTCAGTATGTATAAACTGTATGAAATTTAATTAAATAGCAATATATCCAATAAACTTTAGTCTATTATTGCAGATCAGCAAACATTCAGGTTCCATAACTCTATCGTAATTATCCCTCATTTGTCGCTTTGAATTACATTAATTTTGTCAAACCGGGAAAAATTATTGACAAAATTATATAAAATATCACACAACAATGTACTATTTTACCTCTTAAATTTGTACTTTAAGCGATCTCTATTGGATATTTATATATTTCTTGTTATTTTACCCAAGAGGTTTCCGTAATCTTAATCTAGAGTCTCAGCACTGAGCTGAGCCTGTGTCGCTCACCTTTCATTCTGCTTTGAGCAAACTTAATACAGAACCTTCCATAGCCTATAGGTGTTTCCTACCAAATTGCGACTCGTTTTGGCAAAGCAGTTTCAGAGAGGATTTTTAGAAATCGACCAATCTAAAACAAGAATTGCCTGTGGCAGCCATGTTTATTAATGGATCAAAACGAAATGGGCAATCTCTATAGAGGACCTTCCATAGATGCATCTTACCAAGTTTCATATCATTTGACCAAGTGGTTGCAGAGGAAAAGCTGTTTTAGAAATAGCTCAATAAGAAACAAGAATTGCCTATGACGGCCATGTTTGTTAACGGATCAAAACGGAATGAGCAATTCCCATAGAGGACCTTCCATAGATGCTTCCTACCAAGTTTCGGTCTATTTGGCCAAGCTGTGTCAGAGTAGATTTTTAGAAATCGATCAATCAGAAACAAGAATTGACTGTGGCGGCCATGATAGTCAATGGATCGGGACAAAATGAGCAATCTTTATAGAGAACCTTCCATAGATGCTTCCTACCAAGTTTTGGTTCAATTGGCAAAGCGGTTTCAGAGGAGAAGATTTTTTTTAGAAATCAACCAATCAGAAACAAGAATGTCTGTGGTGGCCACGTTTTTTAACGGATCAGGACAAAATGAGTACTCTTTATAGAGGACAGCCCATAGATGTTTCCTACCAAGTTTTGGTTCATTTGGCCAACTGGTTTCAGAGGAGAATTTTAAAAATCAGCCAATCAGAAACAAGAGTCGCCAGTGGTGGCCATGTTTGTCAACGGATTGGGACGAAATAAGCAATCTTTACAGATGACCTTCCATAGATGCTTCCTACCAAGTTTCGGTTCATTTGGCCAAGCGGTTTCAGAGGAGAAGATTTTTTAAAATCTGTATAGAGATAACTGCATTTTTAATACAGATATCTATATTTAAACAAGAGTTATCTTTCTTTTAACAGAGAAGAAAAAAATTGGGAAATCAACCAATCAGAATTGCTTGCGGCGGCCAAGTTTGTTAACCAATCGGGACAAAACGAGCAATCTTTATAGAGAACCTTCCATAGATGCTTCCTACCAAGTTTCGGTTCATTTGGCCAGGCGGTTTCAGAGGAGAAAATTTTTGAAAATGGGCCAATCAGAAGCAAGAATTGCCTGTGAAGGCCATGTTTGTAAATGGATCGGGACAAAATGAGCAAACTTTATAGAAGACCTTCCATAGATTCTTCCCACCAAGTTTCAGTTCATTTGGTTGAGGGGTTTCAGAGGAGAAGATTAAAATGTGAAAAGTTAACGGACGACAGATGAAGGATAACTGACGACGGATGCCAAGGGATGGTAAAAGCTCACAAGGTGAGCTAAAAATAATAAGATAATAATTGTATTGTTATTGACTTGACATGAGTTTCGTCTTATTTACAATTTAAATACATTGCAATGAAATGATTTTGGTTTTGGTTGGTTTTATGGTGGTTAACGCCACTTTCAATAATATTTCAGTTATATCGTGGTGCTCGGTTTTATTGGTGGAGGAAACCGGAGAAAACCACCAACCTGTCGCAAGTCACTGATAAACTTTATCACATAATGTTGTATCGAGTACATCTCACTTGAGCAGGGTTCGAACTCACAACATTAGTGATGATTATAAGGCATTGATTGGATAAGTAGTTATAAATCCAACTACCATATGATAACGACCACGACCGGCCCTCGTAATGAAATGATCAAGTAGTCTCAGAAGAAGGGTGGTCTCTCTTGAGTGGGGGGAGGGGTAGTATTTTACTATCTAAGTGCATCTGAAATCTGACCTGACAACGGTTATGGTTTGTAAAGCCACTTTCAACAATATTTCAGTCAGACAGTTTTATTGATGGAGGAAACTGGAGTACCCAGAGAAAACCATCGACCTGTTGCAAGGCCTGATAAGATTTGATTTGATTGATTTATTGTGTTTAAAGCCCCTTTCAGCAATATTTCAACTATATCATGGTGACCAGTTTTAGTGGTGGAAGAAGCCGGAGAGAACCAACGACCGTGGGCAAGCAACTGATGAACTTTATCACTTGCGGTTGCGATTCGAGTGCATCTTTTTTTGTAATTTACAAAGCTGGGAGCGAACCCACGCTGTATTGGTGTTAAGCTTGTACGAGTTGTTAGGTAATCCAACTACCTATCTCAATGAACCACCCGGGCCCTGCGAGGCCTGATAAGAGGGGTGACCTTTGGTAGAACATGTTGTGTAGTGGCCTCATTCAGGTGTAATCAGTATCTATTTATTGTCATAATCTGAGCCCTATATTGTGTATTATTATAAAGGAGACTGATCAGCAGTTTGTTCATTTCCGAATTACATTGTTGCTCATTATTCATATTTCGTCACCGTGGAAATGTAAGGTCGTTACCGCCATTTCTTAATTTTCGGAAATTGAGAAAAAAACGTGTTGTCGTAACTGTCACTTACGACCTTACAATGTCAAATAAGGAAGTTGGTCGGAAAATGTTTGGTTGATTTCTTCATGCAGATACGACCTTTTAATTCTACTTTAGAAAAGTAGTAGATACGACCTTTTTAAAATTTAGCTATTTTCAAAGGGATATTACAGGAACCCAGTGTACCATCTTGTAGAGCTTTAGAAGCAGAGTTAAATATGCACGAATCTAAAAAGGTCGTATGTACCACTTACGACCTTATAATTCCACGGCGACGATTTGTTTGATACCTGTGAAATGTACTATATTCTCAAGTAATAGGGGCGGGGGATTATGATGTTTAAAGCCACTTTTAACCCTAACCCTATTCAAATAATATATATTATAAATTGACTACCTTCAATACCACATGATTCCATAAAAAATAGATAACCACTTACCATGATCAAAACCAAGATAAAGGTAAAAGAGCAACTGAACAGCAATAGGATACTTGGAGGTAATTCCAACTCATTTCTGAAGTTGAATAGGGTAAATAACAAAATTTTCACACAAACTGAAACACATGTTAAACAACATAAAACGTTAAAAAGAATAGTGAAATGGCATGACGTCAGGATCGTTATACATCTGTAGGTTAAGTGTTAATAGGTACGGTAAATTATTAATAGATATAAACATTATCTATATGGATATTTTTACATCAATAAGGAACCCTTTGATTTTAAAGGGTCTGTATCTTACACAAAGACATACCAAATATCCTGAAATGTGGTCGGTAAGAATTTTCGTAAAAAAAAACATGTTTATAGCATTCCTGTTTGCAATACTTGCAATCATTAAGGAATTATATTAAAAGATGTTAGCTTAATTCTAAATTCTTCGTAAAACATTTTCAAGTCTGCTCATTATCTGTACTTAACATCAACTGTAAAAAGGATTTCTAAAAATTATTATACCAGTAGTATAAAAGTACAAGTTAATGTACAGTCATGGAAGGAACATAATTATTCGCCACCCTCGATTTTATGTTATATATTTCATATAAAATCGTATTTTTCAAAAAAATTATTGTGAAGTGATTTCTAAACAGATTTTGATCATTCATTTCTTGCACCAGAAGAAGCAGAAATATTTAAAGATTATTTGTTTATTTTAGTACAATTTTCCGTTAGATTGCCTTTATTTTCTTATGATTTAAAGACAATTTTTTTTATTTCTGATGTCAAATTTGCTATACATTTTTGTATATTGAACCAAAATAATATCGGAAAAATCAACATTTGTGTTTAAATCACCAGAAAACATAAACCATGCAGACAAAAATTACTATCAGATAAACAAGTAAAATTCAAAGAATTCTGCATGTCTTGAAATAAATTTCATAAAAATCTGCCCAGAGATAGCTTTAAAATATTTTTTTGAAAAAATGTGGTTTTATATGAAATATATAGTAAAAAATTGAGGGTGGTAAATAATTATGTTCCATGACTGTACACATGTGAGCACATGTATTTTTTATTTTTTTAGCTCAAGTCAAAATTCACATGTGTGAATAAACATACACTGGTATATATGGTTTAGTTTTATCGTATTTAATGTCGCTTTCAACAATATCTCAACTATATCGTGGCGGTCACTTTTATTGATGGAGGAAACTGCAGTACCCTGAGAAAACCCCCGAACTGTCACAGTCACTGACAAACTATTTTTCACATTTTCCATTAACTAACTACATGAATTTGATTGATTGATTGATTGATTGATTGATTGATTGATGCTAAGAAATAAAACATATTTGTGTATAAAACAATCAGGAAAAATGTACAAATAAAAAAAAATTAAAATGATAAAATCAAATATCTAGAATTTCACCTGGGATTACATAAATAAGTTTTTTATAATAATAATAATCAGCTTAAATTTACCACAGTGACTCAAATTGATAGTTTTAACTTGATCATTTCAAGTTCATTATGAATTTAATATAACTGGTTCCTGATTTAACACATAGACAAGTTTCATTGCATACTACTGTAATACAATTATCTTTTCCTCTGAAATCATTCAATTAATATGAGTCATTTGATAATATTTTCATATTAATGGGACAAGGTTTAATGAAAATTTTCCTAATCCTTGCACAATTTCATTTCTTGTATGGCGAAAATTTAGTTTTAATATTGGTGGCATTTTTTCTTCATTAGATCGCAATATGATTTTTAATTTTCCTCTAAAAACATTTTTTGAAATTGGCGACAAACACGAAGTTAATGATTTATTTAAGCATAAATATAAATGACAAAAATGTGAACAGTATAATATAATTTTCTGGATGATGAAATTAAATTTCGGTTAATGCTTATTTGAATATATTTCAGTGATCTGAAAACAAATGACCTTACAAAACATGTTGTGAATAAAGTGCTGACAACATAATCAAAATCAGAATAAAAATAATCATCTTTTTTTTTGCACCTTTAGGGGCCTCTTGTTTGGAAACGTGTACGGTTACAATACCCTAAATCAACTAGAACTGTCCGCATAGCGGGACTAATACCC
>MJUT01043188.1:246318-291318 GCA_002080005.1 Gigantidas platifrons
ACGGACAGACAGACAGGGTGAAACCTATATACCCCCCCCCAAACTTTGTTTGCGGGGGGTATAATAACATCCCATAGTCAGTGAAATGGATCATTGTGCTCAAAGTTCATAGGCATCCTTTAACTAAAACTATAGTCATCGGACAAAAATCATTCCGTCTACACACGGACCACGACAACGTCCTCACAACTGTGGTCACATAAAACAAATCTCCAAAGATTACAACATATACTGCCTAAATAGTTATGAATCTAAAGCTTTGTTATTGGGTTTTTTTCAGATAAACATATAGATTCTTCTTCTGCTACCAGGGGATTACGAAATTTCTCCACTCGATATTTAAATTTTCAGATTGTAAAGCTCTCGCTCACCAGTGGATTACGACATTTCTCCACTCAAGATAGCTAAAATTGAAAATTTAATCAACAAGAGTGGAGAAATACTGCAATCCACTCGTAGTAGAAGGAGAATCTGTTTCTCCTATGACCAAAACATTAACAATATTTTTTAATTTGTTAACGTAGAAATGACCGTCGAACAAAAGGAAATTGGCGGGAACTCAAATGCAGAATTTAACGACAGTGGTGATTTAATACATTAAGAAATTTTAACCAACCGGTTAAACATTGTTAAACATGGTCAGATTAAGAATAGGAGAACACAAATATATCCTTATTATATTGTACCTCTAAGAATGTATTTACAATCATAGTTTTGTCAATTTCCAGTCAAAATAACATCATGACAATGATGTGAACAGCATCTGGTTACTAATTATCTCACTCATATGATCATTTTTTACACATTTTACTTATTGTAACTGCACAAATTGAAATGTAATTCTAACATGACATCCTTCATTGGCTATATATAAATAATACAATGATAAAACTCACGATATATCTTAATTTGCACATGTGTATTGACGAACAAATTATAAACATCATTCCTTAATTAATTCATGTACGGTTACCCATGATACAAATTATGGCTTCCATGAATTATTTCTTAGTCAAATTTGAAAATTGCTGCAACTAGATACTAGATTAAACATATTTTATTGCTAAACATTTTAACAAAAGAATTGGACACAAGTTGTGCCATCTTACAAAGGCCTTCTCCACTATTGTATATTTGGAATCTGTCTGTAAACTGAATCATATTCTAACCTATTGTCTCTGATTCAAGACATAAAGTACAAAAATAGTTATTTTCAGAAGAAATCTTTCTGTCTGATTCAAGATGCAAAACATAAAAAAAAAACAGTTATTTTCAGAATCTTTGTCTCTCAACATCAAGACATAAAACGCTTCGATATTGAAAGATATCATTCACAGATTATTTATTATTTGTGGGAAGGTTTACGGTAACTGAAGTTGGCACGATATTTGTATTTTACTACTAATCAGGTCAGCCCCTTGTTAAAAGCTCAACAGATTACGGCTTCTATTAACAAATTCTAAAATGAATGTTGACCTAAACATATCAAGTTTTCTTTTTTCTCAAGACTTTCTTTAAAGTACAATTTTAAATGTTTATTTTTTTGCTCGATAAATCAACATTTTTATTTCTATTATTAGATCACGCTGTTCAAATAATTACCAATTAAACGTAAATAATGTAGATGTTTAAAATTTCCATAAACTTTATGTCAGTTTTCAGTTCATTGAATTCTTGCTTTCTGAGAAATTCCATTTTGGGCATCGAAACTTAAGCGTTTTAATGTAAAATTTATTTTTTACTAATAGAATATGAAATAGACAATTTATATGATAAATGCAATTATCATGTACATTTCTACTCAATTTGAAAATTTTCCAATCTTTCTGACAATTTCGTATTGATTCCAAATTATCAACAAATGGATTAAGTCATCTCTGAAACCTGAAATCAGGCTAGCGTGTTGTAATGTGGTGTTGTACTTTTAGTTGGGTGTTTTTTCCTTGGTTTTTTTTTTTTTGTGTTTTTTTTTGCAAAATTTTGATTTTGTGGCAAAAATTATTAAAAACGTTTATAAGTTTATAGTATTTAATGGAACTTTCAACAATATTTCAGCTATATCATGTTTTATAGGTGGAGGAAATCGTAGTACTCTGAGAAACCACCGACATGTCACAAGTCACTGACAAACTTTATCATATAATGTTGTACACCGGTATACACTCGCCCTGATCAAGATTCGAACTCACAACATCAGTGGTGATAGGCACTGATTGCATAGGTAGTTGTAAATCCAACTAACATACGATCACCGCCACAACAGCCCCAGGTAATAATTGACAATATAGCAAACATCAACATGAAAGTCTGTTAAACTTAGAGAAAAAGACAACAGAAGTCCATGGAAATTGTTGGTCTCCACTTTGGACTTAAGGCATAATACGGAGTTGAAAAGGGAAGTAGTCTCATTAATGATGAAATGAGTGTGAAATTCCCTTTAGGCAGTAATTGAGAACTTAAAGGTAAATTGTTTATTACAGCTATCACATTTTTGTGAATATGACTTTGCAACCATTAATTTTTATGTCAGTATCAATTACAATGGATTACATTTCATGGATTAATTAATCTACAAATGAAAATTGAAAAATTCTTAACCAAGTTGTAAGCGATCAAAAAACCACTGAACTGTCACAAGTCACTGACAAACTTTATCATATAATGTATCGAGTACACCTCTCCTGAGTGCGATTCAAATTCATGACAAGCGATCAAAACGAAACTACATGTACAAATATTTTGTTTTATTTAAAGTGTGATTGATGTTTCATACCAAATGAGCAATTTCTCAGCTATATCATGGGCTCATGGCAAGGAACAGTTACATGAAATGAAACAATGATCAGGTCCACTTTGTACTAGACCAACATGATAAGTTGAATCTTTAGAGTGCTAGGTCACCGAAACAACCGTCCGCAAGAAGACATGCCGCTCCACTCGGACACACTTTCCTGATCCCGAGCCAACCAGTCATTGTTCTTACTCCTTAATTGATTGATTAATTGATTGATTGGTGTTTAAAGCGAACCTTAGCAGTATTTCAGCTATATTGTGGCATGTCTTACTCCTTAAATGATGTCTGCTTAGCGGAGAAACAGCAAATACGTAATTAATAGAGTTTGGTTTGACACGACCTAACCGGAGCTTGAACCCAGGATCTACAGCACTCGGCAATCGAGGTGAGCAAATCCATCCATGATCATCACTTAACAAAATCAACTAAAGTTTATTTCTCAGTTTTATTTCTCCGATTTAATTGCTATAAAGCCCTTCTTCTATCAAGTTAATTATGTCTCTATTACCCAATACCATTATTTGTACTATTTGTCAGGATATTTGCAGACATTTTTATCCCTTGGTAATTTAAATGGCTAAATAAATTGTTATTTTACGACCCCTTGGTGTTGACTGCCTGGTCAAGTTAACCTAAAAATCTATAAAAAATCCACCTAAATCCCCCTTTCTCTTAAGTGATAATGGTAGCTTTATGACCGAATTGTGGTCAATATAGGACCATCATCTTTCTTGACCAAAGATTGATGGCACTGTAAAATTAGTTCTTGGAGCTACTTTTTATAACCTTACATTGAATAAACCGACTAAGGGGTACCACCACACACAGACAATGGCTACAAATAACAAAACAAAGCCGAAAATAAAATCTTTTAAAAAAGATAACCAAGTCTAGACCATGAAGTGAAGCAGGTGATTAATTTAACAAATTAAAAGTTCAAAGGTTAAAGGTATGGTTTCACAACCTAATATCTGTAAAATCTCCCAAGCCACCCTTTTCTCTAAAGTGATAATGGTAGCTTTATGACCAAATTATGGCCAATATATTGGCACAGTCTTTCTTTACTAAGATTGATGGCACTGTAAAATTGGTTCTTTTAGCTACTTTTTATAACCTTACATTATATAAACAGACTCACTGTACCACCACACACAGATAATATCTGCCAATAGCAAAACAAAGCCGAAAAAAAATCTTTTTAAAAATGAAAACAAAATCTAGACAGTGACGTGGAGCAGGTAATTAATTTCACAAATTACAATTTCAAAGGTAAAAGGTATGAGTTCACTACATAAATCAGGGGCGGATCCAGGATTTCAAGTTAGGGGGTGCGCACTTAAAAATTTTTAGGTGGGGCGGGTGCCGGGTGCACCACCCCCCCCCCCTGAATCTGCCCCTGTAAATCTGTAAAATCTTCCAAGTCCCCCTTTTCTAGTTAAGTGACAATGGTAGCTTTACAACCGAATTGTGGTCAATATACGACCATACACTGGCACAGTCTTTCCTTACTAAGATGACACTGTAAAATTAGTTCTTGTAGCTACTTTTTATAACCTTACATTATATAAACAGACTCATTGCAGGGGCAGTCCAGGATTTCAAGTTAGGAGGGGGGGCGTATTTCGTGTGAAAAATCACGTTTTTACGCAAAAAAAAAATCATATTTTTCCAATTTTAGGGCGCCCCCTACCCCTGCACTGTACTGGTACCACCACACACAGACAATGGCTACAAATAGTAAAACAAAGCCAGAACAAAAATCTTTCAAAAATGAAAACTAAGTCTAAACAGTGAAGAGAAGCAGGTGATTAATTAAAAAAATTAAAGTTCAAAGGTTAAAGGTAAGATTTCACGACCTGATATCTGTGAATTCTTCCAAGTCCCCCTTTTCTGTTAAGTGATAATGGTAGTTTTACGACCGAATCGTGGTCAATATACAACCATCATCTTTCTTTACTACCATTGATGGCCCAGTAAAATTAGTTATTCTAGATACTTTTAATAACCCTACATTCTATAAATAGACTCACAGGTGCTGTCGTGGTTGTGATCACATTGTACAACTACATATGCAATCAGTGCCTATCATCACTAAAGTTGTAAGTTTGAATCCCACTCATCGTGAGGTGTACTCGATACAACATTATGTGATAAGTTTGTCAGTGACTTGCGACAGGTCGGTAGTTTTCTCCAGGTACTCAGGTTTACTCCACCAATAAAACTGACTGCTACGATATAACTGAAATATTGTTGAAAGTGGGGTTCAGCACCATAACCCTAACCCTAAACAGTTTCACTATACTACCACACACAGTTATCTAAATATAATTAAACAAAGCCGAAACAAATGTCTAAACATTGAATCAGGTGGTTATAATATCACAAATTAAAAGATCGTAGGAAATCCAGGTATTGGCTTGGGATAGGTATAAAGATATGACAGATAAACAAAACAAATCCACTTTCAACAATATTTCAGTTATTTCTAAGAGGTTTGGTGTACCATGGACAAAATCAAAAACGGAGTACCAGAGAACACATCAACCTGTCACAAGCTCATCACACACAAAGTTGAACCAAGCACACTTTGTCGAAGACAAAACTGGATCAGAGTGCCAACAGAAACCATCAACCTGTCGCAAGTTCTTCACACAAAGTTCAACCAAGTACACTTTGTCGAGGACAAAACCGGATCAGAGTACCAAGAGAAACCATCAACCTGTCGCAAGTTCTTCACACAAAGCTGAACCAAGTACACTTTGTCCTGGGCTGGAATCAAAGTCAGATATTCTAATAGAGACAAGCCACAAGTTCACCACACAAAGTTGAACCAAGTACACTGTCGTGGACAAAACCGGATCGGAGAACCAAGAGAAACCATCAACATGTCGCAAGCTCTTCACACAAAGTTGAACCAAGTACACTTTTTCCTGGACTAGAATCAAAGTCAAAAACTCTAATAGAGACAAGCCACAAGTTCATCACAAAAGTTGAACCAAGTACACTTTGTCGTGGACAAAACCGGTTCGGAGTACCAAGAGAAACCATCAAGCTGTCGCAAGTTCTTCACACAAAGTTAAACCAAGTACACTTTGTCCTGGGCTGGAATCAAAGTCAAAACTCTAATAGAGACAAACATTAATTACATAATAATTTCTATGGTCAATATTGTGACCTTTTCGTACTTGACAATAATATAGGTTTAATTGACAGGAAATGAACGTAAGAAAGACAACTACGTAATTGTATATATACAGAAGCTTCACTAAGCAAAATCTAATTTGATTTTACATAACGGTACATTTTCTATTGTTACTAAATTTATCACCAAAAATTGTATTATATAAGTCGTGCATGACGTCAAAGTGTCTACTGTTTAGTTATTTCGAGGAAAAACACGTCGTTTCAAGAACAGTTTTTTAAGATTGATTGATTGGTGTTTAATGTCAACATTAGTAATATTTTAGCTATTTCGTGGCGTGAACAAATTTTATGTTAACCGAGACACCTAGAAGACCATTAGCAGGTTTTTAAGAGAATGACAATAATTTTAATTGTCATTCAGTGTTCACTCGTTTTTTGTTGTTTTAAAAATGACAAATTTTATTTTTATTAAAGATTGTAATTCATTTCATGCGTCACAAAATCTTGAAATTTTGCTTTGTACCATATAAATGCCTGAAAATGATATTAACATGTGCAATACGTTATTCCGCTTAAAAACAATCCAATGCTAAACACTGATTCAATTACCCTACCATTCCTCAAGCTGACATCTGATTTTCATTCCACATGACATTTTGAAACCAATTTTTTGTCTCCATAGCGGAAATTAACGTGTTATGCGTAAATCTATTTTCCCCACCTTTTAGGTAACATTAGAATTCCCACATCGTACAATAGCTTCCTCTTCTGATTTTTATTATCTCTTAATTAAACTAGCAGAGATAAATGCGTCTACGGCTATTTAGGGCTTGATTTGAATTTAAACCATATATCTCCCGCCAAATAATGAGGTGTAACCAATAATGATTAGTTGTGAAAACCTATCTGGTAAGAAACGGACAATGATGCAACATAATCATAGGCATTGATTGCATAGGTAGTTGTAAATCCAACTACTATATGATCAAGGCCACGACAACCTCTTTTAAGAGAATGAAATTTATTCTAATTGTCATTCAGTGTTCACTCATTTTTTTGTTTAAAACGTGAAAAAATTGTATTAAAGATGGTAATTGATGCGTCACAAAATCATGAAATAGTGTTTTGTAGTACATAAATGATTTTAGCACATGCAATTATTCCTCTTAAAAACAATCCCACATCTGATTTTATTCCACTTGACATTTGAAACCAATTTTTTGTCTCCATAGAGGAAATTAACATGTTATGCGTAAATCTATTTTCCCCACCTTTTAGGTAACATTAGAATTCCCACATCGTACAATAGCTTCCTCTTCTGATTTCTATTATCTCATAATTAAACTACCAGAGATAAATGCGTCTACGGTTATTTAGGGCTTCATTTGAATTTAAACATATCTCTCCCGCCAAACAATGATTAGTCGCGAAAACTTCTATGGTAAGAAATGGACAATGATGTAACATGTTGGCCGTTCTGAGATTCAGGAGTAATTAAGCGTTTGTCGCTAGCGTCTCTTATTTCAGTGCAATTAACTCTCGTTCATCTCTCCAAATAAATCTGGCTTGTTGTTAATGGTCATAAGGATATATCATGAAGAATTCAATTCCGTTACGATTTCCAAGAGGCTTGGGAAGCATTATGTTCTGTCAATGATTAATTTTCCTAAATGTCGCAGAAACGGCTTTTTTTTTAGAATAATTAATTTTCCTTAAATATAAACAGCATTTTTTTTTTACATGTAAGGTATACTGTTAACATTAAACAGTATATAAAGGGAAATGAAAATAAATCATTTTACCCTACACTTGTTCTATTAGAGCAGTCAGATTGCATTGACTGGATAAATTTTTGCTATGTACGGTCACTGACCAAGATATAATTCTCCTGGTACCAGATTTATGTTGAACATCAGTAAAAAAAACAGTAATGGTTAGTATAAGCACAGACTTCACAGAAAACACCATAAAAAAACAATTAGAACCACACTTGTTTCTACTCTTTTTAGAAAATTTGGCTGATGTTTTGGGGGTTTTTACATTGAAGGATAAATGCAATATACCTACATTGTGGAAAAATATCGCATTCATTTGCACTGGCTGCGGGGACTGGGTATTCATTGTGCAGTGTTCTAGGATTTTTCTGCAACAGCAACTTTCCACGGGAAAGTACATACCAAAAATTCACTTGCCCACAGACCAAATTTACTTTCCCTGTTTAATTAATTTTTTCGTTGATTTAATGTTATTTAGATGAAAGGCATTTGATCCAGTAATAAAGATGTTGTGCTTTATTGTGCTTAGCTAATGTAGGATATTCTTTGTACAGTAATGTGATTAAGACATTTGATCCTTTTGGTTCATCATATTTGGGCCAAGCAAATGAGCTTTTAAAAATGGAACAAAAGAATGGTTCCTTATAGCATCATTATAAATTTTGTCTCTTAGTTTTTATCCATTTAAATTTTCATTGTTGAGAGGCATAGAATGTTAACAATCTTTCCATATTCTTCTTTTTTAAACCAATAATTACTTTTACCAATGTAACGCTTTGCCACCAACGGAAGTACTCTGAATGCACCTATTTGATTGCCACCAACGGCAGCACTCTGAACGCACCTATTACAACACATGTTTCCTTCCCCTAAACTGTAATATCCCCTCGAACTGCAGATGACGATCTCATATGAAAACATGATTTTAAATAAAAGTATGATTCTTCATTTGTACAATTATGCAAAAGAGAAAGTTTTGAAATCATTTGAAAATCTTCAATCCAGCAGTTGAAATTTACTTGCCCACGGACAACTAAGGTTTGGAAATTAACTTTCCCGTGACCAAAATTCACTTGCCACGGCACGGGTAACGGGAAAGGGGAATCGTAGAACACTGTTGTGTGGAGGATAAACTACTTTTAATGCCCCAAACGTCCCCTATCAGTGAAATGAAACATTTGATATATTAATAGTATAATTTAAACATTTGCTTATTTTTTTTTTATGGAATAACTAATTTTTGTTCAGAATCCCCACCCCCTTTTTTTCAGGCACAATTATAACCTAAAATTTTCAATAATCATCAAAAATTTAATCCTATTAGTTTTTTTTTTTACATTAAATAATATGTCTGTTGACATAATAGCATTCAACCTCATTAACACTGTTACGTACTTGTTATTTTTTTTTAATAGAATTCAGATCAACACGACATCTTGCTATTAATATGGTTCAACAACCAAGCAATGAAATCTGATTATTTATATACAGTCAAACATGTGCATGCAGTCACCTCTATTAAGCAGTCACCTGTATTAAAAGGTCACATTTTTCTTGTCCTGTCATAGAAATTTCTTATGAATTGAACCTCTTATAAGGCCACTTTTTCTTTGTCCCAAAGGTGTCCTCTTAATACAGGTTTGACTGTAAAGGCTTCTTGGGTTTTTTTTATTTACCGATTAATAGAGTTCAAGAACCAAAGAATGATATCAGGTTTATTGTGCATTGATGTTTACTTAATAAAATGTGGTCCAAGAATCGAAGAAGCTATTAAAATTTAAAGAAATCAAGTTTTTTTTATGAATGTACATTTATTTGTTTGTTTTGGATTAAAAATTATTTTTTTTTCAATAAAATGTGATCTAAGAATCAAATAACCTATTCAAGAAATCAGACTTTTTGGATGAATGTATGTTTGTTTGTTTTTATCTTTTTTTTATAAAATATTGCAGAAATCAGGTTTATTGGGGTTTTTTTGTTTTTTTTTAGTAAAATGTGGTCGAAGAATCCAAGAACTTAATAAAGAAATCTTAAAAAAAGATTTCTTTTTTCTAAAATTAAAAATTAAAAATTTTATCTAAAATTAAATATGGTTCATGGGTTAATCAGTTACTTATGGTGGCAGGTCAGTGGTTTTCTGAGCTAATAATACTTCAATTATATCCTGGCAGTCAGTTTTATTCATGGAGAAAACTAGAGTGAAATTCTTTTTTATCTAAGAAGGTATCTGTCCAAAATTGAGCAAACATTGTCATGGCCAAACAGAAAAAAAGACTTTAAAATATAACACGGCAGGTCAAAAATTTCCAAAATAAAAAAAAAAAACATTCATCATAATTCAATTTAATGAGGTCAAGAGTTGTCAAATATATTGTTTTTATAATTTAGCAAACTAAAACAAAGGCTCTAATGACAGTAATTTATACCTTATTAATTAAATATAAATAATATATAACATGAGATTAACTCATTAATTAAGTTATTTATTGTTGACTGAATAATTAGTAATATAAGCCGTTTTAATTAATGCAATTAACAATCATGACAGATGTAACTGGAATTTTTTTTCACAATGACAATACTAGGCTTGATAATTTTGTAATACAAGTATAATACTGCTACATGTAGTTTGAACAAAACAGGATTGTAGCTGTCCTCTTATATAAGGAAAGTTTGACGATACCAAAGGGGTAATTAGAACCTATCAACAATATAACCACCCAAAATAATATGTTTGTTTGTTTGTTTGATGGTGTTTAACGCTACTTTCAACAATATTTCAGTTATATCGTGGCAGCCACAGTTTTACTGTTGGGCTATTTGTAAATCAACCACTAAATGATCGCAGCCACGACTCAGTGAGCTCCCAAAATAATATGAATCACTCCTCCGTGTCAAACTTAAAACAGTAATGGCTGAAAATATAAACAACCACAACGAAACGAACTAGTCCTGTCACACCTCAACCTTCTACACACAGAAACAACTTTGATGTAGCTTTTAATTAAGAATTGAATGCATTTTTTTGTGGTTTTATTGGCGTGTAAAAGTGTGGACCGAAGCACCGCTAGCACACTTCATACAAAAAATGATCCTCGGTCCACGCTTTTACATGCTTATAAAAGTACCAAAAAATGCATTCAATTCTTATAATTACATTTGAATCACACCAAAATTTGTATTTTTAGCTGTGAATTTTATTTGTGTTAGATTATTTGCTGTTGGAAATTACTATCATTGATTGATTACATCTAACGTCATCATGGAGGCACATGCAAGTTCGAGTTCGAGTTTTATTGGGATGTAAAACATCTCTTTTATAATCATGTGACCACTTCATAACCAATCATATTGTAACATTAAAATGAAAAACAGAAGTAATGTACATGTAATTATAGATCTTTGTTCAATGATTTTAATTTTATGATTTAATGGTAGAAGGAAAGTTTCTGTTTAGTATTTTTAGGATTTACTATTCTTTATTGAATATTAACATTTAAGGAAGCAACCATTTAAATTTTAGTTGTGGGTGTATGTGTGGTAGGGAATTGTGTTGGTTTTTTTTTCGCTAAATTTTTATAGAAAAAAAATATCTTGATCTGAAAGATATATATAAACCATCTGCCCCTATAATTTTCAACAAGACATTTTTAAAAAAAATTCAGATTTTAACATCCCAAAATCTTAATTTGTTTCATGTGAAAACAAAATTTCTGACCAAGGTGAAAAACAGTTCCCCTTTAAAAGTTAATATGTCAGTACCTACGATCTGAAGCACATTGTCTTGGACTCCGTAGATGTAGGGTCCTCGTAAAATGATGTTTCTAGCCAATCATTATTGAATTCCGATATATATTATTTTTACTTGTTCCTTTGCAACTAACAGTTTTGAATGACTATTTCTAATCGAAATCAGGACTCCTCTGTTGTGTCCCCCATTTCTATGTCCTTGCAAAAGTAAATGAGGGAGCAAGCGAGGAAATCTCATTCTAATTACTTACTGACTTCAGCAAGTTGAGTGAGTGAGTGATTGTTGCTTAACACCACTTCAGCAATTTTTCAGCTATATCATAATCATGGCGAGAATAAGCTACATCTTGATGAGATGATAATTCTCCGCTTTGTACTAGACCAACACACTTACAGTAGTTGGATATTATAGTGCTACAATGTAGCTCACTGTAACAACAGCTCGCAAGGTAGAAATGTCTCTCCACGCTGACACATTATCCTGATTCCGAGTCACCCGTCTTTGCTCTTACTCGTTAGTGCTGTGTGCTTAGCGGAGGAGCAACAAATACCAATTGGTTAGTTTTTAGTATGACCCGACCAGGGCTCGACAGAGATCTACCCCACTCGAGGCAAGCATGGTAACCATTACACCACCGATGCCGTTCAGCAAAATGAAGATTATGTCAGAGGTTTCACATGACTATTGAAAAAGATTAATGAAACTATTCATAGGTTAAAATGTATATCAGAATACAACCATAAAATACTCAAATTGAACTGAAAAAATCATGTAACAAAATTTACAAAAAAAAAAATTTCATACAAAAAAATTATGATTGATTAATGCCCCAATTCCAGAAAAAAAAATATATATATGAAAATTTGAGATCAGTTATCTGGGGGATTTATACATGCAAATTAGTCGGCACGGTAACCATATATAAATGTCAAAGGCCCACAATAACTACAATGATAAACTACTAATCTGTATTTGATTATATAATAAACACATTATCTACCGACAAAAAAAGTTTCAATTAGATTATAGTATTACTGTGAAATATATATCTTTTTATGGTTACAAAATTATATTGTACTTTTATCGGTGCATAATTACTTAGAAAAACATAAACCTTAAATTAAACCTTACAATGGGAGAATATAGAATTTCTGGCATAGCAGTCGTTCTGACTGTAAGAACTACTACATTTTATATATATATCCTGCACTCATACAATTTGAGTAGTAAAATTGCATTGACTGGATAATTTTTGTCATAGTGTGAAATATATATCTTTTTACGGTTACAAAATAGATTGTAATTTTATTGGTGCATATATGCTTAAGGCCCTAAGCATTACTCAGAAAAACAAACCAGCACATAATTTACTCTTTCTGCACCATGCAATGGCATAATTCCAACATTTCACTGCTCAAAACAGCAATTGTTTATCTAATAAGAATGAACTATGTCTTACTTAGCTGAAATACTGCTAAAGTGGGTATAAACACCAATCAATCGATCAATCTTACAATGGCATTAGGTTAAGGCCCTTTTATGGTTAGAAAATATATTGTAATGTATTTTTCAGTTTCGTAGGTTGAAATATGGCCAAACATTACAAAACCAGCACATATTTACATTTAACACCGATAGTATCATTTTAATTTCAATATTTCATGCTCGCCATGATATAGCTGAAAAATTGATGAGTTGGCGTTAAACAACAATCACTCACTCACTATTTCAGTGCTGACAACAGAGCAAATGTAATAAGAGTGAACTATTTCTTACAATGCCTTAAATTAAGCTATAGGTTATGAGTGTTTCTCCCATTATTACGGTGTTTTAGCACCGCTGAACCAGTGGTGGAAAAATCTGTAATCCTCTAGAGGATTAAAATGTCTCGTGCCTTTCCCCGCATTATTTTCAAACGCATTAATTTCTAATTTTGAAATAAAATTTGTGTTAAATAATGGAAGAAACAAATTCTCCTTCAGTTGCCCATGTGGGTTACGATATTTCTCCACTCTCGAGAGTTAAATTAAAATTTTTAACCACTCGACTGACGGCTTGTGGTTAAAATTTTTAATTTAACTCTCTTGAGTGGAGAAATATTGTAACCCACGAGCAACTGAAGGAGAATCTATATTTAACGTACCTTTCAACAATATTTCAGTATATGTTCGGTTTGGGTCCAATTATTGGAGCAGAAAGATTAATTGATTGATTGACCGATTATTGCTTAACATCCAGCGAGCATTATCTCAGCTATATTCAGGACTAGAACAAGTTCAATAATATAGTAAAAATCTTCGGTACATAGAAATTTCGGAAGGGGTGGGTCAACGAGTACAATGATGCTTGACTGCTACCTAAAAGGTATGGAGAGTGGAATAGGGACGATAAATTTCGTCTTTTGTAGCAGCCACAAACTATGGTCCACGGTCAGGCTTTCCGTATTATTACCTGACACCCCTCCCCCTCACATTTAAGGCAAAGATGTGAGAAGCGATGAGAAGTCCATTTTGTGCAAAACATATCGACAATAGTATGTTTATCAAGGATTCGGTGAGATGACATTTTACCAAATAGTTCATGGCACTAAGGGCCATATGGCAGTTTATGGACAGAGATGTCACCCACAAAATATTATATGGACCGAAGCGAAGCTGAGGTCCATATACTATTTTGTGGATGACAGATCAATGTTTATTATGAAAAAGATAATTGTGTTATTTATTAAAAATTTTATTTAAACAATATTTTTTTTTAATCTTTCTTAAAAATTGTACTTAAAGGTAATAAAACAGTTATTTAATGGGAGTGCAGGCAATAGATCAAACAATTTTTCCCTCGGTATTGGGAAAGACCAAAGTGTTCTATTGCCCTCAATCGTTGACATCGGGCAATACAACACTTTGGTCTTTCCCAATACCTTGTGGAAAAATATTTTGATCTATTGCCTGCACTCCCATTAAATAACTGTATAATACTGACTGGCTTGCAAACAAAGACAAATAGGGAAAATATAAACGTAAAGTATAATATATGTTAATATCAAGCTAGTTGTTTGATGATAGATATTATCACATGTAAAGATCAAAGGGAAAATGTACAAATTATCGATAAGACAATATATATTTCTGACAGAATAAACAGCATAGATACCATATAAGTTCCTCAAAGAAAAATATATTATGAAAATTGTTTATGATAAAAAATTATCCAAATTAACAAATATTCGGTGGAAAAAATATACTTCAATAACTTCAACTGCTACTGGAAATACTTATGAAGAGAGAGTTTAAAAACAGTGATGTTCATCAATTCCACAAATATCAACAAAACAAACAATCACTGTACTCTCTCCACACTAAAAAGACCATGATATATGAGGTTGGAAATCCAACACCTAGCGTGGGACAGACATAAAACTGTATATAATTTACGATAGGAAAAAAGGACAAAACGGATCGGTACAATAACTGCATATATAACAGTAACCAACCAAATCTAACACTTGTGATGTATTGTTAATATCTTATAGATTATATAACTGAGATAGAATCTCTAGCTCTCAAGAAACCAGTCTATGAAATAAGCTAACAAACCCTGATGATTTTCATCAGCCCCTTATCTCTCCCTTATCTGTTAAACTCAGTTAAATAAACATTAAACTTCCACAGCCACCACAACTGTAACTTGATCAGTTTCAATTCAACATAATTACTGAAAACATTGAGCTTAAAACTTCTATGTCCCCTCACGTTCAATGCAGATGTTATGAAATATGATATGGAGACAGAGAGAAGAATGGTTAGGTCACATTGAGACTTGCTACAAGTCCCTCTCTATACCTGTATATCCATTTAATTTTGTCTATGTAACACAACAGTTGTTTTACTGATAAAATATTACATTGACTGATGGGGAGAGAGAGTCCACAGCTATCAGTAATCAGGTGTGTTATTAAGTAGACAAAATACAGAAAAAATAAAAGAAAGGAAGGGACTTGTAGCAAGTCTAGGTCACATTGAGATGATGACAGCTTTATCAGCATTTTATAATTGTATGAAGAGGGGCAAAGATAAGAGATTTCTCTCTCAACTAGCTTGTTTCATAGACTGGAAACATAGATGATCAATTACTGATTTATTGAATTACAAGTGTAACTGTATATGCAAATCACATTTCTAGTAGGTTTTTATGGGATGATTGACACCATGTGTGGCAGCTTTTTTAGCAATACACATTTATCTTCGACCAAATAAGGCTACATGGGATTTAACGCTAAAAACATCCATTGTTATTTCCATTTAAATGGGAATGTTATAATAAATCTTTATCAGTTATTTTTTTATTTTGTTGCAAAAATCTTTGTTTTGTGGTCAAATAAATAGGATGCATAATGTTAGCTACAAGAGAAGCCTGATGATAACAAAAACAGGTAACCAGAAGATGATTGATTGATTGATTGATTGATTGATTGATTGATAGATTGATTGGTGTTTAACTCCACCTTTAGCAATATCTTAGCTATGTCATGACCTTAACATATTTTATTATTAACTCGGAAAAAGAAAAAGACAAGAAAAGATTTAATATACAGAAAAGGGTAATCAGAAATGGTATATATCGAAGGACAGACACATGCAATACAAAGGCCAGAAGAAAATACCGGTAGGACAAACAATGATCTATATAACACTACACAGAAAGCTAAAAGATTGAGCAACTTGAACCCCACTATAAACCAGTGGTGAACTCAGGTGGTTCACTCGTCAAGATCTATGATTTCATTCTGACATTTTTGCTTACTTCATATATTAAAATACTTTGGCAATGATATGAATGAAATACAATTTCTTAATTTTGCAACCATTATGTGGAACAAAAGTGCATTAAACAGGTATGCATAGACTCTGGTTTGGTTTATGGTGTTTAACACCACTTTCAACAATTTTCAGTTATATCATGGCAGCTGGTTTTATTGGTGGAGGAAACTGAAGTACCCGTAGAAAACCACAGACCTGTCGCAAATCACTGACAAACTTTATCACATAATGTTGTATCAAGTACACCTTGCCATGAACGGGGTTCAAACTCACGTTAGTGGTGATAGGTACTGATTGCATAGGTAGTTGTAAAATCAACTACCATACGATCACGACCATGACGGCCCCGCTTTTTAAATGAAATGAACACATAATGTATTTATTATAATAGTGTACCGTTAATTTTACTATTGTTATTTACAGATTAAAAAGGTCCCCAGCATGGAATATTGAAATAAATAAAAATGATGTAATCTAATTCATGTAACACCATTCGTTAAGTGGTTCTTACTTACTATTACATAACAAAACACTGCAACACAAATTAATCCAAGATTAGTTCCCACTTTGATGTGTGTATGGTTCCAATATTTATCCGAAAATTTAATTCTGTAGTATTATATTCAAATAAACGATTTTCCAATATTTTTTTTTCAATTTATATTTTAAAAGCTATTGTACATGTATAAATCCATTTAAATTTGTCCTATTTAAATTCTTCCCATTATTTGTTTTCCTAATTGGAATTAAGCAACTCTTTTGTTAAAAAGAAATCGCTAATTATTTGCAGGAAAACGAGATTTCTAAATAAGCATACACTTTAAGTAAATAAAAATACCAAGGCACTTAATAAGTTTTAATGTTTGTCTATGTAAAGTCGACTTTGTGTGTGATGTTTGCATATACTCAACATTGCTAAGTATAAAAACACAACATTTTTATAGTGAACATTTTAGATTTCAAAATAGCAACCAGATGTAAGTGTTTGTTTATGGATGCTTGGAATAATATTTCTGAATGTTAAATGTTATAAATAGGTTTTTATGCCAGATTAATGCATTAAATCTGTGCAGGTTTTTATTTATTGGTTGTTTATATCTGCATTGCAGTTGGCAATCTAATTAAATTAATATCAAACAAAAGGGGGAGTGCTCGGATCTCAATAACTGGTTTAACCTTGCCACATTTTGTGTCTGTCCCAAGCCAGGTCCTGGATTTTCAACTCCGTATAATATTGTGGTCTGGGTTTTTTTTTTTTTTTTATATATCATTTGTTAATATCTGTATTGCAGTTAGAGATACAATTAAATTACTGTCAAAATTGGGGGAGGAAGCCAACTTGCCCAAAGTTTTACTTATTAGTAACATGCATGACTAATTTCATGGATAAAACTGGTCCAGCTGGGCTACTGACTTAATTTCTAGGGGCCTCTAACATTTTTAGAGGCCCAGTTTTTTTTTCAGTTGATGTTAAAGGAAAATGAAAACATTCGGACAAGAATGAATAAGTGTTCATTATAAAAACCAATATATTCAGATAATACAGGCTTTTTAAATACTTGTGGCAGTATGAAATTAGATCTTCGTCTTTCTTCCTCTTTTGTGGAGGTTTAATGACGCTGATAAACTCCCACATTTTCTAAACAGGAATTAACTACCTACATGTACTTATAATTTTTAACTCTTGAATGGAAATGCATGGGTATGCAAAAAAAAGGTTGCAAAGATGTTGAATTTGTGTTACATACAATAGATACAGCAATAATTTAATTTAATTACATAATGTATGTCTTGTCCTCATCCATCTGACCAGCTATAAAAAAATCCTAATTTTATTAGGAATGCATTTTTTTGGTGATGTCAAACTTGTCTATAATAACAGGTGTGTTGATCAGAGAAAAAAACAAACAAAATAACTTCCAATTCTAATTTAAGAAAAATATTACACCATTCAAATTTTCCTCCATTCAAGAAAAGTATAGCAATCCACGAAATCACAAACTGAACACATAAACATCCATAATTTCCATCTTATTTCAGAAATGTTTACAATTTATTTACCTTTTATATTGCAAGAAGATTAGCATTGAATTTAAGTAATTATCAAAGTGAGTATAAATTAACTACAGCCCTACAGCAAAGCAAAGAAGATGCTAATGTACATGCATACCTATTTATAAATAATAATTATTGCCCTTATTTAGAAATAGTATTTCACAAACTCTAGTTTAGCATTGTTTCAACACTTTTTTGTCAAAAGTTGAAACATGAATAAAATTTACATTAACAAGCTAAACATATTTAACTAATTTTTGTTGTAATTCAACATTTAAATAATAGTTTCTTTGCTAAAATGTTTTGCCACATTTACCTCTTCTATACAAATACATGTATCATGAATTTTATAATACTTTATTTTACATTTCTTTCATTGAATTCCAGATTTCTTATAGATGCTATATAAAGGCACATTGCAAATTGTTCCAAACTTCATTAATACCTATAAGAGTTTAACTGGTCCCCTGAATTAGGGTAGACCCCTAGATACGGATTAAGGGGAATAGGGTAAAAGGTTTAGGGGTAAAACGGGAAAATTAAAGGAAAAGGGTGAGAGGCTTCAGGGGAACAGGTTTCAGGTGGAAAAATATGGGAAACATTTAGAATGAAAAAGTGGAGAGATTTAAAGTTGGAAAAAGACACTGACAGAAGTTATCACAAAATGTTGTATCAAGACATTATATAAATGCTAAATAAGTGTGAAAACATTGAAATATACTTAATGTACTCAGAAGAAGACGTCATACATATGCTTGTTTGTTTGATGGTGTTTAACGCCATTTTCAACAATATTTCAGTTATATAGTGGCGGTCAATTTTATTGGTGAAGGAAATCGGAGGACCCGGAGAAAACCACCGACCTGCACAACTCACTTGATCACATAGTGCTGTACAGGTCGCCCTGATAGAGATTTGAACTCAGAACATCAATTAGTGATAGGCATTGATTGCATAGGTAGTCAAAAATCCAACAATCATACGATCACGGCCACAACAGCCCCCTTTCATAAGTTTGTATTTTCCTTTTTTGCACATTTGAGCAAATACAATTTGTTTAAACTAAGCATACCAACTGTAGCTCAGTATATTCTCACTACACTAATTAAAATCATGATTGAAAATATTACTGATATGAAAATTGTAAGATTTTTGTATTTTATTACCGTACTGAGAAGTACATCTACAAAAATGTATTTAAAATGTTAACGTTGTTGTTTCAGCATGTGATTAATTCATCCATTCTTTAATATTTTTATAATAAAAAAAAAGGTTACTTTGGAAATTAGAATCAACTGGGCACTCCAGTTTCCTCCACCAATATAACTGACCTCCATGATATTTGGCTTTCGGGCAAGTAGGTGAAAAAAATTCTTACAAAGACTGTAATACCTAAAATATAGTTGAAAGTGGCATTAATCGGCATAACCATAACCCTTAGAATCAACATTTTGATTTCAAACATTTAGGTGAACCAGATGTGTGTCAGATCTAGCATATCTAACACCTGCACCTATATAATTATTGTAATCCAGCTTTTAATAAAAAGCAAAATATTTTGACAAAATGTTTGACTAAGCTACTTAATGATAGTGACTTGACAATATTAACTTATTTTTTTAAAAGTGGACCTGTCATTCCTATAATTTTATCTGTCATTAATCTGGTTTTTTTGGTCTGTAGGTCAATATTATAGACTGGCCTATTACATATAGAATAACGGCAATTTTGAAAGATCGAGACAGACATTATCACAAATATCTCAGCGAGTTCAAAAGGATGATCTGGTATATCAGCCTTCACGCTAACCCACTTGCCCGAAGCCCAGGACAACCAAAACTGGATTCAGACAAGTGAAAACTATGAAAGAATTTGCTTGAATAAATAGAAATTTTTTCTATATTTGGCTTTCAGGCAAGCAGGTGAAAAAAAAATTCGGCAAAAACTGGTATATTTGTGATAATGCCTGTCAACGCCTTCAGAACTGATCTTATTGTTCTTATCGGTGACATCATAATGTGTTTTACGTCAGATTGACTGATAAACTTGTGCCTGATACTTACGAACTGACCTAATACTTTTGTGGATCAAGGTCAGTTCAGTAATTCAAACTTTATTAGCAGCACACATCAAAGGGAAAATGTCAAATTTGCAGATAATGAAAAATATAAGTTGTAACTTAAGGGATGTTACAATCTGATTGGAATTAGCCATTACAACATGCTATGCTCCCCTTAACATTTAATAGAACCTGATTAAAGGTCATGTCTAGATGAACTCGTAATCCTCCAATGAAATTGCCACTGGTAAGAATCTAAACAGCACCTTTCAGGCTTGTCTATTATTGCATCACAAATGTAAACTCAAATTCTTTTGGGGGCCTGCATGGCTCAATGAGTTAGGTCGCTGGATCTAACAACTCATACAAGCCTATCACCAATACCACGTGGGTTCGCGCCCGGCTTTGTAAATTACAAAAAAGGGTGCACTCGACTCGCAACCGCAAGTGATAAAGTTTACCAGATGCTTGCCCATGGTCGGTGGTTCTCTCCGGGTACTCCGGCTTCCTCCACCACTAAAACTGGTCGCCATGATATAGCTGAAACATTGTTGAAAGTGGTGTTAAACACCAAAAATCATCAATCAAATTCTTTGATTGGCTGATTTTTAAAAATGTATTCATATATGAAAGTGCATCTTGATATGACCTCTCATTGGGTTCCGTCTGATGTTCGGGGGCATAGCGTATTATTATCGGGTTCCGTCAGATGTTCTGGGGTGTAGCGAATGATAACAGCTGATTTTAATCAGACTGAGGAATGATGTCACACCATCACACAATAAATAACCAATGAAATGTATTGATGTCATGACATAAATAAAAAACATACATACCTTTAACTACCAGTTTGTTTTTTATTGCTATCATCTATTTCCAGTAGCCTTTGAAGTTTGATCTATAAATAAATACATGTACCTGGAGTTAATAATCAATAGAATTTGTCCATATTATTTGGCACAATTATGTCAATTTCGTAACTGCTCTATTACACAGGGTTTTCAATATTTTTCAAGTGTACCAGTACTTCAATATTTAGGCAGTATTTTTTCTTAAATTTTGAACATTTTTCATGAATATCTTATGCAACAGAAATTTGGAGGTACCAATTACCATTTTAAGTGGGTAAAATTAACTGGTATCTCCCCTAACTGAAAGGTCTCATTACAAGCAAATACAACTAACCCAGGTTTTGATTCCATGCAACCCTCCAACTGCCTATCACCAAGTTGTGAGCTCAAATCCCATTCATAGCGAGGTGTACCTACTCGATATAAAAGTTTGTCAGTGACTTGCGACAGGTCGTGGTTTTCACCGGGTACTCCGGTTTCCCCCACCAATAAATCTGACCGCCACGATATAACTGAAATATTATTGAAAGTGGTGTTAAACACCATAACCCTAACACTAAGCCAGATTTTGATTCCATGTAACCCTCCAACAACTGCATCTATGGTGTAATGGTTTTAATCTGCTCGGCGTGAGTGTGGCAGATCGTGGGTTTAAGCCACTGGTCAGATCATGTAGATGATATAAAATAGGCATTAACTGTTTCTCCCTCAAGAACATGGCATTAAGGAGTACGAACAAGGACTTTTTGGCTGCGGAATCAGGATAATGTGTCCATGTGGAGCAATATGTTCATCCATGTGCTATTAACATTGTTTTTGTGAGCTGAGCACTAGGTTCCAGTTTGGTTCATGATGTTTGACACTATTTCAGCTATATCTTGGCAGTCAGTGTTTTTGGTGGAGGAAACTCCAAGAGTATACTGAGAACACCACCGACTTGTCGCAAGTAACTGAAAGTGGCGCTAAAACAACATAACCCTAACACGGCAAAAGTAATTACATGTATATTTCTTCATTTCATTGATAATTATTTTTTTCAATGAAAAATAGAATCTACATAAACATTTTAAATGCATCATACATCTATCAATTCAACATCAAATTAAAAAGGTGTTATCTACGAAAAAGACATCCTTCACAAAATTAATATTCGCTTTTTCTGTGATGTTATGACTATTGAGCAATGGTCACGCTCATGAACTTGTTATATATGGTAGTTGTAAATCCACGACAGACCATCACTACTGATTGTGACCCTCACTACTGATTGTGACCCTACGTCTTTATGATTTATAGGTTCTGAGTTAAATGCTTCAATATTTAAGGGGACACAATTCCTATATGATAATTTTTTTTAAATTCAATTAAAATCTTAAAATACACCTTTTTATACCCAACTTACAATTTTTATTTTTAAACCATAAATAGTAATAGGGTAGGGGCATTTTTGGTTGGTCAATCCCATTAATGCAAACCAATGACAACCTCAGAATGGATAAACACACCTTTATATTGACTGTCGTGCATGTTCCCCAAAGATTAACCCTAAGGAACCCTTTGTACCTATTTTTCTAAAAATATAATCATGATGACATGCCTTTGTAAATGGAAAATAAAATAAATATTGAAATTCCTTTAAAACTTTTCTTTGAACTTTTCAAAAGACTTCATTTCAGCTCTAAAATTATTAAAATATCTTTAGTATTTTTAAATCTTAATCCATTGATACTCATTTAACACAGTTTGAGATGGGGGCAAATTATTTCATTTATGAAATAAAGGTGCTAATATCTTGAGTAATGAATATAATTTTAATTTTATGTAAATATAAACGAAATATACAATGATCATAATATTTGATGCCGTTAAATTTTAATTGACAATAAGATTGAAAATCAAACGTGAAGATTTATAATCTAAAATTTGACGAACATATTATAGATTGAAAATCAAACGAGAGATTTATAATTTAAAATTTGACCGACAAATTATCACCCATTTATAAATTGAAAAGAAATATACACTTGTAACAGTTTCTGAAAAGGATAGACATTTATTAGTTAAATTTTAATAAATGACGTCTGCCAGTTTCCTCAGAGAAATCTTGAATGAATGATAGAAGAACAATAAAATGTCTGCTGTATTGTCTTCCATTCAGACGTCTATAAAAATATGTCCTAGTAAGCGAAAAATATTACAGGCACATTGGTTCTGTAAAAACATTATATATATATATACAGTCAAACCTGTATTAAGAGGACACCATTGGAACAGAGAACAAGTGGCCTTCCAAGACAGGTGACCTCTTAAAAGAGGTTCAATTCATATGAAATTTTCTATGACGGGACAAGAAGTAGGTGACCTTTTAAGGTGTTACACTTCAGGTAAAATTTGATCTGCTCTTTTAATTTTCTTATTTTTTTGGCAGTGTGTTTGAATATATCACTGTAATAAATATCAAAATTTTAACAAATTCCAACCAACAGACTCAGAGATATAAATTCACAAGCCACATAGCAGCTTTTCTCTCTATGGTTTTGATCACCGAGATGCTTGAAATCTGCATACAAACATCATATGATCAAAACGTTGAATTGATTTTAAAGAGTTATCTCCCTGTAGTGAATGGTACCCCCTTAATACAGGTGAAAATCGAAGGACAGACAATACAATGGCCAAAGACATAAGAACAAACAATGATCTGCTAAACATTACACAGAAAACTAAAGATTGAACAACATGAAATCCATAAAGAAATAGAGAGTAAACTCAGGGGCTCTGAAAGGGTAAACAATACCTGTTCCAGATGTGGCTTCGGTCGCATTAAAGCTTGGTTTATACAGTTTATACTTTGTTTTATTCAGGGTTTGGTTTTAAGACAGGTTTCATTAAGTACATAGATTCCCACCTGATGGAAGGTGTACACGATACAACTTTGTCAATGACATATGGAGGGTCGGTTGATTTCTCCTGCCACTCCAGTTTCCTCTACTAATAAAACTTACCTCCACGATTTAACTGAAATATTGCTGAAAGTGGTTGATAAACATTCTATTTTTAGTTCATTTTTTCATTGGTTTACACGATTCTTTTTTCATTTGATGTAGAATTCAAATTCATCACGATTCTTTTTTAATTTGATGTAGAATTCAAATTCATCTGTTTTTAAACTGTAACGACATTTAGGAATATCAATTTCAATTATTAAGTACACACAGGTTCGCAAAAGTGAAAGGTAGTGAATTACGGTGATGAGTGACTTTTTCTAAACAGATCGAATTGCATAGCATTTGTCAGGTTATATGCAAAAAATAACGGTACCAGTACTATGACATACATATATCGGTCTTTAATTAATATAGAATTTTTTTTTAAAACTCTCAAAACTAACGAAATTTTGGAATATCAATTTCAATTATTAAGTACGCACAGGTTCACAAAATTGAAAGGTAGTGAATTACAGTGATGAGTGACTTTATTAAACCGATCAATTTGCTTAACAATTGTCAGGTTATATGTAAAACATTACGGTAACAGAACAATGACATACATAATAATCCTCTTCTATTTTTAGTAACAACGGCCATTGGTTGAGACCGTTCTTCTTTATTAAATATAGAAATTTCAAAAATCTTTAAAAGTTGTAGGTATCTGTCTCAAAACTATTGACATTTTGAAATAAAAATTATTTTGTACACACAGGTTCGTAAAAGTGAAAGATTGTGAATTACAGGGATGAAGTACTTTCAAACCTGTCAATTTGTCAAGTCACATGTAAAAAAATTACCGTACCAGAACAGTAACACAGGGGCAGGTAACAATAATCCTAAATTCCTAAATATACTATCATACCAAGCATAACAGCATATATAGGATTTGGGACTTTTCAGGGGTTAAGGTGTTTAAAGCCACCTTCAACAATATTTCAGTTATATCTTGGCGGCCATGTTTATTGGTAGAAGAAACCAGAGTAACCAGAGAAAATTGCCGGCCTGCTACAAGTCGCTGACAAACTGGGTCATTTTGGATGTTGAATGTTATCGGCCCCTGTGATCAGTAACATATTTATTGAACATTGAACTAATTAAATTATGAATTATATTGTATTCAATACGAGCAACATCTAGTTTAAAACAGATCAAATTTAACTTAAATTGATCTTCGATTCGAGCTAAATGTGAAAAAGCTCTTAGTTTGCGGATATCATGCTATCATTTCCCCGATATAATGTGAAAACAAGTGAACTTCATAGTATTCATTTGTAGACCGTTATTAGCGAACTTTTTACGTTCTTATAAATATTTATAAAACTGATAGCAATTTGTAAAAGAGCGATATTTCTTATTCAATAGTATAAAAACTATTGTTCAAAGCTATTATTTGACCAGTTTCAGATGCATTCATGACAAGTTAAATAGAAAAAGAAATATCAGCCCACCTGACACCTATAATTAAAATACTATTAATGGCTCCCTACTCTTTCTTTGTACTTTATACTTTCTTTCTCTAACAACTTTTTGATGTTTGGTTTCATTTTCAGCTTAAATTGTTCAATTTCAACCTCAGGTGATTGAGAGTATGGGCACTGTTGCGAAAGCTGAAAAATATTATCCCATTTCTAAAATCAAGCCAGACTTCAAACGATTCACAACACAGAAGAATTGTTTACATGCTTAGATCTCTATTGCATTACCTCCCATTTTTTATCGTAAACAGATGAAAATGTAATAAGGACAACCAATAAAAGATATTAGTTTCCTGTTTAACAACCAAACTGACAAAATTAGTACTACCTCCAAAAAGTATTCAGGTTTTGTGAAAAAATCAATTTCAAAAAGGTGGGTTTTTTTAAGGACAACCAACAGAAGATATCAGTTTCCTGTTTCACAACTGAACTGACAAGAAGAGTTCAAAGATACCAAAGGGGTAATCAGAATCTGCATATCAAGGAAGAACAGACAACACAATGACCAAAAGAAAAAGGACAAAAGGACAAACAACGATCTACAAAACATTACACAAAATTGGTACTACAATTTTTTGTACTGTTTTTAGCATGCATTTACTACAAAAGGCTTATTTTTTTAATCTTTGAAGAAGAAAAAATGCTCACCTGATAACCTGCAGCCTTCTCAAATTGTGGAACAAGAAACAATAAGCTAACTATTTAATAAGCATGGACTAAAATGTTATTAGATCATACATCTTAATCAAAGTCCCTATTTGTGTCAAAATTAGATTCTTGTTATTTTCATTTTTTTTTTCACAATTTATTTACAAATGCTGTAATGAATTTATTTATAGATTTTCAGTTTAATTCCCTGTTTATTTCTGCTTTTTAATCTGTATTTCCTTAATGCGTTACTCCTTCAGCCATAAGATTCAAACTCTGTGACCGTTGGTTTCAAAGTGGGAGATCTCACTGTTTTATACTGGAGAGCTTGCATCAAGACATTTATGATATCTTGAAGAAAACAACATCAACAATAACAGTAAGTAATATATGTTCCTAAGAAAACTTGTGGCTGTACAATGTAAACTAGAGGCTCACATGAGCCTGAATTGCTCACCGAGTTATCCATACATAATCTATGGCAACTTGGGGCCTCTTGCTTCTGTGATGGATTTCTGATCAAAAAACTAACTTATACCCTGTACTGTAGGGAATAATTCAATGAAATTCATACCAAATTTCGTCTAAATTGGAACAGCTGTTTCAGAGAGGAAGTTTGAAATGTAAAATTTTATGGATGACGAAGTGCCGACAGACGACCACAGACACAGTGATGACAATACCTCACATGACCTATTTGGTAAGGTGAGCTAAAATAAAAATACACTTTTCACTTTATTCCATTGTCCATTTCATAAAAAAAAAATGTTATCAATATCTGTACAACTACAAGAAAAGGCAGAGTGTGTGTAGGGGGTATGTAATCCCTTGTCATCAACCATGTTCCGCTATTTATGCATGTTCTTAATCAAAATAGATAACATATTTGTCATGCCTACCTACTTTTTTTTAATGAAAGGTCCCTGTTACAAAAATAAAAAGTGGGAAGTGAATTCTCAACTATAACTGAAATATTAAAGTATCTCATTGATCTTGGTGGAATTGTTGACCATCACTGTTTAAATTTCTTTTCATAATTTTTAAGTATCTTAGGTACAATTAGGACTTAATTGACTCTGTATATGGTATTCATATATCATGACACGAGCACTTTCGGAACAGCTTGAATTGAAGCTATGGAGCTCGTCATCATCAAAAGAATTATCTAGTGGGTAATGTCCATAGTATAATGTTAACAATAGCTTGTATACCATCGACAATCGTGCCCACACAGAGATTACGTTTACAGGCTTAACAAAGGACGCGGTAGTCTTATTTAGAGTATCATATACAACAGTCATTCAATGATCAAATTAATCCATATTGTATAAAGATACTTTTTATCCTTTCAGGATTCGGGGGGTTAATACTCCTTAATGGCGTAACTAAAACCTGTTTTTAACGACCCTCGTGATTATTAACAAAACCTTTTAACCTTAGGCCAGTAATAATTTTACCCATAAATGAGCACGTTTAGAAATAAATATTTCTCCAATCTTGAGATCAAACATGTTAAATTTCAATTAAGCGGTTTTTATTATCGTAGAATTAATAGGTTGATGGAACAAGCATTTTCCAAATGTAGTAGGCATGTAAAACCCGTTGATTTATTGTCGTTTTACACACTTTGTTGTAGAAATCACTGATTTATATGAACTAGATTTGTGATGAAGCAAGAATTTTACTATCGCAGGAGTATAAAATTAGAGAGAAAAACAAAATGGGCTTAAAACAGCTTTCGTTGAACTAGAATTAGAAACACTAAAATGAGGTGTAGAAATCGCTGATTTATATGAACTGGATTTGTAGTAAAAGCAAGAAATTTTACTATCTCACGAATATAAAATTAAAGAAAAAACCCAAATGGGCTTAAAACAGCTTTCGTTAAGCTAGAATTAGAAACACTAAAATGAAGGATCGTAAATTTACGTATCTTTACTATATAAATTGAGAAGTTATTTTCTGTGCCGTAAAATTTATAAGTGTGCGTAAACCTGTTGACCTGATACTTCATGGTTGTGATAGGGGTTACAACATTCCTAGAAAAACTAGAGGCTCACATGAGCCTGTATCGCTCACCTGACATAACTAAGTCCTCTTAAGAATGTCTGCATGCCGAATACATCTAAGTTACTATTCAAATCCCATAGGGTTCTATGTTAAAACTATGTCTGCTCATGGCAGCCATCTTGGATGGAGGTAGTAGTCACCGGACACAATTTTAAAAGTATACTACCCAAGGACCATCCATGCCATATTTGCTTTAAATTGGCTGACTGGTTTCAGAGGGAAGACTTTTAAACAATTTTCCCATAGGGTCCTATGTTAAAACTATGTCCGCTGACTGCGGCAATCTTGGATGGAGGTCGGGCTCACAGGACATAATTTTGAAAGTTGACCACCTAAGGACCATTCATGCCATGTTTGCTTTAAATTGACTTGCTGGTTTCAGAGGAGAAGACTTTTAAACAGGTTTTCCATAGGTCCTATGTTAAAACTAAGTCGAGTCATGGTGGCCATCTTGAATTTCCGATCAGCAAAACGATTCACAAGTTTAGTACAGGATCACCCAATGATCATTCCTGTAAAGTCACAATTCAATTGGCTTAGTGGTTTCTAACAAGAAGATTTTTAATATTTCTACCAATCAGAACACATTATGGGCCCTGGCAGCCATTTTGGATTTCCGATCAGCGCCAAAAACAAAAATCTTGTATATGACCATCTAATGAACATTTCTGCCAAGTTTGGTTCAAATCTGTTTCGTGGTTTCAGAAAAAAAAGATGAAAATGTGAAATTCCCATAGGGTCCAATGTTAAACTAAGTCTAGTCATGGCGGCCATCTTGAATTTCCGATCAGCAAACGATTCACAAATTTAGTACAGGATCACCCAATGATCATTCCTGTAAAGTCACAATTCAATTGGCTTAGTGGTGTCTAACAATAAGATTTTTAAAATTTCGACCAATCAGAACACATTATGAGCCCTGGCAGCCATGTTGGATTTTCGATCAGCGCCAAAAACAAAAATCTTGTATATGACCATCTAATGAACATTTCTGCCAAGATTGGTTCAAATCTGTTGCGTGGTTTCAGAAAAAAAGATGAAAATGTGAAATTCCCATAGGGTCCAATGTTAAACTAAGTCGAGTCATGGTGGCCATCTTGGATATGCGATCGGCACAAAAATAACAAATTTAGTAGAGGACCATCCAGTCATCATTTCTATAATGTTACAATTCCATCGGCTGAGTAGTTTCTGACAAGAAGATTTTCAAAGTTTCAACCAATCAGAACACATTATTGGCCCTGGCGGCCATGTTGGATTTCCGATCTGCACCAAAATAACAAATTTAGTAGAGGACCTCCCAATGAACATTTCTGCCAAATTTGGTCCAAATCAGTTCAGTGGTTTCAAAGAAGAAGAAGAAAGTATGAAAAGTTTACAGACACGGACGACGACGACGACGGACGCAGTGATGACAAAAGCTCACATGACCCTTTGGGTCAGGTGAGCTAAAAAGCTTAAAGATACCAAAGGTCAAGGTTGTCAACTTATAATACACAAAGACTGACCATAGACAAAAGTGGGTATGGTGCTCAGATAATGCCAAGCTCCACAATGAAGACCTCTTTTCCATATTTAAACAAAAAGAGTAGATGCATTGCAGCTTGACTACAAAAAAAGCTAAGTCTTTCATCCCTATCATACTCTTCCATTGGCAGTCAAAAAGTGTTCAGATAATGCCACGCTCCCAACACAATGAAGACCTCTTTTTGTAGATTTCGAGAAAAAAAAAGTAGATGCATTGCAGCCACTATGAAAAAAGCTTAATCTTTACATCCCTATCATACTCTCCATACTTTTCCATTAGCAGTCAAAAATCGTTGACCTGGTTGTCTCACCTCTCTACCTTATGTGCATATATTTTTAATAAAACGTTGGTGAAAACTGAAGGGGCAATCAAGAATGGAAAATCCAGATACACTGGCAACATTGAGTACATGAGACACAGAACGAAGACAAACAAAACACAAAAACACAACACAAAACAGAAAATTAAAAAGATGAGCGACACGCAACCCACCAAAAATGGCTGTGAATACAGGTGTCTGTTATAAGACACCCATCGTGTTATTGGTACATATATATAGTCCAATAAAATTCTTGTTAGTGATAGAGGAAAGAAAACATCTACATAAAAAGGAAAATGATCCACTGTCATCTGAGATATGGATATTTAGTAACGTAACGGTCTACGAGATAGTGATAATGTAAGACATAATAATGTCCTATGTTAAAGTGTCCCCCCGGACAATATTTTATAGAGATTGTGATATGAAATAGTGTCCGGTGCTATGAAATTGTGTTTAAGGTTAGGGTTAGGGTTAGGGTTAGACGATAAAAATGTCTGCTGGACATTATAACATATGTAAAAGTGTTCAGCGGACACTTTGAACTAGAGGACGCAATTAAATGCTACAATAACGCCAACGACCGTAAAATTTTGTAGCAATGATGTAAGAGATCGTGGAAGTTGTGTTCATCATGAATATGCATGAACTATTTGTCACATGACTTGTTACAACTATTTACCACCCATAAAAATCCTAATTATTCGTCTTGAGTCAGTGAATGAGTGATTGTTGCTCAGTGCCAACCGAGCAATTTTTCAGTTTTATCATTGCGAGAATAAGTTATTTTCAATGAAATGATGATGAGGTGCGTTTTGTACTAGACCAACATGCTTAGTTGGATTTTTATTACTCGCTTTGAATAGAAAATTTAAATTTAATAGTTAAGGATTGTGCTATAATATCAAAGTTAATGTCAGATTAATGAACTGATAATGAGTAAACCGTCACCACGAAACCATAAAGATTTTTTTAGCTTGGAGTGGCATTTGAAAGAATTTTGATTAAAGATGGAAGTCGTTTTATTTTTTTAAATATTCTAGGTTTGAAGAATTTATTAGTCATGTGGTCAACAATGAAGATGGTTGAATCATGAAATTTGATTGGTTAATGAGAATTTAATTATTCAAGAAAATTTAAATAATACCATTGTGATTTTTGTTCTCACATACATGTAGTATTTCAATCTGTGTAAGTTTATGTCATTTAATCGCATAATCAAATCTGCTACAACCGTCAAGGTCACGTTCTTTCAAATGTAGGTCAGTGTTCTACGAAACATACCCATATGTCAGGAATGGATTAGGGGGTGATGGTGCCTAATACCACTTTAAAAAATCAGTTATATCGTGGCAGTTGTCAGGAATGAAGGCTATATGACCAATACATATACAATATACGTGCATTGTCGGAAAATATCCAATTTATTTGTACGAGCTTTAGAAACAGGTAGAAAAGACGAGCATTTGGTAAGCTTTTCTAGCCTGTTTCGTAGCGAGAGTGCAAATTAATTTTATATTTAATGACAATGTATATATATTGTACTTATCCTGCAATATCAAAAAGTCCCAAAATAACTGCCAAATAGTCTGCAAATATCTGAAACAAGTGTCCGGTCGTTCTACTCGTTTTCAATGGTGTCATCTGTGACATCAACACTTATACTGTTACCATTTCTTTTTGTTGCTCTACATGAATCAGGTACCAGAAATGCTTTATTAGGTCCATGACTAAATAGCACTTAAGTTTATTTGACCCCCTTTACTAGTACTCAAAATCACACAATTGCAGGATAAAATAAAGTGTACAGATCTGAAATTTGTTTCATCACTTGCATCAATGTTATCATTGTTTGTAAATTATCTGACCAAGTGCATTCTCTTTTCCAGCGTGACATCACATTATGTAATTGACGAAGCAAGGATTCCAATATCAAACATATTTCTGTACATTTCATTCAATTTTATACAATACTAGTACTGCAGTGAGTAAGACTTTAACTTGTCCAAATACGATTTTTAGTTGTCCTGGGCAATTGGACTCTTTATGTCAAACATATGAAGAAAATGTATGGAGGTGAAGTCAATCAAAATCATCAGGATGATACATAGACTGTAATGTTAATTTATTATTTAATATCTACCAACAGAAGTTAAATATAGCAATAAAATTCACCTCTGTTCCTCAGTGACTCAGCTAGGCACCATTCACAGGTCATTTGCCCACCTATTTCTCAAATTGTGCTGAAGAACTTTATAAAAATTAGTTCAATTATTTAAGGAATATTTGAAATTGTTGAACAGGTTATAATACGATATAACCTGGTTTGGGTCAGTTTACGCTTAATAAACCGTAATTCCTCGAATTTAATTACGATTATTTCGTGTGACTATTTGAATTTGTCGTTGGCAGATGAACACGTTGGTGACGTCACACTACCAACACAGGTTATCGAGTACATGTATAACCAAAATTTTCTCCAGGTGGATTAGCCAATCAGATTGCAGTATTCAAATCAAATTAAATTATTAAAGAATGTCCTGAAGAAATTTTGATAAAACTGGCAATGGTTCTGAAGATTTCAAAATCTAGCTGAAACCCTGGGTCCTTGTTGACTCAGATCTCTATTTTAATTTTCTTATTATATACGATTATATAGGTTTATCTTAGATTATGAAAATATATTCCATTGGAATAGAGGTAAAATCCAGAGGATACCTGTTGGCTTCACCTCTTTCCATTATGAAATGCCAGGATGTCCAGAAAAGAGAATACAGACATCTCAACTTACTTAACCAGAAAGACATTGCAGCATTAGAAAATGCTATCTATCTTTTTGAAAAAGACTTTTCAGTGGCAGGCCAGTCTAGTACCTAATTAAACGTGATTGATTGTCTTAAGATCTTCTATAAGCGTCATAATCCAAGAATTCAATCAATCTTTATTTCGGTAGGAGTTCGGTCATAACAGACGGCAAGAAATTGTTACGTATAACTTTATTTTGGCTTAAATATGACCAGGGTAACCATACGCTGCACATTAAACAACAACTTTAATTTATTTTAAGCAGTGACATAATACTGTCCATAATACAGTATACCCTCTATTGAGGCCACCCCTTTCGGTAATGAAATAATAGCCTACTTAGAGTTGTGGCCTCTCTTGAAGGGGACAATTTACTAGCATTTTACTATCCGAGTGCATCTGATAAGAAATGTGGCCTTTAGTGGCAGAGGCTTTGAAAGAGGGGGGAATATTGCAGTAGTATATTAAAAAATAAAAATAATAATATGTGTGGAAAAAGTTTGAAGACACTTAAGGGGTAATCAGCAGACATTATTCAAAGAAGGACAGACATTTCATTTTACTTGATCAAATTAAATTCCAGGAGAAATGTTTGACAATTCCAAAAAACAAACAATGAATTTCTGTAACTATTTAAAGTAATGTTCTATATGTATAAAGGAATAATGGATTATTGAATACACAGATCCCACTAAATATAAAGTTATGTATACTTGTACAAGCTGTCATTAGCTCTGATTGTTTATCCCGTTCTCTCGGTCAATATTTGTGAAGAAAATTCGTTAATCTTGTTACATTATGTCTGGATATTAAAATATTTAAACACAGTAAATGTTACTTTTTGTCTAATTAGGAACTTAAGAGGTTGTATGAATGGTTAAATATTTGAGCCAAATAAATATATTGAATAAATGCTTTATTCGGTTCTCGGGTTTTAATCAAGTAAACAAGACCTACATGTAGGTATATATAATATATCCATTAGGTGTGTATAAAAATATACCTACTGGCAACATTTGCATAACAGCCTTGGGAAAATTTTTAGTGCTGTCAGTTCCTTACAAATACTGTATGTTTGAATCTTGAATGAAATTATTTTAAAAGCATATTGTCTACGATTTTGTTGAAAAATTTTAACTGTCCATAAATGATTTATTTAAGCTATCATTAAACAGTTATGCTGCAAAAGATACAATTGGTGTTCTTTTTTTGACAAAAAAGACCCAAACTATCGTTAACGGAATTATTGTCCAGGATGACAAAAATTCAAAGTGAAAGTAACAGCGCCACCTATAAAAAACGGAAGTTCGGTACTCTCGGGGTTTTAGCTTTGAGGTAAGGAAAATACTGTTAAGATTCAAACACTTCAAAATGTCACGCTCGTTTAATGTTGTTTGAATCTTAACGTTTCGTATCGTATTCGCCAATAATTCGGTGTTTAATCTTCATTTTATGAAGGTCAGCACGGGAAACGACATGGTTGGGTATGAAAAATTACGGTTTTGGTAAACAATATGCCTTTAATGCAGTATTTGAAATTCCATCTATTTTAAAATTTTGAATGAAATCTTATATAGTATTTCAAATTTTATATATTTTTAAATTTTGAATAAAATTTTAATATACAGTATTTGTCATTTGAAGTTTCATCTAATTTTAAATCTTGAAATTATGAATGAAACTGAATTATGCAGTATTTGAAATTTCATCTTTTTTTAAATCTTTAATAAATTTAAAAAACAGTATTTTAAATATAATCTAATTTTATATATTGAAATTATGAATGAAATTGAATTATGCGGTATTAGAAATTTCATCCAATTTCAAATCAATACAGATGTGATATATATTTTAAATGGACTTTTATGGACACCATTTATGCAATCAACTTTTGCTAGACATTTACATTAGTTTTTTGCCAAATTGCAGGAATCCCAATAGGAACAAACTATGCTCCTCTGATTCCTAACTTATTCTTATTTCTACTTCTTCTACAAAATGCTTTCGATTTTGATCGTACCTGATGAAGGTTATTCCAGAAACGTGTCGTGCACACTAAATTTTATACCTACTTTTTTATTAAAACCATCAACATTTTTTTCATAAATTAGTATCTGACAGAGGAGACAACAGCCTTAAATGTTTCATCTGAGCAACTCATAACTATGGGCTATGGCACTCGGTTCCAGTCAGATATGTATGAGAGAAAAAAGATTCTCGTTTTAGTTGAACATTACAAGGGGAAATAATGAAAGATGAGGAGTGCATATGTCGTGATTGCCTTAAGTGTGTTTTAAGTCTGTCTTTTTAGTAATACACGTAGCTACTTTTTCGCTTGCTATTTTATACATCATAATAAATCAAGCATCTGTACACATGTCTTCAAGACTGTGTCAGTTATACTATTATGAATCCCCAATTAATGGCTAAACTTCAAAAATATCCTTAAAAACACAAAATTATTGATCTGTTTTTTTAATGATAGTTGCAGATACAAATTAAATGCAACAGCTTCGCTTTATTAAATCCGGATTTTCTAAAATAAGCTAAATTTGTCATGAAGAAAACTGACAAACATAATAGCTCATTTCAGTTTTGTAATTTAGTCAATTTCATCTCTCATCTTAACATATTAGTTTATGAAAAAACAGGCGACATTACTTTCCAATCAAAATTTAATATCAACATTTTTTCCCCCACATCTCTCACAAAGACAATTAATTTCTTTGAATGAATAATTGATATTAAATATATTAGAAGTAGAAAAAGGAGACATGGCACTTTATAAACAGTGATTTGTTATATAGAGGTGCCCTTTAAAGGCATATTGTCTACCATAATCGTAATTTTTCATACCCAAAATTATTGTCGTTTTCCGTACTGACCTTCATAAAATGAAGATTAAACACCGAATTATTGGCGAATACGCTACGAAACGTTAAGATTCAAACAACATTAAACGAGCGTGACAATTTGAAGTGTTTGAATCTTAACAGTATTTTCCTTACCTCAAAGCTAAAACCCCGAGAGTTCCGAACTTCCGTTTTTTTATAGGTAGCACTGTTACTTTCACTTTGAATTTTTGCCATCCTGGACAATAATTCCGTTAACGATAGTTTTGGGTCTTTTTTGTCAAGAAAAGAACACCAATCGTATCTTTTGCAGCATAACTGTGTAATGATAGCTTAAATAAATCATTGATGGACAGTTAAAAATGTTCAACAAAATCGTAGACAATATACCTTTAAGGCAGGTTTGACTGTATTAATTGCTATTATCAACAGACTAAAAGGGGTAAAAAAACCTGTCTAATACAATTATTATATAACACACTTTTTAATTGGCTAATGCTGGCATTCAAATCCACAGTTGACATGTTGTAACTAAGGGTTCTAGTGTGAATGAACAGCCATATTGAATCCTTGTATTTTTATAATAGTGATTGACAAACAGACCGAACCTTTTACTATCCCCCCCCCCTCCTCAAAACAGTGCAATAAAAAGATCAATATTATTTTTGCTCTTCATTAAGATATATGTTGTGTAGTCATGACATTTTTTGTAAATCCTTCACAGACAGAAATCTCAAAAATACAAGTCTAATATTATCATGTCTTGAGTAATGAAAATAAAATTGAGAGTTATCAAAATATTTGCTATGGTAATAAGATAGAAAAAAAGTATATAAGTATTTATCCTTAATTAATGCAGGGAATTATAAAACAAGCTCCCTGATAGCTGTTAATTCGTTTATTTTCATTGTGAATTTGCTCAAAATTGAATTTCCTTATGATAAAAACAAACACCTGTCTTAATAATGTTTAACACATGTTTAATAACAAAACACATTCTTAATAACCAAACATGTGTTTAATAACAAAACACATGTTTGCAATCAACATCTAGATTTATGAATTCCTGTTTCTTTAAAAGTTACACAAAATATAATTTATTAACCATCGGTAATACATAATTTATTTAATAGTAAATATGTCATCACTTTAAAAGTTCAAATTCAGGTGTAAAATTTTAAGTGCATTATAAGAGCAAGGATATAAAGACATTTAAAGTTTTCTTTTATTCATTTTTATTTTTCAATATCAATACAATTAATCTTCTGTTAATCTTAAGACAAGATGCTCCATAAAATAGAAAACATATCCGAAAATTAGAACATAATTGTGTCCTTTCTTTAAATTGTGACCTTTTTTATCCAGTGTTTCAACTAGACTTTGAAATCTTCAGGACAGTTGCCAGTTTTATCAAAATGTCTTCAGGACAAAGTTCTTTACGACAATTTGAGAAATAGGTGGGCAAATGTATATCTTTTTTCTCATCAAGCCAATGTATTACAAATGCAATGGTACAGAGATATAACAATACCGTCAAAATAACAACTATTTACAACATAAGGTCAAACCTGCCCAGGCAGTTACCTCTGTTAAGCAGTCACCTGCATTAAAAGGTCACCTTTTTCTTGTCCTGTCATAGAAAATTTTATATGAATTGAACCTCTTATAAGAGGTCATGCATCTGTCTTATGAGGCCACTTTTTCTTTGTCCCAAAGATGACCTCTTAATACAGGTTTGATTGTATATACAAGCTAATGAGAGTGGTTACAAAGGACTAAGAACCTGGAGGACAAACACCAGTGAGACCAGTGACTAGCTGAATCACTGTTATCAGTTAAAATTAAAAATGTTTAAATATATATGGTACATAACAAATTGGAATCAAATAATGACCCCCCTCCCCTCCCACCTGCCCAATGTCGAGCCCTTGACAGAAAAAAGACCAGTACATAATGACATAATGATAGTTTCTTCTTCAATCACTAATTTACATGAAATAGTTTCTGGGTGTACAATAAACAGGACAATATGACATAATATAATGTCCCACCCTTATGAAATACAAAAATGTAGATGTCCTTGATGGAATAAAGTTCCGGACACAATGACACAGTGATAGTCTGGACATTATTTTATACAAAGTATTGTCTGGGTAGACACAATTTAACAGTACATTATTATACCTTACATACAATAAGACACGACAATATCACGTCTATTAAATTTAAAATAAATGAAAATAATTAAATGTCTTTTTTTTCCCTTTACACGAAAAAAAAAAATTTCTCAAAAATTTGACAAGAAAACAAATTTAATTTGATATTTCCCTAGAGATGAAATTCCATCTTAGATTACATAATTATCAATACACCATAGACAATCAGAGAACATTTAATCTCACATCAAAGGGCCTACACAATTACACAATTACGACTTTGACTATATATTAAATTAAGTAACCACATCACATTTAAATATATCTTGCAATTTCATTAAGTACAACTAATTACAAAATCAATGTAATAGATGCACTTAACGAGTGAAATTTTTAACAACTTACATTTGAAATGAAATCAATTAATAAATAACGTCCACTTTCTAAAGCTCTAGCGTTGTTTTAACGTAAATCCAATGAAAATTACATAATTTTACTATTAACTGTAACGAAAAGCTACAACAACTGTCACACGTACGTTTCTCGATATTTCAAAATTAAAACTCCGTCAAAATGTCAACAGCTTGGATTGTGTCATCATTTAAAGTCCCGGGTATATATTATCGATATGCCAAATAAAGGGAGATCACTGGAGCATAAAATGTGCTACTTGACTCCTCTCACAGCAGGTTGAGCTCTTTATATAAAGATATAACTGTTAAAACGTTTTTGTCCATCCATTATTTAGCATAGTGTTCAGTCATTTAAACACGAACAAAAAAAATCTGACATGAATTTCCACCGATAATCTCTACCATAAAAAGAATAAAATTAATCTACCCTACTTTTACATCTAATCCATAAAGAGTTTTACCCATTTAATGAAAGAATAAGTCTTTGTCGTGGCAGTGTGTGGAGTACTCTTTTTTTTTTTTTTTGGAGGTCGTTTATCCATTATCCCTATTGACTGGAGTTTTTTAAATAATAAAAGTTAATGGCATTCTTACACGCTATGATGTAATCATCAAAAGGCACATTCAATGGGGAAAAATAAACTCATAACACTGTGTTAATGAAAATCACAAATAAGTTTTATTTATATAATAGGTATTTCTTATAATTTCTATTCAAATTTAATACCTTTTAAAATTAAAATTACAATGTCAACATGTTGATTCAATGGAAACAAAACTATTTACAAACACAAAAATGAAGGTAAACAGGAAATTAACATTTGTGACAAAATATTAAATGGTCTCCTTTTTAAAACTGTTAAAAATATATTTAATTTATAAATGAAGACATTAATAGGGTGCTGAAATTAACAAGAGTGACCTAATTTTAATATTTATCTATATAAGAATTAGTACTACTTAACAAGATTGGTGTAAAACAAAATACTGATGGCAGTTTTTTTTTTCTTCTTCTATAATGTTGGATATTGAATAAATTTTGAATTTTAAAAGTAGTTTTAAATGAAAAAAAAAAAAAAAATTAAAAATAGGTTCAAATGAAACATTAAAAAAACAAATAAAAAATATATTTCTGTTTGGATATTATTTTCACAAGATTGAAGAAGAAAAAAAAATGCTTATTGCAGTTTTTTCTTCTTCTATATAATACAGAATATTTAAAGAACAATTAAAGAAAATATATTTCATTTGTAAATTTAATATAAAAAAAAAAATTGACATTTACAGTAAATAAAATCTACAATTCGACTTATATTCTTTTAATTAAAAATGCTAAATCAAAGTTCTATTGATTTAATGTATAATTAGTCTATTAAAATGTTTCTAATTAAATACTTTACTTTTTAATAACAAACAAATAAATTGAGACATATTAAACTTTGAATTCTTACAATTAAGAATTATAAAACAAAATTAAATACATCTTTCCTGACTATATTTCCTAAACTTGCTTACATTTTAAATAACAGCATTTTGAGAATTGGGCTATTTGTTTTTAATCCAAATAAAAATGGCATAGCCCAGTGTTCAGAAATATAGAAATATTCTCAGGACTAATATAATATATATGATTGATTGATCGATTGTGTTTAATGCCACTTTCAGCAATATTTCAGCTATATCATGGCAACCAGTTTTAGTGGTGGAAGAAGCCGGAGTACCCAGAGAGAACCACCAACCATGGGCAAGCAACTGGTAAATTTTATCACTTGCAGCTGCCAGTAGAGTGCACCCTTTTTTGTAATTTACAAAGCTGGGAGCGAACCCAGACGTTATTGGTGATAGGCTTGTATGAGTTGTTAGGTAATCTTACTACCTAACTCATTGAGCAACCTGTGCCCTAATATATAATAATACATGTATATATGTTTTCCTCCTATTCTGAAGCTGTTTAACCAGTTGGATAAATTTTCATAATATTTCTAATTACCATGGTGGTTAAATTTCTGCATGAGAATATACTTTTATTTCCTTTCCATGGTCGTTAAGACAACAGAAATTAACGATTGAAAAATATTTTTGATGGTTATTTTTATGGTCATACAAGAAACAGATTCTTCTGCTATCAGTGGATAACGATATTTTTCTAGCTTCAAGCTTTAAATTTATAAAAAAAATCAACCATCAAGGGTGGGAAAATATCATATTTCTAGTCCTCGAAATGAAAATTTGAATGTACTTGTCCGAATCAAATTCTTGAATTCATTTTATATACATGTATATCTAAATAAAAACTGAACAAATTTAGTGATCTGAACACAGTTTTACTTGTCTTGGGTCGAAAGACAGGTTGTGAGGATTGTAATGTACTACCGGTAAGTAGCAAATATCACTATGTTATAAAACATTCTGTCAATTTTATTTTTCATTTTTAATTACACGAGCCTGTATTACTCTCCCAGTAATAAAATATAAATATAGGTTCGGTTCATGGTGTTTAATGCCACTTTCAACAATATTTCAGTTACTTCAAAACAGATAAACAACAAACTCTCCAATTACAAAAACAGAAAACACTCCATATGCATTTTATGCACTTGTTTGAAAAGGGGTAGTGGTATAACCCCAAAACTAAACTTTAAATATGTATCAAGGATTTTTGTATTAATAATTCAAAAGGATAGGTCTTCTAGAATTAAATTTATTGCGCAGAAACCATTGTGTCCTCAGATGAACAACAGACCCATAAAATAAAGAAACCACAACAATTTTTGTGGTTGTATTAAAAATTTAACACAAAACAAAAAGTGACTAAGCAATTCCTTGAATATTAGTTTTACCAATATTTTTTTTAAGGTAATAATACACTTTGTTAATGCCACGATATGGCTGAAATATTGCTAAAGTTGGCATTAAACACCAATCAATCCATAAATCAACCAATATTTTTTGTCCGTCCATTCCATTAATTTTACAATATTTTCTTTTTAATTCGCCATAAACATGTCTTCCACAAAATAAAAATACATTCTTTGAATTTCAAATTGTTGACCCTATCCATTTAATTTGAAATTAATAAACATTTTTATTACAAAAAAAAAAACATTCTTTGAATTTCGAATTGACCCTATTTATTTTGATACCAATCCAATTTATTTAGGCCAATCCTAAATACGAATAAATTTCATTGAAATATATAACAATGAAACCACAACATAATATTTGCCATAGAAGTCATGGATTTAGGTTGATTCAATCTGTTACAATTATTTTTATTTGTTCTGTACATGCTTAAATACCATTGTGTGGTCAATTGCTTATTTAAAGGATAGAAAACATTGCTTTGTACTCCACCGACAACGTAGTGAAACATGGAACGGCCATTCAAAGGATGTAAAATAGGTTTTAGTATGGTCCTTGATCTAAAAGTTACACGAAACCTTTGTGATTAAGAAATATGTTACACATTAAACATTTTACTGGGTACCAGAGTTGATATGCTTGAGACTCACGTAGCATTATCATGGTCTTACAATACATAAGGTATCATCTCAAAAGTTATTTGCTATGCTTGAGACTCATGTAGGCATTATCATGGTTATACTAACAGATCATCTCAAAATGTTACACATTAAACGTTTAACTGAGTATCAGATTTGTTATGGTTGAGGCTCACGAGTCACGTAGGCATTATCATGGTCTTAGTAAGGGATCATCTCAAAATTTATTTGGTATGCTTGAGACTCATGTACACATTATTATGGTCTTACTAAGGGATCATCTCAAAGTTCTCCCAACATTTCCAGACATGTATTCAGTGTTGCAGCACTGACAATATTTATAAATATTAATTATAAATATTAATTAATTGTAGATTTTGAATATCAAAATAAGACCACTAGTGACCGAAGTATGCAAAAGGATTAAACGAGTGGGCGGAACTTGTTCCGTCCACAAGTTTAATCATTAATGCGTATTCGGTCACGAGTGGTCTTATTTTGATATTCAAAATGTATGATTTAGTAATTTTTCAATATCATAACCAAAAAAAGTTTGAATTAATTTATAATGATTGATCGAAATTATTTGTTCAGTTCATTCGAAATAACCTCAATCAGGTTGTACACACACTTGCGTACAACCTGATTTAGGTTATTTCTTCATGAATCGAACAAAAAATTGCGATCAATCCTTAAATATATATGAAGACCAGTTGGAATGAAACATTGGAGCATGAAAATTGTGTGTATTTTTAAAACCTTACCTCTATAGTATGTATGTATTTCTGATGGCTGGTTGATCATTCTGTTATTGTTCAACCATACATGTAACAGCATATACATGTACAAATTCTCTTTCTCATATATCTTCTTTTTTTACACTCTCTGTATACAAAGAAACCTGAAAATACATGATTTTTTTTAGACAATTGCTTTAGATTGATTTTTCCAATTTCCATAAGGAAAACAAATGTGTTTCCTCTAACCCTACTGACCCTAATTTTTTGTATCTACCCTAAAGTGTTTTTTTTTGCCATTGTCCTGGGCTTTAGAATCTAGCTAAAAATATTCCAAAAAATAAAATCTTTTTCCTACCTACCGACCCTAATATTTTACACCATTTTAGCTGAAACTCTTGGCTCAAGTAGAAATAAAATCATAGACATCAAATTTGGTGTGCACGTGTAAGTGTACTTTTATACCGGCGTGTAGAATTTCCGGCTAGGGCTAAGGTTAGGGTTAGAGTTAGATTTAGGGTTAGGGTTAGGACTAGCATGGAAAAAATAACCTAGTGCAATAATTCCTCTGGAAATTATATACTAGTGTAACTTGTCCTCTGGAAAGAATACACTGGTGGAAAGAACACACTGTTCCACACGACACATTTCTGGAATAACTATCCTCAGGTATGCCCAAAACCAAAATATTAGAAAGCCAAATAATTTAAAATCCTTTGGGAGTAAGAAAACAAAAGGACCTAAATAGAATAGTCAAAATCAGCTGAAGTCATCTCTGCCTGAGGGAGGAGAACCTTAGAAATAGAAGGGATAGGGTTAGTGTTATGGTGTTGAACGCCACTTTCAGTTTCAACAATATTTCAGTTATATCGTGATCGTCAGGTTTATTAGTGGAGGAAACCAAAGTAACGGGAGAACACCACCAACATGTCACAAGTCACTGACAAACTTTTATCACATAATGTGGTATCGAGTACACATCGCCATGAGCGGGATTCGGACTAACAACTATAGCGGTGATAGGCACTGATTGCACAGGTAGATGTAAATCCAACTGCCATATGATCAAGACCACTGGTTAGTCAAACCTGCCCATGTGAACACTTCTATTACAGTCACCTGTATTAAAAGGTCATCCTTTTCTTGTCCCATCGTAAAAAATATATGAATTGAAACTCTTTTTAAGAGGTCACCTGTCTTAAAAGACAACTTTTTACTTGTCCCAAAGATGACCTCTTAATACAAGTTTGAAGTCCTGTGTATTTAGTCATTTTTTAAAAACTTTAAATGGTGAAAGAACTCCTTAAGGAGATGTAAAATAGCTCATGTTTGATTTTATTTGAAAAAGAAACATTAAAATAAATCTTGTCATTTAAAAAGATCGTTTTGAATGCATCCCAGATATTTCAATCATTCAAATTAGTATATTATATGGATCATTTATTTGAATGAGGTTATCAAGACATCACATTGTTAAACACAGACAAATCTGACACAAGTTGCAGGATCAATTGAGCGTTTAATTTAGTTGTCTGAAAGGACAAATGGCTAAGCTCATCATGTAATTAGATGAATTATCAAACCAACATTATCTGATTACTAGTGACAAGACTATATTTTAGGAATTAGTTGAAAATTTGCATTAATATTGAAAAATGAGAGATAGTCCCAGATTTAGGTCAATTTTTGTACTTTAGTGGATAGAGAGCAAAATATTCAAGAATTTTAGTAGTACTAATAGCACTGATTGATAATTATTTAAATATCGGTATGTAATATGCATACATTGTTGGAAAATATATAATTTTATTTGTACGAGCTTTTCTGCCCTGTTTGCCAGCAGCTGGTGGAACGTAACTTTATATGTACCGACAATGTAATAATATTATATCTATCCTGCGATGCAAAAATATCCAAAACAAGTGCAAAATTGTCTGACAAGAATAGAAACAAGCGTCGTTCTAAATCCTTGTCAATGGTGTCCTTTATCACATCCGTGCTTATACTGTTACTATTTCTTACCGTCACTCTACATGAATCAGGTACCAGAAAAGATTTATTAGGTCCATGACTAAATAACACTGAAGTTTATGTAACTCTTTATTTGTACTTAAAATATATAGTGTAACTTGTGCAATCCGACACCTGAGTTTTCCTAAATCCTCTGACATCGGACAAAGATTTATGGTCTCAAAAGTATTTCTGTTTAATAAAATAAAACCTGAGTATTCTGACATCCTGTATAATCCAACATATTT
>MJUT01043188.1:293674-303913 GCA_002080005.1 Gigantidas platifrons
TTTTTTTACTAGGAGGGGTGCCTGGAATTTTCATTGTACTTGCAAAAAAAATTTCAGAACCTTCCTCAGTCAAAATATTTTTTTCTCATGAGAAGGAAAGCAATAATTGTTTTTCCTATCATGTGGAACAGAAATACATTTTTCCATAAAAACAATACATTGACATACAGTTCATTTTATTTCACGTAAAATATAAAGTACATGGCTTTGTCTCTAGCCGGTGACAGCATAATTTATTTTTTTTTCGGCTACAATGCAAAATCTAAATTTTTTTTCAGTCAGCTAGGGCAGTAAAATATTTTTTTCAAAAAAATCCCAGGCCGCCCCAGATAAGAAAATGGTTGTTGCCTTAGTGTAAAAAAATGTAGCAATTCGAGGAAAAAAAACTTGCAGATTCAATTTCCGACTTCTATAAATATGGCTTGAGAAATAGAACTTCAGTAACAAACGGTCGATGACGATTTTAGAAATGACATATTATTCTCATAGTAGGAGGGTTTTGAATATTTTTCAAGTGTACCAGTGCTTCTCTATTTACAGGCAGTACTTTGTATCAAAATTTGAACATTTTCATTTGAATATCTTGTACAATACTCTTTAGATTAAAATCAGGGGGTATCAAATACCTTTTAGGCAGGTAAAATACCTGGTACCAACCCTTATTGAAAGGCCCGATTGGAATTTTAATTAATCAACATTAATTAGGTTAAAAAGTAAAATACATGTACAATGTACCGGTACATTTATTTAACTTTTTGTACAGAAAAATGTTTCTTGTCGATAAAAAAAATATAACTAACTTTTAAGAAATATTAATTGTGGAGAAATGTATTAAAAAAACAAGATTTGGCTAACACTGCTTGGAAAAAAGGTGATGACTGAAATTTATTTATACCAATGAAAATATTGTACAACTAATGGCTAACAACAGCACATGACATGAATCTATGATTCATGCCATTTAAACTTGCATTTCTATTACTGGTTTTTTTAGAAGGTATGGTGTTTAATGCCACTCTCAACAATATTTCAGTTTTATTAATAAATATTTTCCTATCAATTTCAATGGAAAATAGTCGTGCAATATATCCTTGTATTTGCACCGTAGGTATAAATACTGATAAAATGTAAATTAATTGCACTAGTTCAAATATGAATACTTGAAGTAGTTCAATATTCCACTTAAGTATATATAGATTACTACATGGCATTTTTCATATCATATCCTTTATCAGCCCGAGAGCAATAAAGGGCATGATATGAAAAATGATATGTTATGATATGATTATCATATATACTTCAACAGAGGAAATAACTGATTTGTATCAAAATGTTTTTTGGCTAGAATTAAATACATGTATATAGTTATAGAACAAAAAAAATATTGTTTTAATATACAAATCCAATAACTGCACGCTTTATAAGCACTTTCAATATCATAAGAGAGGAATTGGTAGTTAAACATTTTCTGTGCAAATATTTTATAAACCAGTTGAATCTGCTGTGTCTGTAAACACAGTTTACCTTAAATTCATGAAGTGAACTTACGGACATTGACGGAAAGGCATGTAATAACATTCCGGAAGCAGTTAATAAACTTGTTTTATCAGCCGCTCTTTATTATTCTAAACAAAACTCAAAGTTTTATTACAGGGTAAAATTTTAGCTTTATCATCTACAAGTAAAATACACAATATCTTTATAAAAAATGCTTTAGGCATAAAATATTTATTACTATTATTAATAATAAAAGGGTTATTGCATAAATATTGGTGAATATTGTCCCTCGCAATATATCAATTATCATATTGCACTCGCAAGCTCATGCAATATGATATACTGCTCGGGACAATATTCACCAATATTCATGCAATAACCCTATAATATTGTGGCTGTCAGTTTCATTGGTGGAGGAAACCGCAGTTACCTCGGAGAAAACCACAGAACTGTCGCAAGTCACTGACAAACTTTATCACACGATGTTATATCGAATACACTCGGAATTCAAACTCACAACGTAAGTGATGATAGGCACTGATTGCATAGAAAGTTGTAAATCCAACTACTATTCTGTCCAAAAGATAAATGACACTTCAACCAAAAATCGGAAAGTCAGCGGATGCAGCTAATACCTGATTTAAAAGTCTGAATTCGGTAGTGAAAGGTTATGGACCTTGGACTTTCATAATTTTGAACCCCTGGTTAATGGCCTTTATTTCATACCATATCTCAGATAGCTTGCTTATAATACCTTTTAAACCCTCTGCCCGGGTCACAATATTTTGAAATGTATACAACTTCTCAGTTCTTTTCTCAATAAAACATTGTTTACTACTAAATATTTTGAAAAATAGAATAATTTTAAGAGTTTTCACTCAGTTGCCTATTGTACAAAGGTAAACACTTTAACTGAATATGACAGTTGATCATTTCAACCGAGAATTAATTACTTATTAATTAATTGCAATAAGCACTGCACAGTCACTGCTCTGTCTTAAAAAGGTTGGAGACATTGACTTGTATATAGTTTGTACATTGCATATCACACAATAATTACAGTTGAAATAAAAAATATCAGTCTGTGATTTTAGACTTCAGAGGTTACTGGCCCTAACTTAAAAAAAAACAAATTCTAAACACAATTACAATGAAAAATCAATTAAAGTTCAGTCCTCTAAATGAAAATTTGAATTTGCTGGTCCGAATCAAATTTTAGAAATCATTTTTATATATATCTAAATAAAAACTGAATAATTTACTGTTCCAAACAAACTTTTACTGGTCTTGGGCCGGAGGACCGGTGCTCATCATGAAGACTGAAAGTTGCTGGCCCCATAAGATTTTTACTGGCAATGGGCAATAGGGTTTGGGTTTAATGCCACTTTCAATAATATTTCAGTTATACAAACATGTATGTGGAGGTCAGTTAGACAGTTTTATTGGTGGATGAAACCAGAGTACACAGAGAAAGCCAACAAGGAGCAATAAAAGGACCAGTGTTAAAGTCGAAAACTAAAATCTACTGACTTCATCGAAAACATTTGAAAGTTATTCTACAATTTTTCAAATTAATTTTGTTTAAAGTTGTTCATTCTTTTAAGAAAAGGTAAATTCAAGGGGGAAAATGTTTTAGAGTTGCTTCCCTTTGTACCACAAAATTACTTTAAAAAAAATAAGAATGCATATATAGGTTTTATTTTAATTATTAAAAATATAATATAATCTATTTAAAAGATAATACTTTAAAATATTACTGAAAAACTAGGATTAATATAAAATAAATGCAAATAATTTAAATACATATATAGGGATGTTCGCCGTGATGTCACAGGCTTGAGAATTTACCTGTGTGGTTGGCAGGAAATCAAAAATTTCTATTGTCTTTCAATGAAGGCTCAACTTTAAATTGTCATTATTATTTTGTTATTTACCATCATTTAATAATTCTTTCAGAAATGAAAATTATATAGCAATAATTAATTCACATCCAAGGTTTGATAAAAATATTCAGAATAAAAAGATTGGAAATTCGATCTTGTTTTATTTAGCTTTAAAGCGTAAAAATGCATTATTTCATATTATAATTATGAATTTATCATATCAAAATTAAAAAATGTAAACTGACAGAAAAAATACGAATTTTCTTAAGTCTCTAACACAATTAACAGAACAAACATTGGTTTGGAAATAAAAAAGTTTTAAAAGTTTAAAAATTGCTTACTTTCATGTCAATTACTTTATTGTTTTACTGCCAACCAATTATTTGTTTAATGACATGCAAATTAGTGAATATGACATCACTAATGAGATTGGCAAACATTCCATTCCTATAGTATTTCACCTTTTAATTAAAAAAAAAAAAAAAAAACATTGTCAGGGCTATGTGCCGTTGGTTTTTTTTCTATATTATTATTTTCTATTTTTTTAAGACATAATTGTTTGAAACACCAATCAATCAATCAATCATTTTATCAAATAACAAGTCAAACACACCCTTGACAAGTGTTATTATAAGGCACCTTAAAAGAAATATAACTTTGAGAATACAATATAGCCACATTATAGTAAATACATCAACTTAACTTTTTTTGTTTTTTTATTCCAATTTGATTTGAAGTAAAGATTTTTTTGTAAAGGAAATAGTAGGAAATTAAGAAACAAAACAAAAAATACTTTCCCATATTGAGTGCACACTTAAATGTATGGCCTTAGTCCCTTGAAAAATTATATTATCGAAAATATTGATTTTATGTTTGGCTAAAAAATAATTCAACATTATGTTCGGACAATTTTCTTACTAATAAATAACACTATTTGACATTTCCAAAACTAAAGCAATACAGATACCTTATATCGTCTTAGCCCAATAATGGGGGAATATTACTTGGGAGAGAAATACCGCAATTTTTTTTTCTTTCCATGATTCAGCAGCTGGACCTATAAATAGCTACTGCACATTAAGATGACACGATCATTTAGGTATGATATAACAGAGGTCTATATTATATGTTACTGGTTTTAAGCGCCACATGTAATAACACGATGCTCATATATTCATAGTTTTTGTTATAAGCCATTTTAGCAGCAAGATGCTCAAGGGAGACAATCATTTTTGTGCAGAAAATATTGTACAAACTCCGAACAAGCTATCCGGATGGAAGTATCGATTTTCCTAGCACAAATATACACAGGCATTTGACCGATGGACCTTAATTTCGCCGTGTTTGCCACGATGGTACGTATTTTCAGGGCTAGTAACGACATAGGGCCTCTATTTAATTGTGGGTCCTGGGTCCACACGAATAGTATTTTTCTAGTATTCGTGTGGACCCACGACCCAAAATTAAATAGAGGCCCTACATCGTTACTAGCCCTGAAAATACGTACCCCCGTGTCAAACACGGGAAAATTAAGGTCAATCGGTCAAATGCCTGTGCAAATATATAGTCCGAATTCTTGTCATTTGTGAATTGTCTTAAATATAATATCGTGCCAAAAGTATGATTTTTTTCTTCTTCAAAACTACCACATGCCTACAAAAAAGGGACATAGGTGTTGGCTTTTTTCTCCTCCTTGTTTTGCGAAATTTTATTATTATTATTATTTAATTTTTTTTTAATTTCTTATTTAATTTTTTTTTATTTGAAAACTTGTCCCATCGCACTTTTATACCAGACCTTAAATTCATCAAAATTGATTGATTGATTGATTGATTTTTGGTGTTTAACGCCACTTTCAACAATATTTCAGCTATATCATGGCGACCAGTTTTAGTGGTGGAGGAAGCCGGAGTACCCGGAGAGAACCACCGACCATGGGCAAGCAACTGGTATAGTCCGTTTGACTGCTATCAAAAAAAATTCTTAAAAATCCAGTTTTCAAATCGGCAATTTTTTTTCTAGATGTTTATTATTATATGATATATACGAACTCTCACAATTAATTTCAAAATTTTTGGTCCATTATTAAAAAAGTTACCCATTAGGTCTCTATGTTAATTATATTGACTAAAGTGTAAAAATCTGGAGGGAGTGAGTACAAATAACAGACTGTACCATGTGACATAGGACAATTAAATATCAAAGTACATAGTAACAATTGACTATCATCTATGGGCAGTTAATGAGTAACCTTTTGATAATTAAGTGTAATATATCAAATGGTACAATGAAATATTCATTGAAAGCACATGTCTATTATATTGTTTTCATGGCTTGGCTATTACACTATTTGTACTCACTCCATCCATATTTTTACACTTTAGAAAATATAATTAACATAGAGACCTAATGGGAAACTTTTTTAATAATGGACCAAAAATTTTGAAATTAATTGTCAGAGTTCGTATATATCATATATTAATAAACTTCTAGAACAAAAATTGTTGATTTGAAAACTGGATTTTTAAGAATGTTTTTTTGAAGATTTATAGAAGTCAAACAGACTATAAACTTTATCACTTGCGGTTGCGAGTCGAGTGTACCCTTTTTTGTAATTTACAAAGCTGGTCGGGAACCCACGCCGTATTGGTGATAGGCTTGTATGAGTTGTTAGATCCAGCGACCTAACTCATGACATTGAGCCACCCGGGCCCCTCATCAAAATTGAAGAATTGACTTTGGAATAATGTTTTGAAAAAAATATATATATGAAATATCATGTAAAAAAATTTTTTAGACGTATCGTTATATTTGTTATTAAAATAAACAAACATTAAATGATAAACAAAAAATTACTAACTGTCGGAAAAATTCTAAAATGCAATTGAAAAATCGTAGAAAGAGGCCGAAAATTGATTCCCCTAACACACAAATACATGACCACTCACTTTCCTGGCTTGGTACAGGAACTTCAGTTAAAAGTGGATCCACTATATTAGGAGTGTTTAAAGCAGTGGCGGACCTACATGTACACCAGGACCCCGAAGCTCGCACTGTTAAGGGGGCCATTTGCAACCAGCAACAATAGTGCAACAAGCCTATAAGCAACAAGCCTATAAAAAGAAAACGATTTTTGCCTTAAGTTACAAGTAACTCATATGCATATACAATGTATGTACTTAACTCACACTGGTTTACTATTATTTACTTTTTTCCCAACTTTTTTCACACTCAATTCATGTTTTATATTCGAATCTTTATTGGATTAACGAACTCTATGAGCATATTTCATTTTATTAGCATTATATATTTGTTAATTTTTTCGGGAGACAGATTTAAAAAAAAGCTCTAAGCTTGTTTCTGAATCCTAATGTGATTTTGCTCTGTATGTTACACGTATTATGTCAGTTCTTCTAATAAAATATGTTTAAACTAAGCCTATAAGCACACACTGACCGATACATCTTTAACCCTGACTTAAACACTAACAAAGATATGATCGAAAACTCACAAAAACGAAGAAAATAGCAAATTTGGAGGAACGAAAATCACAACACCAAATATCAATTTGTGGTATTCCTTACTAGAGGAGAGTGGCCATCGTGATCGCTCAGGTGGGATGTCCTCGATACAACATTATGTGATCAAGTTTATCAGTAACTTGCGACAGGTCGGTGGTTTTCTTCGGGTACTCTGATTTCCTCCAACAATAAACTGACAGTCATGATATAACTGAAATACTCCTGAAAGTGGCGTTAAATACCATAAGTAAACAATCCTAACCCTACTAGAGAGGAAGAATGTCATCATAGGGGATTCGTTGGGATAAAGAGGTGAAAATCTGATTTTTTTTGTGTGGGTTAAAAATGGACAAGCGAGACGAGTGCAGTCTGAATTGAGATTTCATGCGTCTTTTATTGTTCCGATTGGCTCTACCTGAGCTGTAGAACTGTTAAGCCGTGCACGAAAGAACGATTCGAGGAGCCAACTGCCAAAATGTATACTATGAATACATTCTGCCGAGCTCAACGAACCCATACAAATGGGTGTTCAGGCGCTGCAAGAATACAGATTATTTGGGTTTTGAATTTTTAAGGATATTTGAATATACAAAATGTACATGTATTAAATAAATCTGATATTTTTGTATAAATTTCACTGAATTTAGATGATTTATTACCCCCTTTTTTTCCGGTACAAACACTAATATCAATCATACAAAGAGTATGTACACGTACCTATAAGGTCAACTATCAATTTGACCTATAAGGTCAACCAAAATTAAACGCAATTAAAACATTTCTCTGACGTCACACTATTGTTCGAACAGTGGATTATTTTTAAGAATCTACAGTTCATTCTTTTGTTCTCAAGAACAATATATGAACTTTAACCTTTTACTATTTTAGGCTTAAAAACGTGATTTACTTATTTTGGGACTTTCGTGTCTCGAACCACTGCTGAGCTTTTAAAGTCTACTTTGAATTCCATCTTACCACTAGGTTAAGTTGAACACATTAATCAATTCCATAATTAGTATATATAACTCTTGATAGTAAGCTTTGTTAAAAAAAATATCAACAATTTGCTTAAAAAAGCAATTGATCAATATATACAAGACACGATACAAAATATTTGAGTTCTGACACCATTTATGTTCAGAACTGACGAGTATTCTCGCAATACAAGAACAACCAACGAACCGACCGCAACTTAACAAATCAGACAGACCACAGGTGAATATTTGGGACACTTGAAAGACCTTGAAATATCTAAATATAAACGATTCCATTTACTTGAAAGACCTTGACATATCTAAATATAAACGAGAATCGAAAGCACGGATGCCGATAAAATTTTGTTGTTTATGATTTGTTAATTGTGGCTTATTTAGCTTTCTGAACATTAAAAAGGTAAAAATATAAAATGAAAAGACTGTTGCAGATAGAAATGTATTAAGTGAGAGAATACACTCCAACTTGTAGATTCTTAAAAATAATCAACTCGACCTCCACTACTTAAAATATTATTTATTCTACTTACCGGTTTGACTTGTATTTAAATAGTGTTGTCAAACTTGTTTATTCGTCCAAAAATATCCACATATTGTGTGAAAATTATATGCAATAGTATAGCTACATTTTTTTTTAAAATTCCTCAAATACTGAAAAAAATCACAGTACTAAATACAATGTCAATTGATCAGGACTAGACTTCGGTGCGTTTTCTATATTTAAACCACACGTTCAGAGAGCAAGACCTTCCTCGTAGGTCGTATTATTTTTCATTTATATATATTATTTCTTACAAATATAAAAATGTTGATCTATAAAAACGTCTGAATTAATTATTATATTTTATTATAATTTAATACAAAGATTTAAATAGTTGACTTCATAGATGGCAAGTCATGCAAGGCAAGGATGTTTAAACGAACGAATACAATTACATAAAAAGAAAAAATGTTTTAACAATCGTATAGTTATTTATTGCTAGAATTATACTCTAAAATTTGTTTTCAACAGCAAAATCCACCTGATCTTCTATCCAAAAGGGGGGAGGCGTCGTGGTCGCGATCGTATGGTAGTTGGATTTACAACTACCTATGCAATCGGTGCTCATCACCCCTGATGTTGTGGGTTCGACTCTCGATTAGGGCGTGGAGTACAACATTATGTGATATAGTTTGTCAGTGACTTGCTACATGTCGATGGTTTTCTCCGGGCACTTCGGTTTCTTCCACCAATAAAACTGACCGCCACGATATAAATATTGTTGAAATTAGCGTTAAACACCATAAAACCAAACCAAACCATCTATCCAAGGGGTTTTCTTTATGAGGTCCCATCTTGTGCAAGAGAGCAGTTAATGTGATTCTCACACAGGCGTTACAAGTTTGTAGATATACATTTTATCTTTAAGATAAAGGCAAGAATTTGTTGCATCCAAAGGACATTATGCCCCACCACTTAAAGTATACCTACACATATATTGAAAATACACATGAAAATCAAGGGCGGATGCAAGATTTCAAGTTAGGGGGGGGGAGGCGTACTTAAAATAATAGCGACGAGCGGAGCGAGGCTAGAAAATTGTTGGGGTATTTCGTGTGAAAAATCACGGTTTTACGCAAAAAAAATCATATTTTTTTCAAATTTTGGATCCGCCCCTGAAAATGTTTAAGTCCCATAACTCCTGCAAATTGGCGGGATAATATGATCAACTACTGATAACAAGGAAGCTATTGAACCAAGGGTTCCTAGTGGATAAGTTGAAGTCATACAAATGTTTTACGGTCGCCACCATGATTTAGTTAAAATTCACGGAGCATCTGTGTCACAAATAACCACGATTATGTTCCGTTTGTCGTAATCGGGCTTGTAACACGAGAGTAACACGACGAGTGCCACATGTGGAGCAGGAAGTGCTTACCCTTCCGGAGCACCTGAGTTCACGCCCGGTTTTCAGTTGGGTTCGTGTTGCTCGAGCTTTAGTTTTCTCTGTACTGTTTTGTAAATCTTTGTTTCTCTTTAAGACTTGTTGTCCTTTTACTTTTGACAATTGTTTTGTCTGTCTTTCAATTGACGACTTCTGATTACCTCTTAAGCTTCCTCAAACTTTGTTTGATACCCTGCCTTTGTCAAAAAGATGAGTGGTGCTAGTTGAAGAAGAAAAATCTGGTTCAGAATGTATTCCAAAAAATCAGAACAAACAAACTGAAAAGGGCAATGCCAATAAAGTTATTCTGGCATACACTAAGGAGATAATGGACACAGGATGGAATAGAATATACCAAGATTGATTGATTGATGGATGGATGGATGGATGGATGGATGGATGGATGGATGGATGGATGGAT
>MJUT01043188.1:304232-324333 GCA_002080005.1 Gigantidas platifrons
ATTGATTGATTGATTGATTGATTGATTGATTGATGTCTAGAGAGAGAGCAACATTTCAGCTATATACAGAAATCAAATTCAATAATATATAAAAACTGCATAGAAATGAAGGAAGGGATGCGTCAACGAAGTAAATGACTTTTGACTGCGACTGAAAAATATGGCGAGCTGAGGAGGGACGAGGGACGAAACATTTGGCTTTTGCAGCAAATACAATGCATCTACTCGTTCTCGAAAAAGAACTACATTTGTATTTAATCACTATTGTCCATGGCCAGGCTTCCGTATTATAACCTCGCACCCCCATCGAGAGGGCTACCCCTATACACCACCCACAGACGTGCTGCGCGGCTCTGTGTGTATGACACCTGGGAAACTTCACTAGTACCCTGGTAGGTATCATGACGCGAGTCAGTAACCCTTAATAGACTGATCATTCGAAATATTTTCCCTCATTGCAGCAATCATTTTATTGGCAACTTGGTTTCTATTTCATATATCATTGATCAAAATGGAGGAGTGAAACCAGTAGTTGGATTTACAACTACCTGTGTAAAAGTACCTATCACCACTAAAGTTGTGAGTTCGAACCCCGCTCATGGCGAGGTGTACTCGATACAACATTATGTCATAAATTTTGTCAGTGACTTGCGGAGGGTCAGTGGTGTTCTCAGGGAACTCGGGCTTCCTCCACCAATAAAACCCACCGCAACAATATAACTGAGATATTGTTGAAAGTGGCACTAATTACCATAACTCTAACCACAACTCATTGATGAAAATGACACAAACAAAACATTCAATCAATCGCCCACATTTGTGGAATTGACTTTACGCCCTGTATTTCTGCTTCAGAAGAGATGACGACCACAGTTGTGCATTTGATAAACGTATTAAATAGTTTGAAACCTATTTAGCTCCGACAAAACAACGCCGTTTATCATTTTCTAATTTCTAATTTAGAATTAATACCAAATGTATTTGAAGTTTTATGCAGATGGCGTGCTCTTGGGAGAACTCGAATTGCAGCAATGTAACGAACGTTAGTATAATAAAGATACAATCTAAGATTTAGATGCTACAAACTCGGATATCCCCCAATAAAGTATCCCCTAGGGAGAAATACTTGAACATATTAAGACAGGTTTTGTTTGAAATCGAGTCAAGCACAATAACGTTTCCCATTAATTGTTTAATTTTCATTTGTAACTTTTATTTCTACTTTGATAAAACTTTTTTTTTCAAATAGATACATAATCATGAGTATGGTAATAAAACAAAACATGCTTTGAAAATTTGTTTTGATTCCATATTACAGGCATATATAGAGATACATTTCATTGTGATATTATTGGGCAGATCATGACTGTCTCATCTCTTCTTTTTATTACAGGACGCAATATATTATATATTGCATATATATATACATTTTGTATGTATATATGATTGGTTGATTTTTGGTGTTTTAGCGCCACTTTCAGCAATATTTCAACTATATCATGGCGACCAGTTTTAGTGGTGGAAGAAGCCGGAGTACATGGACGGAGCAACTGGTAAACTTTATCACTTGCAGCTGCGAGTCGAGTGTGCTTTTTTTGTAATTTACAAAGCTGGGCGCGTTGAGTTACCCGGACCCCCAATACTTATATATAAAACTTGTATTCTCTTTTATAGTTACGTTTAATAATTAATTAAACGTATGCATGCTTTTGTCAAGCTACCGGAAGTTAAAAGTCCATGGAAAGATGGCAATCGGTTGACACCATTCCATAGATTTAACCTTGGATACAAGATGGAAATCGGTTGCCATCCTTCATAAACTGAACCTTGAATAAAAGGTCCATGTCTTTCCTGCCCCCACAATATTGATAAAAAGATAGTACACAAATGTAATACACGTAACTTAGATATTAGATTGAGTGAGTGACCAATTGTTTATTGTTTAACGCCAGCTCAGTAATTGTTCAGCTATATCATGGCGAAAACAAGTTAATTTTCAATGAGATGACACGATGGTGAGGTCGCTTTGTACTAGACTAGCATTTCACAATGCTAGCTCACAGAAGCAACAGTCCGTGTATAGACAGGCTCCTAACTCGGAAACATTATCCTGATTCCGAGCCAACCAGTCATCGCTCCTTCTCCTATTTAACTGAAATATTGTTGAAAGTGACGTTAAACACCATTACCCTAATTTACAAAGCCATGCGCGAACCCATGCCGTATTGGTGTTAGACGTATATGAGTTGTTAGGTAATCCAACCCCCTAACTCATTGAGCCACCCGGGCTCTTCAATAACATAGAAGTCTGAGTCAATCTGATATAAGTTAACAGGCAGAATGGGACAATAAAGAAATAATAATAATAATTAAAAAAAAAATAGACGGCGCAACACAGTCTGTTTATCATTTGCTGTCAATATTGGGAGGTTTGGCAATGTAAACGCCGACGAATTTACCTATTTTCTTTTCTATGTGCGCCCCCTCTAACTTAAAATCCTGGATCCGCCCTTGCAGAGGACCCGGAGAAAACCACCGACCACTCGCAAGTCACTGACAAACTTTGTCACATAATGTTGTACACCTCGCCCTGATCGAGATTCGAACTCACAACACCAGTGAGTGGTGATAGGCACTGATTGCATAGGTAGTTGTAAATCCAACTACCATACGATCACGGCAACGACGCCCACAGACAACAGTATAGGAAAAATGTTTCCTCAGCAGAAGACAACAATAGAATAACGGAAATTTAACCCACTGCAAACACGCTACGAATACTGATGATTGTGTTTTTTTTGGTGTTTAACGTCACTTTCAGCAATATTTCAGCTATATCATGGCGACTACGAATATTGAATATTGAAGAAAGAGTCTAATGAGTAAGTGATTGTTGGTTAACACCAAATGAGCAAATTTTCAGCCATATCACGGCGAGAACAAGTTACTTTTCGATGAGATTATGATGAAATCCACGTTGTTCTATTCCAACGCGCTGAGATTGATTTTTATAGTGCTAGCTCACTGAAACACAGCAGTCTGCGGGCAGACATATGCATGTAGATGCACTCGGACGCATTATCTGGATTCTGAGCCAACCAGTCTTTCCTCGTACTCCTTAATACAGCGTGCTAAGAAGAAAAGCAACAAATACCAATTTTATAATTCTTGGTTTGACCCGACCAGGGCTCCAACCTAAGATATACTGAAATCGAGTCGTGCAAACTAATCATTACACCACTGATGCGACGTGAGAATGGAAAGCTGTATTCAATACGATATAGTTCAAATATTTTTTTTATGTAAACATTTAATAAAATTTCTAATTGATATCATTAATATATTTTAATTTTAGCTATATCATCATGATGTAGCTGAAAATGTGCACATTTGGCTTTCAATAACAATCGCTCACTTCAAATTTCATTTTTTATGGTCAAAGGGAGATAATTCAAATCGTACTAATAATGACTGAATATCTTCCAGACCATACGCGTATTTGGACCATACGCGTACGGTCCGACTATTATTACTTTAAACAAAACACCATCACCTCATGATTAGTAAACAGTTTTTGAACTATAATGCAATTTTAATTGTCTACCTGAATCACATTTTCGCATGCACGCCCATAGTGACACTTGCTACTACAAGAAACACCGGACTTTCTACACTTACATGTTTTGTTCACGCACGTTCCCTTGCATTTATATTTAAATTATGAGTTACTTATATTGCCGGAATCTAGCTGAATCAGTTTTTCCATTCATCAAAACATTAGTAATTCTCTCGGTCTTCTCACGAGTAAACAGTTGGTTTGATGGTTTTTGTAATAACGTTCCTAAATATGTTTCAAATGTTTCTTCCCACATTCTGTTTACTGACGATTACTTTAATAACTTTATTCAATTTCAAACTATTTTGAAAATATACGCATACGGTCCGGACCGTACGCATACGGTCCAAATACGCGTATGGTCTGGAACAAATACACTATTTTGCTTTTCGTTTGGCCATTTCATTGTCTGTCCTTCTATTTACGACTTCTAATTACCTCATTGGTATCTACAAACTTCTCTTGTAAGACGTTTCTTTTTAAGATATAAACACATTTCATTGCAAAAATACACATGAAAAATAAAATCTTTAATTAGTAAGAAAAGATATGGATGTCCATGGACATGAGAGACTATTCAATATTACACTCAGACATAAATTCAAATAAAGGACAAGTGTAGGGTCAAATTTAGTAAGAAAAGATATGGATGTCAATGGACACGAGAGACTATTCAATATTACACTCAGATCTTTATTAAATAAAGGACCAGTGTAGGGTCAAATTTAGTAAGAAAAGATATGGATGTAAATGAACATGAGAGACTATTATTCAACATTACACTCAGATCTTTATTAAATAAAGGACCAGTGTAGAGTCAAATTTAGTAAGAAAAGATATTGATGTAAATGAACATGAGAGACTATTCGACATTATTACATAGATAGATGTGAATTATGGGGATTTATCCGTGAAATAAATTCCGGTATTTCACATGTGAAATATCAGTTTTTTCCCGCCGGAACTACTTTTGCAAAACTATAAGTGTGGTGGTTACGTCCCTTGTTGTGCAACGGTGAATACACATACGATTGTAAGCTGAAAAAAATCCGCGAAATGTTATTGATGACTTTGGCACATAACCAAGATGACGTCATTGACGTCATATGAAGACTTCCAGTTTGAAACGTAAAGATTAGACGCTATTTGGCTTCGTATACCGTCTTCAATTGTGATTTAATTTAACTAAAATAAGCTTTCAAGGTAAGCATTTTAATTATTTTTGTACATTGTTGTAAATATGAAAAATTGGATTTCACATTTTCAAGATGGCAGATCCTTCCAGCTGAACCCTGTAGTATCATTGCTCGTAGATTCACACGCGTGCAATCAAATATACACATAAAAAGAGTAATATATAAGAAATTTTGAAAGTCTATATAAATAAACAGTATAACTAAATCATACATTTTGAATATCAAAATAAGACCACTCGTGACCGAATACGCATCAACGATTAAACTCGTGGACGGAACAAGTTCCGCCCACTCGTTTAATCCTTTAAATGCGTACTTCGGTCACTTGTGGTCTTATTTTGATATTCAAAATCTACGATTAGTTAATAAATACTATATTTACACTCAGACATAAATTCAAGTAAAGGAACAGTGCTTCTATTGCTGTTCTGCATTTGACAGTCACAGTAGGGTCTTCAACATTAAGTACAATTCATACCCTAACTACGCATTGCATAAAAGTACAACATAAAGAGTGTGTAATAAATTTCAAAAGTTATAATCTACCATAGAGTGAGTTGTTATGTATGACATTTACAGCCAAAATATACATGAACCCCTTAAAAGGGAACTCAATAAAAAAAAAATATAAGCAATTTACATTTTTATTCGTTCCATTGTGACCATACTATACGGTATAATACGACGATTCCGTGATAAGACGTTCTCCTGACTTGGAGGAAGAATTCGTACCACCGATCACGTGACTTCATAAAAAATCTAGGCATTTTTAGCAGTAGACACTGCAGGTAGAAATGGATCGAGGAAAACGATCTCAAAAGTCATCCAGTAAATATTGGTGTGTGGTTCCGGGGTGTACATCTGACAGCAGGAAGAAATCCAATCTGGAAAAATATGTAACATTTATCCCATTTCCGACAAAATTGAAAGACCACAGGCCATTTTGAACTACAGATGCCTAGATTTTAGTCACGTGGTGATGGAAGTCACATGACGGTATTATCTGAATACCAGTATCCCGGAACCGACGTATTGTGGGTTTTGATAAACAAGTTTGACTGTGACAAATGTGATGCATTTTCCAAGAACAGACTATATGCCTTTTTTTCAGCGTGGATTGATTGTTTTCGTAATTTAGAAAAATTCAGAGGGTCAATACAAAATATAACCTGCCTCATCTTCATCTTATTTCTTTGAATTTTGAGAACGATTCTCCAGAGTTAGCGATTCACACGAATTTTCCTTTGAGATCAAGGGTTGCTACTATAACAAGGAAGACTCAAAGACAAGAGTACCTAGTGGTAAAGCTGAAGTAACGGTTACTAACCACTTCGGAAGCTTTACGGTCGATATCATGGATATGTTCCGCTTATCGTAGTAACATTTGATTGGTTAAATGGCTAGTTACACCCTGTAATATGGCATAGCAACATCCGGGAATATGGGTTTTTCATACCCGGGGTTTTAACCAATCAAAAGTTGTCATAATTTTCAAACCGGAGATAAAGAATGTTAACATGGAGCATCTAAGACATTTTAACGTGATATCATATATATTTAGTCCTCATCGGGTCCAGGGCAGCCACAGGTGGGACATGTATTTGTTAATTATAGTCTTAAATACAATTTAACAGTTGTTGCACTCAAACAGATATTTGCTAAAGATAATAACTTCAATATGTGTCATAATTCTTTCATTTAAGACAACACTAATTAATAATTTGGCCATTCCATTTAAAAGAGTATTGGTTCTGTCAGGACATACATGTATATCCGAACTTGTCAAAGTTTCGGGTTAAAACCCGGAGAAAAAATAAAATAAAAAAGTTTAGCCAGATTGGTTTTCAATTTATATAATATGAGAAAATTAGACTGAAATTTGCTGTCCTCTCCATTGATCTTGCTAGACATGGTACCATTTTGCCTGTCATATAATAACTCGTACTATAAAAGTTGTACAAATATGTAATTCTTAAAAAAAAAAATCGGGAATATGCTCTCGACTGCTTGTTTGTAAAACAAAATCATTAGCTAAACCCTGAAATTTAGATCATCCCAGGTTATAACAAAATATAATACTATATACAAATAACTTCGCAACAATACCAGAAATTGACAACGTTTGAATTTAACTTTATTTAGAACTCTTAAATAAATATTGTTAGTACACATAATACGCACCCCTTCTCAGTTCCGAAAATAATGGTAAAAATTTTAATACTGCTACTTTCACGTAAAAAAAAAAGTGGCTCATAATGGTCGTTATACAATGTTGAAATGAAGGCCTAGATTCTGATTTTTTCTTTGAAATTTACAGATAGTTCATACCAATATACTGTCACATTCTGTTTTCTTCACGTATAAGTAAATGCTTTTCATTGTATCAGTGGTCGTAGTTTCGTCAACATTTGTTTCATCTTCTTTCGTATTCATGTTTGTACATTTTGTATCTTTAAAGGTTAAATGTTTGAAAGGTGGGTTTGATGTCAGCAAAAAGGTTGTTGCTTCTTTGATATTCCCGACAAGCTTTGCTGACTCTAGCTGCCATTGAAGTTGACGGTGGACAACCTTCCAAGTAATTTATGACTGAATTTGTTGGAAGAATGAATTCAAAAATATGATTTTCAGCAGTCGCATTTCTTTCATAGTGTTGAATCAAATTTCGATCTTAAAAAAAAACTCCAACATTGAAATCATTTCTATTACTGAGTGCATTTTTTCCAGTTGTATCAAATGAGTATTATATTCTCCCTCCGACGTCAAAAAGGGCTCCAAATTTTCACGAGTCACGAGATCTTTGGACAGGAAGGCATGTGTCTAGTCTTGTCTCAATTTTTCTATTCCCATCTCCATCAGAAGCTCAACAGGATATATTCCAGCCAGATTGGGGCTTCTCAATTTTCCCAAATACGAGTCGCGGACCACATGTGCTACCGTTGTCTTGTTACCTCTGTGAACCATAGGTTGTAATTCTCCGTTACCTAATGCTGTAAATATATACTTGAAAGAATCAACAAGCTCTTGAAATGATGTACTCTTAGACAGAATCTTCAATAGATGATATGTGAAATCAAAATCATCTCTTTCCTCAAAAATAATTTTATTTGCAGCATCTCCAAGTTTTAAATTTTCAAAAAAAACCTTCAGTATGCCCATCATATCTACCTGTCCTTCTTCGTCTGGAAGCCACGTAATCTGTGATGATTGAAGGCCTGAAAATAAAAATTTAATTTAAACCAATCAAGTCAATTTCATTTTGAAAGCTCCAACTTGAACATAAATTTGAATGAATACAATATAGGTTTGGCTTATGGTGTTTAACACCACTTCCAACAATATTTCAGTTAGATCGTGGAGGTCAATTTTATATGTGGAGGAAACCAGAGTACACAAAACTAAAGACCTGACAAACTTTATTACTTAGAGTTGCATCAAGTACAGTACACCTCGTCACGAGCGGGATTCGAACTCACAATTCAGTGGTGATAGGGACTGATTGCACGGGTAGTAATAAATAAAACTAAGTAACTAACATGTGATCACTACTGTAGTACAAATGTTTTGTTTGTTTGTTTGATGGTGTTTAACGCCACTTTGAAAATATTTCAGCTATACATCGTGGCGGTCAATATTACTGGTGGAGGAAACCGGAGGACCTCGAGAAAACCATGGACCTGTCGCAAGTTACTGACAAACTTTATCACATAAAGTTGTATCAAGAACAGTACACCTCGCCATGAGAGGGCTTCAAACTCACAACTTTAGTGGTGATAGCGACTGATCATTGTACAGGTAGTTGTAAATCAAACTATAAATAACTAACATACGATCATGACCGTAGTACAAATGTAGTTTTCCGTAACTGTTAACAGAATGACAGTACATTTATAATACCTTCTATTAGACTTTTCAACACTGACAGTTCTTGGTAAAGTCCATGTACTGCACTACTCATGATCATACTGCATGTACCAAGGATAACATTATCCTTGATTGTTGTAGTGGCTTCAGGAGGTGGAACATGAAGAAAACTGATGTTCGAGTGCTGTCTGGGCCATGTAGCATCCAATATCAGAGATCCCCTGCGTAGACAATTGTCTTCCACAATGTCGTATGTCGCTTTGCATTTAATTTGTTTTCCAGAAAGATCCATTTTGTGTAAATTAGGTAAATGTTCATTGTTGTCTACAGTGTTCATTACGTGTACTAGAACAGATTTCAGTCCAACGAATTCATTCTTCGGCGACTAAAGAAAATCCGTGTACAAACAAACTGCCCTTTTCTTATCATTACCATCACAAAAACAAAGGAAAGAAGGCCAAGTGTTCACATTCATCGGGGCTTTCTGAGATGACACATTGTAGAAACTCGCCAACTTCCTTGCAACCGCAAGTGGAATTCCAAACTTCATTTCTTCAGAATCAATGGTTACATCTGTTGTAGTACAATCAAATGAGCTTGTTTGTGCGACAATGACTGCGACACCAGATGTGACAATGACTGGTTGGTATTATTGATGGTGTTTCCTTGACACAGTCCTGTCACTTGGGGAATACCGGGATCTCTATAATATGTAAATAATAAACACAAAATTAAGTATTCCAGCAGGAATCTGATTTTATTTGTTGACTTTATATAAATAATTTCAGTACACAAAGGAATCAAAAGAAAAATATTAATAGGTTGAAAGTATAACAATGCATTATGAAAATCGAATGTATAGTAAGTAAATTGAAATCGAGACTAAATCATCTAATTATTCTTATCTCTTTAACATTAGGAAAAAAAATATTTAAAATTTCACCTTTAAAATACAATTTTTAATTAATCAAATTTATACCTCGGAAGTCCATCTCACATAGGTTCCTACCAATAAAGTACAACATTAATTCAAGATATGCTTATCAATAAAATTAATCATTTGAATATTTTCATTCACACATTCATGTAAGATGTATAAATTATTTCAATTAATTCTGATTCTCATGCTGGAAAAAAAATATTTTATTGTTAACAATTCATACTAATGATATTTAATAACATAGATTTCATATGAAACTAAAGAAATTTGAAATGATTATTAAGATAAAATAATAAAACAAAATAACAGAGACTTACTAATAATATGTAAATAAGAAACACAAAATTAAGTAGTCCAGCAGGAATCTTATTTTATTTGTCGACTGCCGCACACTGTAATTTCTGCTCTTTTTATACTACATGAGGGATCATCACTCGCCTTATTCGACCCTCCCTCATTTTCTTACTTTTGATTTCTGTTTATTTATTTTTTTCGATATTAAAAGGTTTTCATATATTTTTTTTTCCAAACTTTCTGTTTAGATTTCATCCTTGAGTATATCTATTTATTTATTTTAATATTTTCTTTTTTTTTCGCTGGAACTATTTTTTTTCTTGAATTCTGGAGCCAAATTAGGTTAAATAGATTGGTATGCTCTATCTCTTACAGATTTTGAATTAATTTGAAGGTTGCGTCTGATGAATGAAAGAGATTTGTTTGCTTTGGATGTCATTTGTTGAATGTGATTGTTCCATTTTAAATCTGCTGATAGTGTGACTCCCAGATATTTTGCTGATTCTACTGATTCTAAGATGTGCCCATTCATGTTGTAGTAAAAATGTTGTGGAAATGTTTTTGTTGTTACTCTTAATTGATGTTACATTTGTCTGGATGAAATACCATTAGCCAATGCTGTACCCATTTGATAGCTGATTCAAGGTCTTTTTGTAGTTTTGTAGGCCTATTTGTGTTCCACTGTTTTTTTAGGAAATTATCTATGTATAAACTCCGGCAGCTCACTCACAAACTGAATAAAGTCCGAAGTTTATACATACATAATTTTCTAAAAAACACAGTGTTTAATCCTTAACTTATTTGTAGATGTTGAAAAAGAGTTAACGCTTTGTGGCCACTACAAAAGACTATTTTGTTTACATCTCCACAACTCATCAAACTTTCCCAGTGAGAATCAAAAGTCGTTGTACCAGTTGGCCCGTCCCTCCCTTATTTCTATATAGTTACATAGTTTGATGATCAGTTGCCATTATATTTAGGGTAAATTTATATGCGTTATTCATTAATGAGGAGAATGAGACTGTCCTTTATAGAGAACGATTTGTTATATAGATGTGCTCTTTAAGACAGATTGACTGTATATTTTTAAACATGTTCTCGTCCTGAAATATTCTCTAGATGTAAAGCAGCAGTGCTCAGTCAATCAACTTATTACGCTACATGTACGTATAATTATGTATCAAAGAACAAGAAACATATTAAAGTCATTGAGATATAGGTCGTAACATATTATCACAGAATCAAATGTGTCATTCTTCATTAAAACAAAACTATATACAATGTATCACATTATTTTAATTGCACTAAATAATAAGTAAAATATGAATGACATATAAAATAAAAGAAACACAATATTAAGCGAGTTCCTGATCATTGACACATGAAATAATTAAAATAGTTCGCTCTTTCAACATTTTATATAACAGTTTTTTACTGAGCTGGTCAAGCGAGAAACCAAGCTCAGTGTTCGAACTAAAACAAAAGTTTCCGATCAAGAACTGCAGCTTTTGAAAGGGCGGTAACTCTGAAAACGCGAGATCCGGATAAAACGATTTTATTAATATTTCAATTTCTTTGAATAGTTCTTGTCTAATACCACGTATGGTTTTGCATTCAAATAAGAAATGATGCAAGTCTTCGACTATATCGTCATCGCATATATTACACTTAGAGCTTTTACGGAGATTAATTTTAAAAAGACGTTCATTCAGGGACAAGTAATTGGTTCTAGATAGGAACTTCAGTCTAGAGGCCCAGAAATCATTTATACTGCATAGATATGTTTGTTTCCCTGGTGAAATATTATATGTGTTATAGTTTGATAGACTGCTCATTTTCAGTCTCTTAGATACTTCTTTATCTTGAACTGCTTTTCCGAAAAAAATGTTTAAAAATGTTTGTATTAAAATTTCCACAGTAGTAATGGTCTAATCATATTGACTGGAAAATATTTTTCATATAATTTACATACTTCCATTCCACACATTCAGAATTTTTTTTAGCTCCATGAATACAATTTTGCATAACCTGTGAGCCGGAAGTTCATCAAATCTTGCAAAATAATTAACACGCTGTCGGTCAAGAAATTCGTTAATTGGCTCCCACCCAAATTCTGATAGGAGAGCAGATTTTGGAAAGCTCATTTTCGTTTTCAAAATAATTTTTCCAGGTTGGTACTGCAAACTTTCAATGTTTTGAGCACTTGAAGTTGCGGAAGGGAACCATACGGCACAACCGTGTGCAATAGAAGGGCGTATAATAGAAGTCCATAATGTTCTCGTTTGGAAATGAATTTTATGTAGGAAAAGTTTAAAGATGTCAATGTGGTAAGCATAATCCGTAAATATACAATACTTGTGCACTATCGAAGCATATAGGTAATATGTGTATGAGGCTTAGAAACGTGAGAAAAGGTGAGGCTTCGCCGAGCCTTTCCCCACGTTTCGCGCCGAATACACATATTTACCTATATGCTTCGACAGTGCACATGTATTGTATTTATCCTGCAATTTTAAATCGTAAATAAACGTTTACTGGACGATGATAAAAGTATTTGAAATAATTGTGTGCATGTATTTGAAAACAATATCCCCAATGTGCCCCGATGAGTTTGCCAAATATAAAATTTTATTCTATTTATAACACAAAAAAAATATTGGGCAGGCTATATTGGTCAGTAAATGCTGTCATTGCAGGATAACATTTTTTATTCTATTTATAACTGACCAATATCAAGAAAAATATTGGGCAGGCTATATTGGTCGGTAAATGCTGTCATTGCAGGATAAATCGAAGAACAGACATCACAATGGCCAAAAGAAAAAAAGGACAATACTGTCAAAGGAAAATCAAAAGCAAATGTACATGCATTGATCACGTGTATTCGTATGAAGTCACTTCTCTTTATGTTATTCCGTGCACTTTATACTACAATTGACGACTGCTGTTACATTTTGCGTAAAGATACGAAAGTCGATTAAACTATTTTATTCAAACGGCACCCACACCATCTCCTAATTTTAGAAATATAAAAGAAAATGAATAACTATATAATCTATGTTCCATGTTTTGAATAAATAAGTGGCTTTCCGTAAGCATTCAGACAATACTGTCAAAGAAAAACAAGACGTGTATTTTACGAAGTCACTTCCTTTTAAGTCATTCCGTGTACCTTATACTACTGTTGATGACTGCTGAACTGTTACTACATGATACATGTTATGTGTATAATTAAATACTTATTTGTAAGTTCAGAGTTTACTTACGACAGCTGTAGCAGATACATTTAATGGAAATAAAAACAACATGGCACTATGAAATTTATTACCGTAATCAAAAAAACAGGACAGTATATTGAGACAATTGACCTCATGTTTTGAAAAACAACAGGACTCCAAATTTTTATAATATTTATTAGTCCGACAGATGCAAGAAAAAACATATTTTAAGAGGTTGGTTTGATTGGTTTATGGTGTTTAACGCCACTTTCAACAATATTTCAGTTATATCTTGACGATCATTTTTACTGGTGGAGGAAACCGGAGAACCCAGAGAAAATCACCGACCTGCCTTAGGTCACTGGCAAACTTTATCACATATTGTTGTATCGAGTACACCTCGCCATCAACGGAGTTCGAACTCACAACTTTAGTGGTGATAGGCACCGATGACACAGGTAGTTATAAATCAATCTACCACACGACCATGATGGCCCCCATTGTAAGAGGAATTTTGTAAAAAAAAAACTACCAAATATTGCATTCTGCAATTAGATATATGATAAAGTGTGAACAGTTTATATCAAATATATATATTACCAGAAAGAAATAAATTTAAGGACCATACCCAAAGCATAGCACACAATAATAATAAACAAAAACTAATAATAATTACACTAAGTAATTAAATTAATGGTTTAAATTACGTAAAGCTATATCTTTCCAACATATTTATAGCCTTTTCTACTGCGTCTTTCATATCCAGAGCTTGTGTATACATTAAGGCGTGTTCGTCTTGACATTCCTTAGAACTATTAAATGCTACAGCTCTTGTTCTTTGAATTTTTTCATACATCTGGTCTATATACACGTGTGGTTTTAAGGACAAAAAGGCAAATATACTTCCATGTAACCTATCTGTAATGACAACTTTTCCCGAAGAAAATAAAGAAACAGCACTTGCAAAACGCGAGTTGAAATCGAACACGCCTTTATAGTATAACTGTTGCATTGGTGTTGCTGCCACCTTTGGCTCATAAAATTCTTCTCGATTGACCCAATCGACAATGCGAAAGGTAATGTTGTCATTGGTTGATTGAATGTCGTCGATTATTTTTTGAATGACGTCGCTTCGTCGCTCCGAAATGATCATAGATTCATTGTCAATACGCAGAACAAACAGCAAATCTACCTCATTTGTGGATGGTATCGTCCAATATTTCGTGTTTTTGATTGGACCAATCATAAAAGCAATATCTGGAACCAATCGATTATCCACAAACGGATATAGATGTAACGCCTCATTGTAACTATTTTCTTGACGCCATGTTAGAATGATTTGATGTTTACTTTGCACAGTTCCTATTGTTTGTTCTATGATTTTCTTAAGGTAATCAGCCTCCTTTTGTTTTAAATCGTTATTATTGTAATGTAGAGATTGGGGCATTCCAATTATGGTCATATTGTTTTGCAACATTGGAAGGAAAGATTTTATCCGATGGATATTGAGTAACCACACGTCTCCCCAATTCCCTCCTGCGTGCCACAGGGCTAAGGAATTGTTTTTGAACTCCTCAAAATTGCCACAATCAACATTTTTTCTACGAGACTGAGCAACACCACATTCCATATTGTTACGAGAAAAATAGTCCATTAACACGAATTCTCCATAACTCAACAGGTTATCACCCACATTTCCATGGTACGCGGGATCCACTAAAAGCACGGGATTTTTAATTAAAAATTTGTCCGTGAACTTGTCAGAAAATGCTTGTAAAATGCGCTTTTGAATTGAGTTCAAACAATGATTCCATTTATCAACTGTAACTGTATTAACAGTATTGTGGTTTATTCTGAGGTTTATTCTGAGGTACTTCTGAATGACGTTCTGAATTATCCTCAATAGAAACTGTACTAGCCTCTATAGAGGTCGAGTACAAAACTGTCATCCTGTCCACACTTCGTCCATTATACGTGGCCGATTTATATGCTGTATACCGTTGCGTATTGTACGTATCGAGTTTTTATGGTTGTAGAGAATTCCGAGAAAAATTAGCACCAATACCAAATACAACAACGTGTTTCTCCGAAATATAAACTGATACATGCAATGGTGTGTCATAGTGAATTACCTTTATACCAATGGATGGCCGCTGAAGTATTTCACGTTCTAGCGCATGAACATTATAATTACTTTAAGCTATTGAATTATTGATTCGTTAGTTCATTTGTCGTAAGTATTCAGCCAGTTAAGTAAAGATGAGAGGTGATTGTTCGTAATATTGATATTGGTGGAATCGAAGGCTACCGCTGTTTTTACTTTTCTCATATAATACTAACAATGATATCTATTAATGTTCATGATACCAGATGTTTTTTATTGAATATCTGTCGTCTGTTGTGCAAACCATCACTGTTTAAAACTTTCTTTTTACAATTTTCGCATGTTTCAATAAGAAGTGAGACAAAAATGTAACGTATCACAGACTCTATATCAATAATAAAAAAAAAAGTTCACACTGACAACTGGGACTATTATACTAACGGAATGCCAAGACGAACAAGCCTTAATGTATACACAAGCTCTGGATATGAAAGACGCAGTGGAAAAGGCTATGATTATGTTGGAAAGATACGCGTGAACGTAATTTGAAACATTAATTCCATTACTTAGTAATTATAATTAGTCTATTTAATTATCGCGTTCAGTCTTTTGGGTTTGGCTCTTTACGGAAATCTTTGAAACTTTTTGAAAATTTTAACATTTTGAATTTTTAAATCTTATGAAATTTTTGAAAGTTTTGAAATTTTATGAAAATTTTGCAATTTTGACATGTTTTGAAAATGTTCACCTTTCTTTGTATATTGCATGGGTGTTACTATAATTAGTAAGGTCCGTGCAATACTTATAGATTATTATATGGCATTTTTCATATCACATGTCATATCAACCCGAGACAGCCATACTATATGGGTCGAAGGTTGATATGGCATGTGTTATGAAAAATGTCATATCATAACCTATTTATCATATGCTTCAATGCATTTTTCTTAATATTTGTGAGAGCTGATCGCTTTCAGAAACCATAGCTTGATATGGGATATGATGAAATAATGTCATATTATGTATAAAGGGAAGCGAAATAATTTTTGATCAATTTCAGATCATACTCAGTTTTCCTACCTGTGTTTCTGTTTTTCATTTGATTTATGAAGCCAGCAGTGTCATCACGGACAATTTCCATGTTTTCTTCGTTATCCATTTTCACAGTAGCAGACGATGGAAGTAAGATACACTAATAACGAAAACTGATCGGACCGGAAAACGTGAAATGCGGGAAAATATTTTTTTTCCAAAGAAGACATTATAATTGTGAAAAACTAAATACTCGATGTCATGCAAAATTTCCGGTCGCCATTTTGAAAAATCCATATTACATCCCATGTAATACGGCACACATTATTACACCACCCCGCCCTCCCCCCATGTAATACGGATCAGGTTATTGCACCCTCTGGAGATATGCCTTGTTGCATTTCGAATTTATGACATATGCAAAAATAAACATATCTTGGGTAAGTATATGATGATACTTTTTATAGGACGTCATATGTCTTGTTTTCAGCCAATCAACGTTTCCAGATAATATACAAAAATGATAAATGTGAATATGAATATATTGAAGTGTCTATGTGTAAGCTGGTCACCGCATATTATGACAGGCCATGAAGATATATAAATGTCTTTATTATACCTCAGTTGTAATTTTCTATATAAAAATCAGCTCGATAGTTTTCCTATTTTTCAAGGTTAATGTCGAGATGTTTACTTCACCGGTCAATAGTTTCCAACTATTTGACCGACACTGTCACATTGTTTCGCGGAATTTTAATGCCTTGTCCGGATTGGTTACTTGGCTTTACTATTACATTCGGAACTAATCTGCTTTCGTAAAATTCGAGAGACATTTAAAGTGTGCAGACGTTCCGAATATGACAGGTAGATTTGTGTCCCAGAGCAAATTTTACAATAAGTATCCTATATAAATTGTGTGTTGTTAATAATAATTAATTTGAGTCTTATTAACCGCTGTATTTATTTCACCTTTTCGATAAGATGAACGAGAATTTAAATTTTTATTTATGAACGAGAATTAAAATTTTTATTTAACCCTCTTGCTGCCATACGGACATATATGTCTTCTACCGGTAGCCTGCCAAACGGACATATATGTCCTTTTTAAAATAAAATGGTTATTCATATATTTTAGCTATAATAAAGTATTTCTGAACTAAATTTGTTTATTCTTGATATATATAATGAAAGTTGAAATTCCATTTTACCGTTAAGTCCTGACGTCATCAATATTTTGACGTCATAACTTATTAAAATGACGTAATAAACAAGGAGATCAAACGATCATCTGAACATCAACTATATTGTCCGATTTCAGTGACGTTGACGATTCTGATATAAGTTTTGCCGATACTGAGAGTTCGGAAAATGAATCCGATGATAATGATAATGATGATGAGGTTTGACCGTTAGTTCGTCCATGGATAGCCGTAGATGCCTAAATGCATGATACACCTTATTTAGCTATTCCATTTACAAGACAGACAAATACAAAAAAAAATCTTATACTTAGGACAGGGTAGTTTTACACGTAAAGTTAGGACTATTTTTACACTTAACTTGAGATTATCGTAAGTATTTTTGTGAAACTCTTTTTAATCTTAGTTTTACACTTACGACAATTTTATATCGTAAGAATTTTTGTGAAAAGGGCTACTGGTGTCCAGTAGAGGTTTCTTGAATTTTCATCAAGCCGCTTGATGGCCACTCTCCATTTTTTCTTCAGTTCTGAATCTGAAGGGAACACATGACCCCCAGAATTTGTGCAACCAGTGATACAGCAGTACTGAGGCATACTATTTATAAATTCTTTAAATTGGTTTAGAAATCCAATGGTTGGATTGTCACCAAAAACAATATATACATAGGGGGAAAAACACTACACAATAGACATGCAAAAATAACATTTTGACATCACGGCTGAGGTTTGTTTATGAGTATATCTTTAATAAACAATATTAATTCCCTATAAATAGCATTTCTGTAATTGTACATATCACTAACCCCCTTAACACAAATCTTATTTGTTATTTATATGATCCACCAGTCTATCGCAACTTGTAATGGCGGAAATATAACGATAAGCTCCGATGCGATCCGGGAGAGTTCCGAATGTATAACTGATAGTACACGAACGCCATCTATCGTAGAAAATATCGTAGGTGAAAGCCATTAATTCAGCTCCAATTGAATATGTCAAACTACTGTCCTATAGTCCAGACAATGGTGAAACAATTTTTTACATTCTTGTTCGAGAAACAAACTTGTATGCAAAACAATCCATTGATGATGCAAATCTGCCACCAAAAGCAAGAGCACACAGTTGGAGACCAACAAATGGAATAGAAATGAAAGCGTTCATAGGAATCATTCTTGAAATGGGTATCTTGAAAAAACCAACACTAGAGTCCTACTGGCAAGAAGGTACTCAATCCTGGCTAATTAATACACCAATGTTCCTGGACATAATGAGAAGAAACAGGTTTCAACATTTGCTACGTTATCTTTATTGCAATGATAAGGAAAACACAGTTCCTCATTGCCAGGATGGTCATCAGTGATCCTGCTCACAAGATAAGGCCGGTTCTGGACTTCATCAACAACACTTTCAATCACCATTATGGGTTGTTACCGTTGATAAAATCATTGTTGGCTTCAAGGGAAGAAACAGTCTAGTTCAGTATATGCCAGCTATAAAGGCGCATCGTGGGGGCCTAAGTTTTTCCTTCTAGCAGAGTCCGATACTGGCTACATACATCAGATGCGGTTATATACCGGTATTTTACTAACAAACTTCACTTACAGCCAATGATATTAAGCGCACGCAAACTAAGTATATAACAAGTATATAAAAGATACGATACTATATAACTATATTTACATCCAAGGTAAATATTATCGACGACATATTTTCAAACATGCTCTTGCATAGTATCAGTTGGAAATGCATTGTTTTAGACAAATACACATCTATTTTTAAAAGCAGAAGAATCAATGTCCGATAACCGCTCCATTATTGTATGACATGAATAAGACTGGGCGATGGTAACCTATAGTAACAGTGATTAGTCTGCTTTTCAAATACTAAAACACTAATATCCATGTTCGATCAACAGCTTTTATTTGAAGAGTAAATCTTATTTTACATGCAAGACTATGTAACTGGGACAGCACGGTGTCACAGGAAAGGCATGCCATCATCTTTTAAGGGACTTAGATTACCCAAGGGGGAGAGGAGTTTCAGACAACAAGGGCCATTGATAGCACTTTCTTACAGTGATAGGCGACAAGTGACCTTCCTATCTACGTTTACACATCCAAGGTAAGAATGATTTATAAACCTTCCGGAAAATGATACATAATAGATCTACGGGGTAAATGACAATTATAATTTAATGTGTAAAGTATTCTGCTCATTTTAACTAACATAACATTTGAATACTAAAATTTATGTTGGTAAATATGTGATTTTAAAAGTGATCCTTTTATCTAAAAAATGTAGCAGATGCCGTATTATGTATGTATGTATACCGCATACCGTTTTTGTTTGTATAGCATACAGTGATACTTCAAATTTAACATAATATTAACAAAATGTCTCTTTTAAAACTTACTGAAATTATAGCGATTATTATATAGGGGTACCTTTAAAATCTTCATATAATCATTACCCTATAAAAGTGATGTTATTTCCTATTTTGAACCCTTATTCATGTTATACTAGTTAATACTCTCTGAAATTAAAATATAAATATGTATTTGCGTTGCGAGTTCGTAAAGGATGAAATAAAATGAAATTCCTACTGTGTTAGTTTTACACTGCTTACACACTATAAAAAA
>MJUT01043188.1:324585-342701 GCA_002080005.1 Gigantidas platifrons
AGCGATTAGTAGAGAGACACTTCATACATTATATACCAGGTAAGAGTTCGAAAAATAATTAATATTTAAAAAAAGCACGCATCAATTCGGTTTGTTCGAGTTATTGTTGAAAGTATTAACGCTATGAATCACGATGCGCTCAAACTTTTCTGATGGACTCATACCCTATGTTGACCTTTCTTGAAGCTTGTGTCACCCGTAGAAGAGTAATCTTTGTCCCCGAAATGAACCGCTCTTCGGCAATTACAAATATTTCCAGCCTACTAAATGTTGAATGTGGAAAGGTTTTCTCCGTGCATGTATATTCGATTCAATTGTATGTCATGTCAAAAAGAACATGAAGAACATGCTGAAGAAAAAAGTTTACTTTCCTTGATTCAATCCGAAGCATAATAAAAGAAATCTTAATATAAGTTAATGCAATAACTGTTTGAAGTAGAGAACTAAAATGGGTGTGTCGCCTATGACCATGAAAATGAATGTATATATACATTGTAAAATAGTATCTGTTTCTATTTAATTTTATGTAAGTATAATTTATAATTACAGATATACAAAGAGAAAACAGTGTAAAGTGTGTGCGTTAAAAGTTACAACATGGTGTAGGAGCTGCATGTCAGGATTGTGTCTTGGACAGTGTTTTGACAAGTTTCACACCGCTTTGAATGTAAATCAACACGAGGAAGAGTGAACTTGATAAAAAAAAATGAACACGATTGTTTGATTCCTTGATTTTTTTTTATAATCTGATGTACTTTACATAGATGATATATAATATATTCTAATATAACCTCCTTCAAACGCTTTGAGTCCAAACCGATGGTAAAAATAATATATACATTGTAATTTATGACGTCATCGACAATTTATAGCGATATTTTACCAATTTTTACATATTAGAATCGAAATAATTTATGGTAGCCCGAATTTATATTATTTTTACCACGGGTAGGCACTTTATGCCTATATTTTACCCCTCGCTAACTATCGGGGTAAAATAATTGGCATAAAGTGCCTACCCGTGGTAAAAATAATATCAATTCTGGCTACCATGAATTATTTCTTAATTACACTTAATATATTACATATTTACAGTATATATTGTTTTTGTCTTTTAAGTATATCTATCAGAATACAGAAAAACGGGAACGTTCAAATTGTTGGCATGTACTGTACCAACGTCGCTGCCAATTAGACGTTGCACAGTGCTTGTTCTTGTCCCAAAACGTCAACAATTGACGACGTCAATCTATTGTGGCGTACGCAACGTCGTTTGAAATTTGAATCTGGCAGCAAGAGGGTTAAACGAAGAGAAGTCACACACATATACACACCCATAGACGAGTTTTAATTTGTAAATAACAGGGATGCTTTATTTAGACATATTTATTAAATATAAGTCGTTGCCGTTCACTGCATTCACTGGGTTCGAAAAATTGTAGATGTCTTAGCTTGAGAGGGTCGTATGGAAAACCATCCAGAAATATTATTGTAACATTTTAATACATTATTTTACAATTATTTATTCATAAACAAATTTGTTGTTTGTAGAAGGGCTCATGTCTTATTTGTATTTGTTTCTGCATAGTGGTGTCCAACACATATTGTGTTGTGTTTTTGTTGTTTTTTTTCTTCGTCTTGTGTGACCTGCGTTGTCAGTTTCTCTATCGGTATAATAAAACACTTATTAACTAGATATTCGGGGAATAGTAAGTTTAATGACCCCTTGATACCAACTATTGCCCTTGGCTTCGCCTCGGGCAATAGTTGATATCTCGGGGTCAATAAACTTACTATTCCCCTCATACCCAGTCAATAAGTATAAATTATCGCTATTTTGTTTATTTTCCCTTTGATGTTTAAGACCAATACGCTTCATATCACGTTAGCCCTGAGACGATTCAAATGATCGCTAAGCGTTGTCAAGGACGCGTAGTAATATAACTGTTTTCTAATATGACGTTATAATGACGTCACATTACCAAATCCTTGATAAACATACTATCATGGCGATAAAATGATTAAAGATGTTTTTAAAAAACCAAAAAAAAAAAAAAAACATCGTTAATCACTTAATAATATATATATATATATATGTATATGAAACTGATATGGTCAACCCTGGTAATCAGAGGTATAGCGATATTGCTGAATCCTGATAATCATCTTAGGCAGCAAAATATGTCATATTGACAAAACATACAACTAAAACTTGTATTAAATGCATGTTGTATCAACCACTACTGTAGCAACAGGGGGGATGGAGAAGCGGACTCTGTGCCAAATAGAAAACTAATGAGTTGCAAATGTATAAACAATTTTAATATCTGACATCCCAAATTAGATAAATGTTCGCCATCTTCTACAAAACACTTTTGATCCATCTTTATTTCTGGGTATCGGATATAGGACCCAAAGGACTTGTTTAAAATGATGCAATAGAAGTGTTTATTCTGTTCCTGCTCCTATTCATTGCATTTAAGAAATTTTTGAATATCTCAAACTTAATCTAGGGAGTATTTGAGACCAAACCAACATGGTATTTGGTAGTAGGCCGTGAGCCCAAATCAAGACTTCTTTTATGCATTCACATAATGTCTTTGTATCCAAATAACCAATATCATTACCACCTATGAGTATGATAATTGTACGTGGTGCCTCTTCATATTTTAACATGGCTTTTATCTGACCCTTCAAATCCCACAGTCGAGCACCACTCTTGCCTTGCCACCAGATGGATACGTCCAATCTTCTCAGACCGAAGTTAAACCCACCAGGTCATCCTTTTGCCGCAACAAAGACATTCTTTATGATGAAGGACCCAACAATCCACACTGCAATATGAGTATTGAACTATGTATGTCCTGTAATTATTAGCAAGCCATTAACATTTATGCTTTGTTGAATACAGGACACTAAAGACTAAAATTAAGCATAAATGGAATATATACTATAGTCAAATGTAACCTACATGCAAATTCCCTGCCTCTTCTAGATTCTTATGTAGCATAACAAGGCATTAGATTTATAACGCTTCAACTCTGTTATTTGTTCATCAGACATGTCTTCTATCGCACACGTAGTGGCCATGCCTATTATGAATAAATGAGACTTGATATCTGCATTTTCTATCCTCAGAACAGATAGTCATTTTTTCAAAATGGCTGAAAACTTATATTGAGTAAGAGGCAATCCTTCAAAGTGACAGCAAAACGGACCACGATATGGAGAACGTTGATGCAGGTAATCTGACATCAACAAAACTGGAAATACACTTCCATTATCTTGCCTTGAAATTGATATAGTTGTCCCCCTACCAAATTGGTCTGTTTTTGACGAGGCCACACATATTTCAATTGAGTCCTCATTAAATGTAACATCTTCAAAAACTATTGCATGGTCAACACTATTTGCACTACTAACTGACAGTTCTCCTACCCTAAAAACTCATGGAAAGTTCAGGAACAGGCTGCTTTGAAGAGTGTTACTTCAAAATAATTAGTCCGACAGATGCAGGAAAAACATATTTTAAGAGGTTGGTTTGATTGGTTTATGGTGTTTAATGCCACTTTCAACAATATTTCAGTTATATCTTGACGGTGATTTTTTCTGGTGGAGGGAATCGGAGAACCCAGAGAAAATCACCGACCTGTCGCAAGTCACTGACAAACTTTATCACATATTGTTGTATCGAGTACACCTCACCATTAACGGAGTTCGAACTCACAACTTTAGTGGTGATAGGCACCGATGACACAGGTAATTGTAAATCAAACTACCATGCTATCACGACCACGATGACCCCTATTTTAAGAGAAATTTTGACTCTCATTATAATTGTCGGAAAGCATGAATAAAATATTATTTAGTTATATAATAGGTACAGGGCTAAATACTTCTAACTGTAGGCATATGAATACGCAAGTGTTTCTAGTGGTAGAAAGTCTACCCGGTTGGGTATATGGCGGGAATTTAGTCATTCGAGAGCTTACACCTGAACAGAAAACATCAGCCAAGTTTCCTATGAATATACAATTTTAAAAATAAATAGATAAAACAAAATTATAGTATTTAGTACATAGATGTGACTCGCACATCCAGGGTTTAGATTTTGTTGGGTTTTTTTTGGTTTTTTAGTGAAAAGTGAAACATTATTGTTATAATTTCTAATATTCTGTATTTATATTTTGTAAATTTATGAGATAGATGTCTCCATGTGAACCGGACTCTTAGGACTGGTTTGACAAAGCAGCTGTCAAAGCAAAATTATTTACCGGTGTACATGAACTTATCTGTTTAAATATATCACCTGTGTTTATTAAATGTTGGCCGACTGTTTTTGTAAGCCCCTCATCCCAAACGTATATTCGTCTTTATTATTTAGCCCAGTGAAGAAAAGACATTTTGTATGTTCGGATGAACATGTGAAATAGAACATAATTAGAAAATACTAAATATAGCTTTCTTCAATTAAATATATGATAAAGAGTGAACAAGCTATATCAATGGTATATTTTACAAAAAAACAAATAAATTTAAGAACCCAAACTAAAATATTTAGCCAATAATTAATTAAGCTAATTATAATTGCTCAGTAATTAAATTAATGTCTTAAATTACGAAAATCTATATTTTTTCAACATATTTATAGCCTTTTTTACTGCGTCTTTCATATCCAGAGCTTGTGTATACATTAAGGTGTGTTCGTCTTGACATTCCTTAGAACTATTAAATGCTACAGCTCTTGTTCTTTGAATTTTTTCATACATCTGGTCTATAAACACATGTGGTTTTAAGGACAAAAAGGCAAAGATACTTCCATGTAACCTATCTGTAATGACAACTTTTCCCGAAGAAAACAAAGAAACAGCACTTGCAAAACGAGAGTTGTAATCGAACACGCCTTTATAGTATAACTGTTGCACTGGTGTTGCTGCCACCCTTGGCTCATAAAATTCTTTCCGATCGTCCCAATCGACAATGCGAAAGGTAATGTTGTCATTGTTTGATTGAATGTCGATTATTTTTTGAATGGCGTCGTTTTGTCGATTCGATCGAACCCTGGATTCCTTGTCAATACGCAGAACAAACAGCAAATCTACCTCATTTGTGGATGGTATCGTCCAATATTTCGTGTTTTTAACTGGGCCAATCATAAAAGCAATATCTGGAACCAATCGATTATCTACAAACGGATATAGATGTAACGCCTCATTGTAACTATTTTCTTGACGCCATGTTAGAATGATTTGATGTTTACTTTGCACAGTTCCTATAGTTTGTTCTACGATTTTCTTAAGGTCATCAGCCTCTTTTTGTTTTAAATCGGCATTATTGTAGTGTAGAGATTGAGGCATTCCAATTATGGTCATATTTTTATGTAACATTGGAAGGAAAGATTTTATCCGATGAATATTGATACCCCACAGATCTCCCCAATTCCCTCCAGCGTGCCACAGGGCTAGCGAATTATCTTTGAACCCATCAAAGCGATCACAATGAACATTTTTTCTCATAGATTGAAAAATACCACATTCCGTATTGTTGTGAGAAAAATAGTCCATTAAAACGAATTCCCCATAACTCAGCATGTTATCACCCACATTTTCATGGTACGCGGGATCTACTAAAAGCACAGGATTTTTAATTAAAAAATTGTCTGTGAACTTGTCAGAAAATGCTTGTAAAATGCGTTTTTGAATGGAGTTCAAACAATGATTCCATTTATCAACTGTAACTGTCATCCTGTCCACACTTCCGCCCATTATACGTAACCGACTTGTAAGCTGTGTACTGTTGCATATTGTACGTATCGAGTTGCTATGGTTATAAATAATTCCGAAACAAATTAGCATCACTACAAAATAAAACATTCTTCTCCTAAATATAAACTGACGCATGTAATAGTGTGTCATAGTGAATTAATTTAACCAAAATTAATGGCCGCTGAAGTATTTCACGTTCTAGCGCATGAACATTATAATTACTTTAAACTGTTGAATTATTGATTCGTTCGTTCATTTGTCGTAAGTATTCAGCGAGTTCAGTTAAAATGAGAGGTGATTGTTCGTATTGTTGATATTTGTGGAATTGAAGGCCATCACTCTTTAAACTTTTCCCCCCCATAATACAAACAATGGTATCTTACCAGATGTTCCGATCTAATTTTATTTTTCATTGATTATCTGTCTCGTATATCATGTTAGCTATCACTGTTTTCAACTTTCTCTCTTTTTTTTTTTTTTTTTTTTTTTTTTTTTTTACAATTTTCAGATGTTTCAATAATAAATGAGACGAAAATATGTCTATCGACTCGATATCAATAAAATAATTCACATGAACAATTGTAAGACGATAGTATCTTGTGTAAAATAAAAATTGGCAAAATTGTAAACAAATCGTTGTTTTTTCGTGACCAGTTTTCAAGTTTAAACTGCAGCATTCTTGGACGTAAGTGAGACGAAAATATATCAGACCAAAGACACAATATCAATGAAAAAAGTCCATACAGACGATGAATGGTATATTGTGAAATATATTTTTTCGTGACCAGTTTTCACTTTTAAACTGCAGCATTATTGGACGTAAGACTACCTAATGTTTTCTTCACCACGTGATTTATTTGGATTGCAGACAACTATGCGTGAACACAAACCACTTTTGTCATGCTGCTGATGAGTTCACAAGTTTCAATAAAAACTTTTACGAAATATTTCACATGTTTCAATAAAGAATATTACGAAACAATTCATATGCTTCAATAAAGAATGTTACGAAACATGTCTCATGTTTCAATAAAGAATGTTACGAAACATTTCATATGTTTCAATAAATAATGTTACGAAACATTTCACATGTTTCAATAAAGAATGTTACGAAACATTTCTCATGTTTCATAAAGAATGTAACTTGTGACCTCCTGTAGACAAAATAGTCAAGTGTACTGTGACTTCAGTTCAAAATAATTAAAGATAACATTTTCGTTCGATGGAGAGTCCACAATTCATTTATTATTGTGTTGACAAGTCCATGTCATAGAACAACATATTTGACAACACCAAGATCACGGGTTGGATCTACGGTATGGTAAATTTGATTTGATTTTATTGTTTTATCGCCACTTTCAGCAATAGTACAGCTATATCATGGCGACCAGTATTAGTGGTGGAGAAGCCGAAGTACACGGAGAGAACCACCGACCATGGGCAAGCAACTGGTAAACTTTATCACTTGCGGCTGCGAGTCGAGTGCACTCTTTTTGTAATTTACAAAGCCGAGCGCGAACCCACGCCGTATTGATGATAGGTTTGTATGAGTTGTGAGGTAATCCAACATCCTAACTCATTGAGCAACCCATCTGATACAAGTTACTATTGAACCATTCATTTTTGTCTCAGAGTAATGGTCTTTAACCAACACATTCTTTTTTCCTACTAGTAGTCAGTTAACTGCGAGCATTTATTGACCCTGCTATTTTACTGTCCATGTTTATGTTGTCATTCATTTTTATGACAGTATGTGGTCTTTTCGAGTGTTTATATATGTATTGCAGTTGTAGATCAAGTTTTCTCCCATGATTACGGTATTTTAACCCCGCTGAACCAGTGGTGGACAAATTTGTAATCCTCTAGAGGATTAAAAATGTCTCGTGCCTTTCTCCGCATTTTTTTCAAACACATTAATATCAAATTTTGAAATAAAGTTCGTGCTAAATAACGGGAGAAACAAATTCTCCTTCAGTTGCCCATGTGGGTTACGATATTTCTCCACTCAAGAGAGTTAAATTAAAAATTTTAACCACAAGCCATCTTTCTTGATTGGAGAAATATCGTTATCCACATGGGCAACTGAAGGGGAATCTATATATAAAGAGGGTAGAGCAGGGACCCCATTAATCAGTTTAACCTCGCTATATTTTCGCGCGGTTTCCAGACCACATGTAGTGGTCTTTTCTGTGTTCAGTGAGTTCAGTTAAAGGAAAAGGCCAGTCAGTTGAACAATTGTTATAATTCAATGCATTGTAGCTTTTTATTTGTAAATAACTAATTATTAAACAAAAAAATACCTTTATTCACATTAGTATGCCCAATTAAAAATATGAATATTTGGAATTTCCTGTCGTAGTGTAAGCGGCCATGACACCTCTTCACACGGACTGATCATGTTATTTGAATAAATAATCCATCTGACTCTTCCCAACATCGTGCCCTTTTGGTTATGTTTTAATATCAGTTCAACTGCAATACAATGTTTACAATTGTATATCGTCCTATTTTTTTCCCTTAATATTCCCATCCCATGTTACATTTTCATAACACAAATGAGTATATTTGTAGTTTGGGNGGGGGGGGGGGGGGGTATCTACGTATAATTCCATGTTTTACATGAAAGTCCGTAGGTTAAATAACTGTCAGTTTTAACTTATTTTATGCGTACACATGCTTTTTTTCTTTTTTGTCGCCAATGCTATCGTACTTTCCCGTGTTTTTCGTGGTCACTGGACGGTGTGTTGACAAGGATAGTCCTGACCGATAATTACAAGAAAAATATTCTTCTCACACTTTCCCTTATCGTTATTGCAATAAAGGCTTGACATGAAGTGATATTGTAATTATCAAAAGATAAATATACGACGTTATTTTACGACTTACATAATTTTTAATGATAAAATTGCACCTGATCAATACTGATATATTATACCATACCGGTTGTACGACGTCACGGGCAGGATAAATCCGAGAATGGATTATGCCTTTTGTCTCCTCCACATTGAAGAGTTTTGAAAAATGGCGATCCCCATTATTTGGTGCTACAGGCAACTTCAATCACCAAATTCTACCTTACGGTATACTATTTTTAACATTCATTAACACAAATGTCTTTTATTTACTGGCATTTAAATTTTCACGCTAACTTGTTAAGACCATGGCCTTTTCCTTTAAGATGAGAGGTTATTGTTCGTCTTGTTGATATTGGTGGAATTTATCTCCATCACTGTTTAAACGTTATTTTTATAAAACTTACAAAGGTTTCTTTCACAGTCGAGTTTACCAGTTGTTCCTAGTTAATTATTTTTTTCATTGACCATCTGTTGTGCTTTTGTTACAAGTATACAGTGTATGTTATGCTAAGGTCAAATGGCAATTCGATTTACTCATATGTTACCGTTGGAAATCATATTATAAAACGATCTTTTCTTCCAATGTTACAGAAAAATATAACTGTATTTGGGATGCCCCAATCCCTACACTACAATAATAGCGATTTAAAACAAACAGAGGCTGATGACCTTAAGAAAATCGTAGAAAACACTATAGGAACTGTGAAAAGTAAACACCAAATCATTCTAACATGGCGTCAAGAAAATAGTTACAATGAGGCGTTACATCTATATCCGTTTGTAGATAATCGATTGGTTCCAAATATTGCTTTCATGATTGGTCCAATTAAAAACACGAAATATTGGACGATACCATCCACAAATGAGGTATATTTGCTGCTTGTTGTGCGAATTGACAAGAAATCCAGGGTCCGATCGAATCGACAAAACGACGCCATTCAAAAAATAATCGACAACATTCAATCAACCAATGACAACATTACCTATCGTATTGTCGATTGGGATGATCGGAAAGATATTTATGAACCAAAGGTGGCAACAACACCAATGCAACAGTTATACTATAAAGGCGTGTTCGATTACAACTCTCGTTTTGCAAGTGCTGTTTCTTTGTTTTCTTCGGGAAAAGTTGTCATTACAGATAGGTTACATGAAAGTAACTTTGCCTTTTTGTCTTTATAGCCACACGGGTCTATAGACCAGATGTATGCAAAAATTCAAAGAACAAGAGCTGTAGCATTTAATAGTTCTAAGGAATGTCAAGACGAACAAGCCTTAATGTATACTCAAGCTCTGGATATGAAAGACGTAGTCAAAATGGCTAAAAATATGTTGGAAAGATATAGATTTACGTAATTTGAAACATTAATTTAATTACTGAGCAATTATAATTAGCTTAATTAATAATTGTGCTCACTGTTTTGGGTTGGAATCATTAATTAATATACTACCTAGTTCTCCCTTTACCATTTCTTAATTGAAAAGTGTGATATTAAGTCAATCTGTTACAAGTAAATAATATTTGTACCCAGTACAGCGATATTCTGGACAGAGCTCAGCTGCTGACACAAAAGATGCTAAAGCAATTTTACTTTGTTCCTAGTTTGATGTCATCGCTACAAATACTCTACGGACGTCATCGCGATCTGGTTGATCGCTACGAAATATCCATATCTCAAATGACTATGAATCTTTTCCTTTTCACGTAGATGTTTCCTTTCCTCTACCACTGACAAGATTTTTATCGGACTTGACTAAATATATGAGTAACATGACGGTTGTCTTATAAAAAGCAGGAACTGCGTACCCTTTGCGAGCACATGGGCTCTCCCTTGTTTTTGGTGGGGTCCGTTGTGCTCATCTTCTTAGTATTTTGTGTTGAGTTTCTGAGTGTTGTTTGTCTTCGTCCTGTGTGTTGTGAGCCCAATGTTGACAGTGGTTTTGGATTGTCCATTCTTGATTGCACCTTCGGGTTTCTCTTACGTTTATTTATTCAAACTTTCGTGAATGATAACGAGTGTCCAAATTACTCTCAGCATTTTCAGGCTCTAGGGATTTTTATCAAAATCAATTGTAGGAATGTGAACTATTTTGAATTAGAAAATTACAAACATCACATCCTCTTGAAAACATCCCACGATCTGCCTCTATATATATTATTATATTATGGTTGTTCCAACAACGGAACTGCGCAGACGTAGACATTACTGCATACGTCTAAGCCATAAGGGTTCTCAACATCGAGGCACGCTAACCCTGCCCAACATGTTAACGATCTTCAAAAGCAATGGGAGACGTGATCTGTTTTGTGTAGATTGGGTGCCATTACATACTTCATATCTTCACTCAATATTCGTTTGTGTGATGGTGTTTAACGCCATTTTCAACAATATTTCAGTTATATCGTGGCCGTCAGTTTTATTGATGGAGGAAACCGGAGGACCCGGAGAAAACCACGGACCTGTCGCAAGTCATTGATAAACTTTATCACATAATGGTATACACCTCGCCATGATCGAGATTCGAACTCACATCAGTGGGGATATGCACTGATTGCATACGTAGTTGTAAATCCAACTACCATACGATCACGACCACGGTGCAATATTCGAAGAATGTGACAAAGTGTCAAAATTTAGCCCCTAAGAGTCTTTGATCATTGAGGCATTTTGTCATCATCATCCTTTCCCTAAAATAGAAAGAACTCACAATCACAAGAAAAACAAATACATTTTAATAAGAGAAAGGTAAGTTTACTATCAAAATGGAGACCTAAAACTTTAGTTTCTGGAACCCTTTTTTTTATAGGGGAATTATATCATTTTACCTCCGGGTCTGCATGGAGTCCTTTCTTTTATTACAAAAGTGCATCTCTATAGTTTTTGAGTTGGATAATTTAAATCCTTTCTCCATTACCCATTTTTCTATCTTATTTGGACATAGCTGTAATTGTCTTTCAATGATATTCATAGTCTTGCCCCGATAACATATCAGGAAGTAATCTACATTAAGAGAAGCCTCAATGTTATCATTTAAACTTTAGCAAGACTGTGTTTAACTTAATACTAAGCAATGTAATAGAGAGGATACTTCCCTGGGGAACTCCCTTCTCTTGATCATGAAAGTCAGATTTAGTTGAATTAACTCTGACGTTAAATTTACTTTCAGAGAGAAAGTTCGGAATAACATTTGGTAGCTTACCTTTCAACCTCATTTCAAAGAGGTCTTTTAAAATGCCATATTTCCATGTTGTGTCATATGCTTTTTCTAGGTCGAAAAAGATAGGCACAGCATGCTCCTTTTTGGTCAAAGCGTTTCGAATAAAAATTTCAAAACGGAGAAGATGATCTAAAGTGTTTCTACCTTGACGGAATCCACACTGACGTCGCGCACGGTATTGGGGATATTGCGCTAATTCATTTTAAAATATCTATGAGACTTTTAATTTTTATTGAAGTTAGACCTATTAAATAGCAAAAGCTTCAAAATTTTTCAAACAATAACAATCTTATGCTCAAATAGTTCAAAATCCGATAATTAAAACGAATTTTGGCATAATATTAAGGACAAATTGTTGAAAATCGCTGTAGACGCGTAACTAAATTGTTGCACATGAATTGATTAAAATTGTCTAACAAAAAAAAAAACGAATTGCACAAAATGTTCTCTTGTTTCGCAAGCAACGACAGAAAAGTCCGCCAATTACTAATACGCATGGGATTATGACGTTACGCTTGTTTCTCATTCAAGATGGCCACCTTCCAGATGAGGTTTGAGATGTAGACGCTGCAATTTATCGGGAAATCTTGTTGTAGAGTAATGGTAAACTACTCATAAAATATAATTTCTATATATCATAACAGAACAAAAGTAAATATTCACAATGTGCATGTAATATAGAACTGAAAAATCGAACAATCGGGGAAATCAAGATGATTCTATTCAAAATTTAACGGTTTTACGAATTCTAATGAAAATGTCCCACACCGTTACGCGACCATTTCATGTGTCGTCTTCTTGTATTCCATGCCATATATTTTTTTACTGAACAAGGTTGAATATTTCTTACAGAGATATTTACGATGTGCTTTTCAAAGTATTATTTTTATGCTAAAAATGGTTGAATTTCACAGAAAAATCTCATATATGCAGCTTATTTGCGGTTTCTTAACAAAATGTCTAAACGTGTACTTGGCGTAATTTTAGTGTTTTCGACGTAATATCTGGAAAAAAAAAACAACTGCGACGTTCATTTATGAAATTTCAATCAGTTTAAAATCTTATTTCCGCACTACATTAATCAAACGAAATCCTTCAAACAAAAGTCGAACGGTGGAAAAGAGTAATATCTAATCTAATGCATTTACATCTACTAATCTTAGTGGCTTCTTCGAAATAGTTGTTAAATTTTTTTTAAGAAAAAAAACATCAATTTTTGACATTACGCTTTATAGCACCAATACCGTACGTGACGTCACTGTATATTGGACAAAAGTCCATTGGATTCAAGAAACCATACAAGGGGAGCATTGATCATCCTTTCCATGGTTTTACAAACGCAATTAGTTAATGCAATATGCCGATTCGACGGTTCGGAATGGTCGTTACCAGGTTTTGGAATAGGAATGACATTAGCTAATTTCCAAATTGATGGCAAGTCGTCTGTTTCCCAAATGTCATCCATTAAATCTAAAAGAGTTTGGAATGCCGATTCCGCAAGATGTTTTAGAATCTGGTAGTGGATATCGTAGGGGCCACACACAGTATCCTCCTTTGATGTCCTTGTTTCCGATGGCGACTCATCCATAGGAGATGGTGAATCATTCGGAGGAAGATTCCATACGGATTCATCCTCCGAATCAAGATATCCATAACTATTGTGGACCTGGACAGGGTCTTTTACCAATTTTCTCTTATCCCTGTGGAGGACCTCTGGAATGTTGGTTTTTTGTAGATGTATTAACATTGTTTTGTTTAGTTGAACTTGTAGAAGAAATTGACGGCTTAGCTGTATTTGAAGTGGTGGCTGTCTGTGCAGAACTTGATGTTTTGTATGATGGTATAATAATTTTGTCCTTATGTTTTAGTCAGTCGAGATGGTTTTTCCATTTTTGAATCCAGGTAAACATTGCTTCAGCTTCAACTGAATTGAGGGCCCTGGATGGCTCAATGAGCTAGGTCGTTGGATCTAACAACGCATACAAGACTATCACCAATACGGCGTGGGTTCGCGCCCGGCTTTGTAAATTACAAAAAAGGGTGCACTCGACTCGCAGCCGCAAGTGATAAAGTTTACCAGTTGCTTGCCCATGGTCGATGGTTCTCTCCGGGTACTGCGGCCTCCTCCACCACTAAAACTGGTCGCCATGATATAGCTGAAATATTGTTGAAAGTGGCGTTAAAATACCAAAAATCAAAAATCAAATCAACTGAATTGAAAACACGCTTAGCGACACTGGCATATGATTTTGCACAGGTGAATCATTCGCGTTAGAGACGAATCTGCGCACCTCAGGGTATGAAATATTTTTTTCCGATTTTACTTTTTGGTTTTCTTTTTTTTCTCTCCAATGAAATGTTGATGAAACCATGTGTGGTTGACCACAATTGCAGCACTTTGGATTGTTATTACAATCGAAGCCCTCGTGGTCTTCTCTCCACGTTTGAAACTGACTGTGTCTATCCATCGAAACAATGCATATCAAACACTGGGATAAATTCGGAGCAAACAGTTTCTACCAAAACAGCCATAACTGGCCCATGAATCATCAATATATGTAACGATTTTAATCCGAATTCAACCTACAGACAGGATGTGTTAATTACATATGAAATCGCCACCTATTCAATGTTAAATTATAAACTGTGACTTATTATTAACCACCCTATATTAGAGAAGAATTAGGATCCATCATATATAACTAGAAACCAATAAAACATTTGATATCGGGCAAATTATCACAGATACTATTATAATATGACTATTTGGAATATATATAATTTCAAATATTTATATATTTAGTGAAATTGTCAAATTGTTTTAAAAAGATCAAAGGGCGAAACTATCGGAAGAGAATAAATAAAATGTTAGAATTTTAATACCATGACAACGACACAAGGTTAGCAAAATAAGCTACGATTTGTATTTATTTATTTTCTACTAATAGTATATTGAGAAACTGTGCTATGAAAATGATATTAGTACGTGTTTGTTTGTCCTTGTTGTGTTTTCTTCCTTTTACGACTTTGGTTTATAGTCAGACAGTTTTTGACTTTGCAAGTATTAAGAAAATATTACAAGTGGTTATCGTAAGGACGTTCTTCCGATCTCTGAATGTTCAGACACATTTGATGTCTATTTATACTCTTGAGGAACAAAGGGAGATTACAACCGTTATTCATGGTGATATCATTGAACTGGATTGATCCACGATTAACATGGGAGCCTTGTTTATATGGAAACACCACACGTGTAATTATACCGACGGACGATATTTGGTTACCGTATGTGTACCCGGTGAATAGTGCAGACAATTTAGAACCACTTGGACACGATGCTGATTCGTATGCTTATGCAACCAGTAAGGGATTTGTGTACTGGAATCCTGGAGGGGTAATGAAAGCAAAATGTCGAATTGATATTTCAAAGTTTCCGTTTGATGTCCAAACGTGTGAATTTCAGTTTGGTATGTGGGGTGTATCAAAAGTAGACGTGAATACCATTCTAGTTTCAAACAAATCACTGTTGACATATTTTATTCCAACTTCCGATTGGGAACTTATTTCGTATAAACAGTATATTCTTGAAGTAGAGATGTCACGGACATTTGTCCTTGAACTTTCAATTAAGCGTCGGCCATTATATAACATTGTAACAGTGATTTTACCTACAATGTTATTTGCCTTGATGAATCCCATGGTGTTTATTCTTCCGGTAGAATCCGGAGAAAGGGTGTCGTTCGGAATGACGATACTTCTTGCATACGCCATTTCCTTAACACTGGTTGCCAGCTCTGTTCCAGTGTCGTCGAATCCGATCTGTGACCTTCTAGTCTTCATGGTGTTTATTATGATTCTAAGCGGCGTAATCGTCATATGGGTAATAATTAGCATACATTACAACTACCGTCAAGATAGAAATGACGTCAGTTCTTGCATGAAACGCTTACTGTTATATTACCATAGAAACGACAAAGCAAATTATGTAAAAAATGGTTCATGTATAACCAGGAAAAATTTCTGTTTTTCCGGGAAAGACGTTTGAAGAACACTTGATGCTATTTTTCTTACAATTTCATATGTCACCTTGATCGGGATGATATCGGGATTTTACGTATTTGTATTTGTGAGGTGATTTCAACCAAAACTGTCCATCATGTTTAGTCGAAGATCTCTTTTGTAGCTGTACAATTTCGTTTCAACTTTAATGTGGAAAGTGGCGTTAAACACCAGAACCCTTTGACTGTAGTGTTAAAATCTCGTGTGGCGAGAATTTCTTGGTATATATGAATAAAAACCTAGTACTGAAGAGGTATTTTCAGAAAAAAAAACCACTCTTTATCAGAGAACAAGGTCTGTCGAAGAATCATAACCTACTTGCATTCTCTTAATCATCGAAATTTTCTAATCCTAAAAGAACATTCGGCCCTCCGAATGCTTCGGAATCAAACATGCAGAGAACATTTGTGTTTGTTCATGGACATTTCGTTCTTTAATATATCAACTAGTATTATTAGATCGGTCATAACACTACGTGTGTCGATATTACGCCTGTATATTTTCCGATAATATTCTGACGGTGTGATAATTTTTCTTTTCCATTTTATTCCTCGTTCAAATATGTATGGAGTCCGTAGTTGTCGTGATCTTATGATAGTTGGATTTACAACTACCTCAGCAATCAGTGCCTATCACCACTAACGTTAGGAGTTCAAACCCCGTTCACGGCGAGGTGTACTAGATACAACATTATATGATAAAGTTAATCAGAGACTTGTGACAGGTCGGTGGTTTTCTCCGGGTACTCCGGTTTCTCACACCAATAAAACTGACCACCATGGTATAACTGAAATATTGCTAAAAGTGGCGTTAAACACCATAAACCAAACCAAACCATCAAAAATGTATGTACAATATAAATCTAATCGCATATATCATACGTTTAAAAACTGAAGTTCAAATATTCATTGATGTTACTGTTATTCAAATGAAGTAGCCACGTGTGTGGTTTTGTTTTTAAAAATATTATACCTTTTAGCATAGGATCACATGACAAAATAATCATGTGACAGGTCTGTGGTTTTATCCGATTTCCACCACCAATAAAAACTGACTGCCACGATACAACTGAAATATTGTTGAAAAGGAGGTTAAACACCATATCCTTAAACCTACCACCCCACCCCCTTGCAAAATTGTGCTTCATGTGTCAATCGAAAAAAATCAGCTGGTCGGTTAGGAAGGATAAATAGAAAATACTAGAAATACCCTTCTTGTTTATCAGTAAATCTCGCTAGTCCAACGGTTAAACCAGTGCAAAGTTGCTATATGCTTATCATTATTATGTTCGCCCATTTAGCTAGTCTATAATAATTATGTGTCGCTCTGATCAAATATTTTCTAACGCTGTTCTTCCGATATGTGAAAACGTTTTGTTTTTGTTCTAATTATTATTTTTATCGTTTATTCTCCATAATTGTTTTCTCTGTGTTAATAATACAATGTGTTCACGCCACAATATACCTGAAAGAAGGCTAAAGTTGGCGTAAAACACCAATCAATCAACCATAATTTTTTGGTACGGGTCATGTAAAGAAAACATTGTGTAAGCATGACGTTTCCGTTTTCCACCATACTATGACAATAATATGTAAAAGTCATAATAAAATTTAAGAAAATATCACACTGTCGAAACAGTTCCAAAATCCAATAGAAAAATCATAGAAAGAGCCAAACCGATACTCCTAACACACAATGTCGGATTTACCATTGTGCTTAAGCTTAAGGACGCAGTGTACATGTCTGATCTAATATAACGCAATAGTTTAACTATTCCTAAATTTCCTGAGAATGTATGCATGACTGCCTGTGTAGGCCTACCGAGTCTACCTCCATCAGGGCCCAAGTAAGCGGCATTATAACTTAACTAGGGCCTCATTTGTCCTAACTTCGGCACAAGACACAAGACGAAGAGAAACAAAACAAAACATACAGCAAAATATGCGTTGAACACCCCATACACAAGACACAAGACGAAGAGAAACAAAACAAAAAGCACAGCACAATATGTGTTGAACACCCTATACACAAGACACAAGACGAAGAGAAACAAAACAAAACATACAGCACAATATGTGTTGAACACCCTATACACAAGACACAAGGCGAGGAGAAACAAAACAAAAAGCACAGCACATTATGTGTTGAACACCCCATACACAAGACACAAGGCGAAGAGAAACAAAACAAAAACACAGCACAATATGTGTTGAACACC
>MJUT01043188.1:342957-355414 GCA_002080005.1 Gigantidas platifrons
TATGTGTTGAACACCCCATACACAAGACACATGACGAAGAGAAAAAAAAAACCAAAACACAGCACAATATGTGTTGAACACACCATACACAAGACACATGACGAAGAGAAACAAAACAAAAAACACATCACAATATGTGTTGACCACCCCATACAGAAGACACAAGACGAAAAGAAACAAAACAAAATACACAGCACAATATGTGTTGAACACACCATACACAAGACCCAAGTCACATGAAATAATCGTAATTAAAATTGAGGAATCATTAAATTTTGTAGTACAAATTAAATTGTAAGGAATATTTGAAATTGTTGAACAGGTTATACTTGCATAACCTGGTTTGGGTCAGCTTACGCTTTTCATAAACCGCTACGCGGTTTATTAAGCGTAAACTGACCCTAACCAGGTTATATCGTATAACCTATTCAACAATTTCAAATATTCCTTATATATAACAATGTAAGCCCAGAAGCTATTCAAGCCGGTAATTTATCAAATTGTATGGGGGGTCGTGGCCGTGATCGTATGATAGTTGGATTTATAATTTCTTGTGCAATCAGTTCCTATCACCACTGATGGTGTGAGTTGGAATCTCGGTCAGGGCGAGGTGTACAACATTATGTGATAGTCTATTAGTGATTTGCGACATCTCGGTGGTTTTATCCGGGTCCTCCTGTTTCCCCCACCAATAAAACTGACGCTATGATATAACTGAAATATTGTTGAAAGTGGCGTTAAACACCACCAAACAGACATATCAAATTGTTTCTATATAGTACGTGCCTTTAGACAAGGAATATGTTGTACCTTACATTTTTAACCTGTGCAGAAATATTATCTATGAAAAATAAGTGGATATTCTGTTATCATAGTAACTCAAGTAGAACATGAAATGTGTCAATTTACCGATGTTGCCATATGAGCAAGAACTGCTTATTCTTCCTGGGAACATGAGTTCACCTAGGTTTTTAGCGGGGTTCATGTTTCCCGATCATTAAGAGTATCGGGTATCGATTTTGCCTCTTTCTACGATTTTCATAGTGGATTTTGCAAATGTTGGGACAGTATGGTATATTTGGTTTTCTAATTGACTACGAGCTTTCCAAATTGCCAAAGCCCTGAGTATAGTAATTCTATGTTGGCATATTCTTACCCACAATCTGTCTACTCTTTACGAAGGGTGCTATGTAATTAGCAGGAGAAATTTTACTCTTCGAAACCATTTATCTCGTTACCAATTTTATTTTAGTGGAATTGGTGCATTTCAATTTTGTAGACATTAGATCTTAAATGTAACAGACATCTAGCAACAGTTGCTAATTTTGCATTAAGTGGTCGCCAATGCTACATTGTACTCCTACATGAAATATTATTTGTAATCTTGTTCTTGTTTACATCTACAGCTACATCAACAACTCATGTCTACTATTACTATCGTTCGGATTCAGTCCATGGTTAATTGATACGATTCTAACTGACATTTTGTGCACTTTGGTATTTTTCTATGGGTACACATATGCAAAGGATTTGACCAGAAAGTGATAGACATGCTTTTGAAATATACCGAAAGGTGTGTATGGAGGGTGATCTTCGTGAGAGGACCTAAACAGTGGGATGCAATGTTTTGAAATTGGCTGAAAAGTGGGATAATAGTCGTGTTAGGGTTGATTTTATTATTTTTTGCTGTTTCCTCTTGAAAACGATGATAAGCAATACGAACTCATTCAAACACCGGAGGTCAACCCAGATTGTCGCGAAAGGTCAGCAGATCATGCATCTTATTGAACATCCGCCGTATTACTCATGTACATCGAAGTGACAGAGGATTCTTAGGGCTCCATGACTTATAACTACTACGATTTATCGATCAGAATTCGGATCTATTCTGTATTTCAAAGGTGTGGAATGTTTTGTGTGTCATGTTAATGACAAAGTATTCCGAAAAAGCTTAAAAGGAATACAGAAAAAAAATATTAACAGTACACTAACGTCACGTCCTTGTTTGTTAAAATTGTGATTTTACTTGACCCAATTATAATTTCATTTAAAAGAACGGATAAGACTTGCTGCATTTTTTTATGATTTAGATGTATTTCATTTGTTATTACATGTAGAGCAGCAGTTTTAAACAACGTACATACATATAACATTAATAATAAAATCATGTAAATATGCACTATCATTGGATTTGTTTTCCAAAAATGGATTTCTGTAGGCCCGAGATGCAACGATAAAGCTTAATGAAATATAATGAAAAATGAAAGCTACAAAAGTTGGCGGGAATATGACATGTACCACTAGGACATGGGTGGTATATCTCATTTCATAAGATGGTTGCATTAATTTGTCTGTGTTACATTCTTACTACTGTTTACTGTTTAAAGTTGTCTTTAATAACTGCTATAATCTTTTCAGTTTTATTTCTAATCTATATGTTCCTGGTGTTTTATTTGTGATACAGTCCCATGTTTATAGATTGCCTTCCTTTCTCCCGATTTTGTTCAGATATCTTCGCTTGACTAACAAATTTGTCTTTCCTTTCTGGTGTGTGTATAATTAGGGTTATGGGGTTTGACCACCAACTGTTGGATCACGACAACGATGTCCCCCTTCCTGGTTTAAATCGCTACGGTTTTTTTGTTCTTTTGTTCTTTTTCTCTTTTTTTGTGTCGTGTTGTGTAATGGTTTGCCAAATGAACCATTCATTTGACTAGATAATTGTTCTTCCTAGCTTGAATTAAAATGTACTTGACATAACTTCATATTATCCATCATTGAAGCACCTGTTCGACGCCCGTAAAATGAATGGTGTGTTCCAGCGGTATCGATGTTGCTTTTTTCTACGATTTTTCTATTTTATTTTGGACTTCACCAGCATTTTTTGCCTTTCATATTATTCCTTCTATCCTAAAAGTAATTATTATTTTTTCTTATATTTCTGTTGTTGTCCTTTCTAGTTTGTCTTGTAAATGTTTTATTTGTGCCTCAAGGGATGATGGTCACGACGGCCCCTGAAGCACAAATAAAACATTTACAAGACAATTGGATTTATAACTACCTATGCAATCAGTGCCTATGACCACTGATATTGTGAGTTCGAATCTCGATCAGGGTGTACAACATTATGTGATAAAGTTTGTCAGTGACTTACGACAGGTCGGTGGTTTTCTCCGGGTCTTCTAGTTTCCTCAACCACGACATACTGAAATATTGTTGAACACCATCAAGCAAACAAACAACCACACACATGTGTTTCACGTTCATTAATTTAATGCTTCTTGGTGTATATTTTATTTGTCAGGTTATTTAACCTCATTACATTAAAGTGAAGAAATATCACAATCCACTGGTAACAGAAATATAATCTATATTGTAAAGCCACATAATTGCCTTCTGTATTATGAACTGTGACTAAGATCGATAGTGGTAAGATGTGTCAAAGAAGGTTTCACATGTGTATTCGAATACTGTGTGTATGGTATTTCTGGGATGCTGAATAAGCTATTAACTATCTACATGTTCTACCTAAATAAACACAAATATTATAAAGCCAAACACAATCATTTATTAATCTAAGCTAGCACTATGCAAAAATATACCCTTTAATATAACTTGAAAAGCCTGGAGACTAACAGCTGCTTGACATCTAGAGTTATTCCCCTTTTATCATAGCAAATCAAAGTGATTGTAACTTGAATGGGGATGATATACAAAAGCTAATGTGTAAAATAAGTATCGAATCGTTCAAATATAGATGCACATAATGTGAAGCAGCTCTATCCCCAAGTTAAAGGGAAGTGAACTTTTGTTGCCAGTGTAAAACATTTAAGCATTGATCTCTGAGAGCTGTTCATGAGCCTGTTGAATTACTTTTGGTGAAGAATAAATCTATCTAGTGGAGCACCCTATCCTATACTTATTTACTTCCTGAAGAAGAAAATTATTAATGCTGTTAGTTTTCTTCAAGTATTAACAAAGTATACTGTATAGACCGCACAGTACGCAACAGTACATTATTAACTTCATAAGAAAGAGATGTACTTCGGAAACAAAATACGTTCGGAAAAATGAGACATGAGACGCCATATTGTCATGGTTTATGTAATTGTCTTTTAATTTTTGGTCAATCTGAATTATATTTTATATATATGTAAAATGACCCATTTTGATGTTCGTCAGTTCTGTTCTCTGCTTTAATACCTCGCGGTTAGGGTTAGGGTTTAAGGTTAGGGTTACGGTTAAGGTTTAGGGTTAGGGTTACGGTTTAGGGTTAGGGTTAGGGTTAGAGTTAGAAGTATGCTAATAATGTACTGTAGCGTACTGTGCGGTCTATACAGTATACTTTGTTAATACTTGAAGAAGACTAACAGCATTAATAATTTTCTTCTTCAAGAAGTAAACAAGTATTGTATCGGTTGAGTGGAGCGGTCTGATGACTACCTACCTAAAGTTGGATTAAATGATCTTCAAATATAGGTGCATGAACAGATGAAAGGGTGACCATTATAATCATTAGCCAGACCTGACATATCGAGCAACAGTTTAATATGTGTAATGAAAAATTGTCTGGTTAAAGGTTTCTTGTCATCAGATAAAAAATGGCTCAGTGTCAGAAGATTTTAAAGATTAGCTGAATTGAAAATGTCTTGAAACTGCTAAAACAGGGCAAATGGCATAGCCTGTTTTATAAAGTGGAATACGTATACCTTGTCTAAAAGGATCAGTATGTGATCTGTTAATGCTTATAACACACACCTATCAGTTATCTGAAGATCATTTAAGCATAAATTATATTCAGGGTCAAACTGATTACAATTGTGAATTCTCCGGATCTTAAAAAGGGGGAATCTACAGGTTAAATGAGGGCACGCAGGGGATAGATATAATTTCAATAAACTACAATTATGTTATTATTTGCATTACAACACAGAATAATAAAATCTATGAATGTTGTTAGCAGGAAAATGTACCTATAATGTTAATATTACAAGTAGTACCCCATGTTTTAATAATAATGAAAGACTTTTAGAACATTCCTAACTGCCGGGGTAAGGAGTGGGCCTGATGAACTACACCCAGGAACCTCCAGAAATTAAGTTACTGGATTTGTAAATAAAGAGTGAAAGTTATCCCTTTAAAGATGACTCAATTGATAACGGCTTAATAATAATACTATACTTTTTGTCTTCAATTTGAATTCGTTGGCACTGACATTACTGCAATGACTTAGGGCCTGTTCAAGAAATCACTCATTCCTTCGAATTGGGTTCCCTTTATGATTATAAACTGGCGCTTCACTGTATTTGTAGTTAAGGGTCCAACACGATCACAATTTTCTTGGTGACAAGTTCTAACTACATATTCATGCAATGCTTAGGGTAAAACAAGTTTTCTGTGTAACGTTTTGTAAATCTTTGAGAGCATTTTGTCCTTTTCATGGAGTATTGTATTGTTTTTTTACCCCTTCTCACCCATCGGAGCCATGTTTTATCAGATAGGATCTATATATCGATTTCTTAACAAACTGATATAATAAATATCTACGATTTTAGGACAACGAGGTTATATGACATGAACCTGTGTGTTATCATAACGTAATACTGTATGTCAAATTCATTGCATGATTAGAGACATACATGCTGTCAGAATTGATTTTTTTTATACTAAAAGTTGCCAATATTCGATGTTTTATACTAATTGCAGTTGAAATGTTTCATAATATCATACGTAAATAGCCTAGAACGAAGGAAATACGTCGCTGTTGTATTTTCTTGAATCCAGTAAAGAATCCAATGTTTACCCGCACAATATTCATACATTCATACGACCTACACAGTGACCTCACTCGGTAAAGCGTTTGCGCATGTGTGAAATTGTTTGTTGAAAAAATAGCACATGGCACAAACCAAAATATTGACGGATTCTACACGAAAACGAAACAAAAAGGAGGATTCGTCAAGCTTTGTGTAAAAATTAAAAAAGACGTTATACCGACCTAACTCCATTTTCCACACGCAAGCATAATTTAGTAACTTTTTTTTCGGCCGAATCGTATTTGGACAGTAGAAATGTATCGTAGTTTTTTATACATTCTTTTTTTTTCCAGGAGAAAATGCTAGGTGATATCTCTTTTAAATTAGAGACTAAAATAATGAACTTCATGTCTGTTCTTTTTTCGAAAAAAATAATAATCAAGACAACTCAAGTGTTGTCAATAATATGAAATAAAATGTGTTTACAATGTTCCCGTTATTGGGCCCCTTTGCAGAGTTTGGGTTTGTTTTTATTGATTTCATCACGTATTTCCGATTTTAAGTGTCATTCTTACTAAATACCATTATATAATATTAACTGATTACCCCGGGATCCAAATTCATACAATGTAGATATATTTCTTAAATTATATTAATTCTAATGAGTTGACATGCAAAATGCTACCTGGTTATTTATAGCAGGTGTCAGTATTCTGCAAACTTCGGAAATAAGAAGGTGTGTTAATGGCGATTCCACCGACAGACATTCGAATTCTTTTCGCCAATTACAACATTATTAAATATTTTTTTAAACCTGGCTTCTTGTTCAGAACATTTTATTAGTATAAAACATCGAATATTGGCAACTTTTAATATAAACAAAAAAAATCAATGCCTTAAATGTAAATTCAGGAACATTATTTTTTTTTAATATATGTCTAATACATTTAAAGTTAATTTGTCTATTTATTTCAAGCTCAGTGGGATATATGTGATCAACAAAGATGCATCATCTATATAGCGGAAATGATATTAAAAGATCGGGCTAGCTTATTTTCGTTTTTCTGGAGAAGCCCATGTAGACATTGAGCCTCTTACGAACAAATGCCGGTTAGAAGAGGAGCACAGTTGGTAGTCGTCATAAATTGATAGACAATCACAGAATTTTCAACACTAAATTATTTGTAAATATCCATTCGTTCTTTGATTCTAGTTTGTACTGTATAACTGCCAGGAACGTAGGATCCAGGTTGGGGGCAGATGCCCCCTCCCAACCCAAACATACAAAAGTGGGGCGGCTATATTTTGCCTCTCCATTGTTTTGGCTAAGATTTAGTACTTGATGAAATATCAGAATAGAAGTCATCTATTATCATTTTTCAAAGTAAGGTGTTAAAACGTGTGCCCGGAGCCAAATGACTTTTTATTATTATTATTACTTGACAGCCGTGAGGGCTTGTCCATTCTCTCAAAAGGCTAGGTCTCATCCCATTTCGTAGTCCACTGATAATGTTACTCCCTCCTACTTTCCAGTCCCGTACAATGCTTGTCATTCCACTTCCAAGTCCCTCAAAAAGCTTGAAGCCGACTTTCCAATCCACTACTTAGCAGAATAAGTATATTCTTTCGAATCACACGGTCTAATTCTTGAATTTTTCGCAAAGGTGTGTGTTGTCTTATATAGTAGTTAGGTATCGATTTAAGTTTTACGATTTCCGATTTGATATTAGGACTTTTCCGATGGTGTGGTATTTTCCTGATGTTCATTTATTAACGTTAATTGCATATTTTACTTGTGTTGATTTATTAAGTAAGATTATGACTTGATAATTAATTTAAATTATCCAAATTGGGATTTGTCCCTTATATATTATTCAACCTGACATGCATGATATTTTACTCTTATTTGTAATCTTATGTCTTAAAACCAGGACATCATACACATTTTATTTAAAAAATTTACATCAACAAAAATATATCCTATCATCAGATGAATTATGTCACCTCTCTTAGTGGACAGCTCCTGTGTGTATCCCGTCACATATAAATATCACATATAAATATCAATAATATTCGTTATTTGCTGTAATCACTGTTTATAAATGTTTTATGTTATGACATCCTATACTGTTTACAAGGACATGGTAGATACGTTTAGAATGACACATAGGTGATTATAACGATAAATATGTGTTGTATTTTAACATTGACTGCAACATTATACAAAGAATGGGGTTCACCCACAGGGGCTTGAATCGCTTTCATAGAGGTCACGCGGCCTATATACCCTATATACTAACAAGGGATGTAACGACCAACGTAGCCAAGCCACTATCAGTTCTGTTTCAGGCTTGAAAACAATATTAAAAAATCACACATTCAAACAATCTTTGTTGTCATTCGCTAGCATATTGATTTATCTTTCCGACGAGACATAATTTTTCACAACTGCTTCACTCTAGAAATCAGAGCACCCCTGCAAACTTGAAACTTTGCTCCAAAATAGGTCACCAACGTTTTGCTATGACGACAGTCAACAGTAAAACTCCAAGAGTAAAGAGCACAATTGCGGACAATATCCGCATAAATCCTGACTGTCGTAAATACCTATGAACGCCTTCGACTCAACTATCACCAGAACAGTTCACATAGTGCAGACGAAAAGCAGTAACTCACGTTTTTCAGTCCGGTATAACTCTTTTCAAATGTTGGAAGCCATTATTAAAAATACACAGCTTCAAATGAAAATTATCTGTCATCTGATTGGTTAATATTTCTCACGACACGCCCACATTCTGATAACGCTTGAAATATATGCTTTAAAAAAAAATCAGTGAGAATTACGTTTAGAAGTAATTTTATATGATTATAATATACCTAAAAATCATTTACAATATTTTTTATATGTTACGAATAAGTAAAAACACTTACCGTCTCGTGAGAAATATTAACCAATCAGATGACAGATTTCATTTGCTGCTGTGTGTCCCTTTAACAATGGCTTCCAACATTTGAAAAGAGTTATACCGGACTGAAAAACGTGAGTTACTGCTTTTCGTCTGCACTATGTGAACTGTTCTGGTGATAGTTGAGTCGAAGGCGTTCATAGGTATTTACGACAGTCAGGATTTATGCGGATATTGTCCGCAATTGTGCTCTTTACTCTTGGAGTTTTACTGTTGACTGTCGTCATAGCAAAACGTTGGTGACCTATTTTGGAGCAAAGTTTCAAGTTTGCAGGGGTGCTCTGACTTCTAGAGTGAAGCAGTTGTGAAAAATTATGTCTCGTCGGAAAGATAAATCAATATGCTAGCGAATGACTTGTAACAAAGATTGTTTGAATGTGTGATTTTTTAATATTTTTTTCAAGCCTGAAACAGAACTGGTAGTGGCTTGGCTACGTTGGTCGTTACATCCCTTGTTAGTATATAGGCCGCGTGACCTCTATGAAAGCGATTCAAGCCCCTGTGGGTTCACCTACGATTTTTACGCTAATAGGTGGCGCATGTGTTCTATCAGTTATTACTTTCGGAACTCCTCGGTTACCGTCAATAACGTAACTAATATAAACTAGGGTATCTGATTTTTATATTCGTCTAAAATGCCACAATATTGCCGTGTTCCTGGTTGTACAAAATCTGGAGGTAACCAATTTCCTGTAGAAAAAGATCTTAACCTCAAGTGGAGGGTAGCTATCAAAAGGATTGACCCTGTGACGAGAGGTCTGTGGAAGCCAGGGAGATACGACGTGGTGTGCTTGGCACATTTCAAGGACAACGATTTCAGAGTGTGTGGATTATTAGGTTAGATGACTTTCAATGTTGATTCAATAAAAAGTTATTATTACTTTTACTTAAGAAATGGCTGCTCTAAACATCGTGTTCAATATATTTGATAAGACACTAACCATTTTACTACTGAGGGGGGACTTTTGGAGAAAAAAAAATTATGTCCCAAGTTTGTCTTAAAATATTTAATTTCCCACTACTTCAATTTTTTTTGTAGACCTGAATACACTGCAGCCCTAAAAAAAAACCCATTATGTTTAGGCTAACCTAAAATTTCGTGCCTATCTAGCTATTTTATTAGTTTTTCTCAACAAGCACAGCACAGGCACTTGTTTCATATATAGATATATGCATATATATATTTGTTTACTATCTACATGCACCCACAAAGACTTAGATAGTAAACACATATATTAATATGTGAAACAAGTGCCTGTGAAGGACAGTAAAAATGGGAACATCTGCCCAATATAGCAGCTATATGTAACAAAAATTAAATAGTTTCATGTCTACCCTACCCAACAGTTTTTTTTTTGTATTCTCTACTGACAAAAAAAATCTATTGAACATGAAATCCCAGCCCCTATTTTCACTTATAAAATGGTTAGTGTGTTATAAAAAAAAACTCTTTGAGAGTGAAAATGAGGGCTGAAAAGGTGTGTGTGGCTTTTTAGCACACAAGCCAAAGGTATTGAAACACTTTGTTACCAAAGTCTCTAATCAAAATATCACTTTGTGGTTCTAGTCATGATATTGTTTTGATACAGACCACCAATTTCCAAGACAGTGGCTTTTCATTTTTACTGAATATTTGGTCCAATGGCCAGTTAAAATTTATTGGTCCATGCAAATTTCACTGGATAAAAAAAATAAGCCTGAATACACCTAATGCATGCAGCCATGCACACTGTATCTTTTACTCCATGTGTGTATAAAACTGACATTCCCCCCCAGATAATTTTTAATTTTCATGAGAAAAATGCAAAAGGGCCAACCATTTAACTTTTCAGAGGGTGGCTATGGTTTGTATCCTTGAATTAACCCCCCCCCCCTCCCCCACATAGCTTGGAAGATATTTTATGCCCCATGACATTAACTTACCCCAGTCTGTCCAGATATAGGGTACATGGATTGTTAGTATGCACACCTTTTTTGTATAAACATCCTACAAAATGTTAATGCTCTTGCTCATATACTGTAGAAGAACTTAGCTGTACAAATCATTTACCATATATCTGGACAAATTGATCAGTGCCTTATGTTTCTTGAAAGGTGGTTTGTAACATAAAATTTTACTTGTTGTTTTTTTTCTTTTGTTGTTGGATTGCATGTTTTTGTTTTGTTTGCTTTGTGGTTTTTTTTCTTTTTTTTTCAGGTCCAATGGATCCAGGTGAAAAGATCTGTAGACAATGTTCAAGAACAGAAATCAGAACTTCAATAACATAAGTTTATATATTTATTTTCAATATATTTCTAATCAATTATGATCTTAAGAGAACATATCCTTTAAGAAAGTTCTTTTTACACCCATTAATTTCTTTTTCAACAGAACTGCTTGTCTTTTGGAAATTATACAAAAATGTAGTAATTTAGAACTATTCGAATGACAAAAAAAGAACAGTAACATAGCTACAATAACATAATCAATAGCCAATACACTTTTACAGAAATTGAATAGTGATTAACTGTAATAAACCTACATTTATTATAATCGGTTGTCAAAATGCATTTTCAAACAAATGGGAAATAGCTGGTCTTACAGAAGTTCTATGAATTAAACACAATATTTTTTATCTGAAGCTGCTTATTATTTCTTAATTAATATAAAAAACACATGATTGATAAAAAAAAAAGGAAATAACTATTAAAAGGTTGTTTGACATTACATGAACCTTGACACATGAAGACAGCTTGTCATGCCAGGTTTTCCTTATCTGTTTATACTTTTCATATTTAAAAAAAAGAACTGCAAATTAACCAACTGGCAATGCTTGTACCATTTTTTGCACCAAGATGACCTTTTTGTCCCCCGACGCTTCGTCGAAGGGGACTATAGAAATGGGTGTCGTCAGTCCGTCCGTGCGTGTGCTTGGTTACCAGATGATAACTTGTGAATGAAAAGTAAGATTGAAGCTAGGTTTGGTATGTAAGTGTATCTTATGAATATCTAGGTCAAGTTCGATAATGAAAATTTTTCGACAATTTTTACTAGAGTTGTGCCCCTTTTTATACCTCAAAATTGCAAATATTTGGTTTCCAGATGATAATTTGGGAACAAATTGTCAGATTGAAACTAGGTTTGATATGTAAGTGTATCTCATGAATATCTAGGTCAAGTGCGATAGCGATCATTTTTCGACAAATCTTACCAGAGTTACATCCCTTTTTATACTTCAAAATTGCTAATATCTAACCAGAGTTACTCCCCTTTTTTTTACTTCAAAATGGTCCTTGGCTGGTCCCCTTTCAGAATTATTTCAGTCAGGTGAGTGATACAGGCTCACCTGCATCTCTAGTTTACAGTAGTTTCAAAATTTAATCTTACGATACAACCTTGGCGTCGGGGGACCAGTGACCAAGGGCCTTTTATTGGGATAAGCAATAATTCTGATATAAATTTGGACATAAACACCCTTAAGATAATTTTGATTTATTATTGTATAATATTCAGGTCTTTGTGATAAACTGTAATTTCAGTAATAGGCTAAGAATAAGAAACTATTGTTTAAGATCTGTATCTGTAAGCCTCCTTAAATTCACATACCAAAAATCAAGTCAATATCTCAAATCATAATGAAAAAAAAGTGGTCATAACTGTTTTATTTCGGAATTATGGACATGGGTGACACTATACATGTACATGTATGTCCCGGCCACTTAGTGGCGGGGACATGAAAATTCAGAATTTTTAAA
>MJUT01043242.1:5876-18447 GCA_002080005.1 Gigantidas platifrons
GAATATGTGGACATAGTAACCCTTGCCTCCAGAATATGTGGACATAGTAACCCTTGCCTCCTGAAGATGTGGACATAGTAACCCTTGCCTCCAGAAGATGTGGACATGGTAACCCTTGCCTCCAGAAGATGTGGACATGGTAACCCTTGCCTCCAGAAGATGTGGACATGGTAACCCTTGCCTCCAGAAGATGTGGACATGGTAACCCTTGCCTCCAGAAGATGTGGACATGGTAACCTTGCCTCCAGAAGATGTGGACATAGTAACCCTTGCCTCCAGAAGATGTGGACATAGTAACCCTTGCCTCCAGAAGATGTGGACATAGTAACCCTTGCCTTCAGAAGATGTGGACATAGTAACCCTTGCCTCCAGAAGATGTAATTAATCTTTACATTACAAATATATAAAATCATGTATATTTAGAAATTATAGGCATACAACTTTAATACATAATTATAACCATCGTCGTATTTAGGAACAAACAATGATACTAGTTTAAACTAATTATGTGTATTGTTTATACGTGTACCAGATTTTGATCACCGACCTTGATATGCAACATGCAATGTGAAGGCAAAAAATAAGTGCCTAATTATAGCTATTGAGATTTGTATCGTCTAGTGGAATTCAAGCATTAGAAACAGCATTCTCCCATTTTCCTCAAGGTTGCTTTCATCGCATTAGTTTTTTTCTGGGGTCATGGCAACCTTGGACCATCAGCTGACAGATAAAAATGGGTGACTTTTTTAATATAATAATTTGTTATTACATAAATTGTTTGGTGCAAGTTAAAAATAAACTATATTGACAAAACCTCGGGGAGTTTTGAGTTGCGTACTTCAAATGAAAATTATGTTTTTTTAAGCAACATTTATCAACCACTTTGTAAGGGGGAAACGTCATACACATCCGAGAGCAAATTACAAATCTTCCCTATTATATATATACAAGTATATTATGCTATTTTTAAATTTGCGTAACCGGTTGCTGAAGAATAAAGTTATAGAAAGATTTGATTTGATTTTGATTGTGTTTAACGCCACTTTCAGCAATATTTCAGCTATATCGTGGCGACGTTATAGAAAGATGATGAACAATTACTGACAATGTCAGCGTGACATTAATCCATGTAGTTTGTCCTTCACCTTCTAAACAACGTCAACAAATCACTCACAGTACGCAGAACAACTCAGTCAAATAATGGCGTAATAAAATGACATATAATCACGCAATGTTTCCGGTGATGGACTATACATTTAAACTTGTTCCCTTCCGGATGGATTCTGTTATTAATTTTCTTATATTTCTGACATCAACAACACAATGGTCGTGACGAGATATATTTATCTTATTTATATATAAACAAGATAGTATCTTATAAAGTTTAACGTCATACCAGAAAGTCATTCCTACATGTAATTCCTACATGTATGTACACGTTCCTAGTTAGTGTTGTATCGATGTGGTCCTGTTCAACATTTGACCTTGAGCTAAAGTGGAATACATGTAGTAATTTTCTTTACACAATCTGAGCAATCATCTCATAATTTTGACCACCCGTTCTAAGTATGGACGCCCCCTTTTACGGATGACAACTTTTATTTGTATAGATTACTTACCTTCAGATAACTAATAGGTTAATGAAGAATTGGTTATAATTGGAGATCTTTTCGCCCTTCCGTAGAAATGATTCACCATTAAATTGATTTGAACAATCATTCAATTAACTTTATTCTCATAAATCAAGATTATCAGGTACACGTATATCTATAGACATAAGTAATAGTCATTGTATACAGTTAATTTAGGAGAGCTGACTGGCATGGCACGCCCTTATATTTTTATCAGACAACTATGATGATTTTCACATTTGTAGACATCAACTGTCGATTTAATGACCTCATATTTAGACGAAGCGTCGTTCGGGTCAATATATATCTGAGAAAATCAAATCAACAAATGTGGGCAAATATAAAAATACAATATTATTGTTTTTGTTGTGATGCATCTGTCATCTGCTTATTTTTGTTTTACTGATTTTTCATCTATGTTTGTTTTGTGTTTTAATTGTTTTTGTTTGTGTGTATTTAATTTTTTTTGTCTTGTCTTGGCCGTAATCGTATGGTAGTTGGATTTACAACTACATATGCAATCAGTGCATATCACCATTGATGTTGTGAGTTCGAATCTCGATCAAGGCAAGGTGTACAACATTATGTGAGAAAGTTTGTCAGTGACTTGCGACAGGTCGGTGGTTTTCTCCGGGTCCTCCGGTTTCCTCCACCAATAAAACTGACCGACACGATATAACTGAAATATTGTTGAAAGTGGCGTCAAACACCATCAAACAAGTCAAACAAACATATAAACGGATGTGTATCATATATATTTTCTTATTCAAGAATTTCTCGATGGCGATGTTTTTATGAAAGAATGAAACGGAATGTATGTGGGGGACAATTTTATATGATTCAACATATGTTAATTATGTTTATGACAATGGGAGATCCCCGCTACAACGGGTGTCAGTACTTATTCGTTAATATATAATATCATGCCACATAGTACAGTAGGGAGAGAGAAAACACTTGTAAATTGACATCAAAAATATTTAGACAAAACAAATATACACCATATTTTCAAGGCTGTTGGGCGGGACGTGGAAAGGTGTTTCAATCAATATTGTTAACACTTCTGCATTTTTGAAATAATAAATGCATTTCTGCTTTAATTAATACATTTTTAATGCCCAGTTTCTTTGATAACTGTCTATAATGATCAAATACTTGTCACTATTAAAGTAAACTTCTTGCAACTTTAAGAAATTAATTCCCATTCAATATCACAAAGAAGCACCTTTTCAAAGGGGAAATCAATATTTTGATGAATGTATATGAATTTATTGGCCCCTAAAGTCATTTATTCCCACACCTCGTATGTCAATTTTCATGATTTAGACATATGGTAGTCAATCTGGTAAATATGTATCTTATCTCTGTATCTAACTATCTCGCCTTCCCCCTCTCGCTTTAATTAAATCTAAATCAATTACAGACTAGACTTCCAGTTAAGATATAATGTACCCATTACCAATGACTAGACTTTCAGTTAAGATATACTGTGTCCATTACCAATGATTAGACTTCCAGTTAAGATAGACTTCCAGTTCAGATAGACTTCCAGTTAAGATATACTGTGCCTATTATCAAAGACTAGACTTCCAGTTAAGATGTACTGTGCCCATACCTCCAGTTAAGATAGACTTCCAGTTAAGATGTACTGTGCCCATACCTCCTGTTAAGATAGACTTCCAGTTAAGATGTACTGTGCCCATACCTCCAGTTAAGATAGACTTCCAGTTAAGATGTACTGTGCTCAGATTTCCAATTAAGAGATACTGTGCCCATTACCAATGACTAGACTTCCAATTAAGATGTACTGTGCCCATACCTCCAGTTAAGATAGACTTCCAGTTAAGATAGACTTCCAGTTCAGATAGACTTCCAGTTAAGATAGACTTCCAGTAAAGATAGACTTCCAGTTAAGATATACTGTGCCTATTATCAAAGACTAGACTTCCAGTTAAGATGTACTGTGCCCATACCTCCAGTTAAGATAGACTTCCAGTTAAGATGTACTGTGCTCAAATTTCCAATTAAGAGATACTGTGCCCATTACCAATGACTAGACTTCCAATTAAGATGTACTGTGCCCATACCTCCAGTTAAGATAGACTTCCAGTTAAGATAGACTTCCAGTTCAGATAGACTTCCAGTTAAGATAGACTTCCAGTAAAGATAGACTTCCAGTTAAGATAGACTTCCAGTTAAGATAAACTTCCAGTTAAGATAGACTTCCAGTTAAGATATACTGTGCCTATTATCAAAGACTAGACTTCCAGTTAAGATGTACTGTGTCCATACCTCCAGTTAAGATAGACTTCCAGTTAAGATATACTGTGCCTATTATCAAAGACTAGACTTCCAGTTAAGATGTACTGTGCCCATACCTCCAGTTAAGATAGACTTCCAGTTAAGATGTACTGTGCTCAGATTTCCAATTAAGAGATACTGTGCCCATTACCAATGACTAGACTTCCAGTTAAGATGTACTGTGCCCATACCTCCAGTTAAGATAGACTTCCAGTTAAGATGTACTGTGCCCATACCTCTAGTTAAGATAGATTTTCCAGTTAAGATAGACTTCCAGTTCAGATTGACTTTCAGTTAAGATAGACTTCCAGTTAAGATAGACTTCCAAATAAATAGACTTCCTGTTAAGATAGACTTCAAGTTAAATAGATTTCCAGCTAAATAGGCTTCCAGTTAAGATAGACTTACTGTTAAGATAGATTTCCTGTTAAGATAGACTACCAGTTCAGTTAAGATAGACTTCCATTTCAGATAGACTTCCAGTTCAGATAGATTTCCAGTTAAAATAGGTTTCCAGTTAAGATAGACTTCCGGATAAGAAGTCACAAATATTGACCGAAAGCTAATGTTGTGTATTTGAGATCAAATTTAGCTTGTAAAATGGAAAACTATTTAATTTTGATTTAATTATTATTAAACAACAAATGTTAATTTTCAACGTTGCAATGGTGGGGGAAATGTACTATTCACAATTTCTTATGCAGTTTTTGACACATAATTTCACGTAAGAATTCACTGGAAAGAAGTACATGTACAAACGTACTATCTTTAATCAAGATGGCCGACGTAGTTATCATGCAAAAGGTATCTTATTGTGTTATCGAAGAGAAGTGAAATTAGAACAGAATATTTATTCATCCTTCATTCTGGTTTTCATTTGCGCCTATAGAATTCTTTAAAAAAACCTACATTTTGTTTGTTAAATGGTTTTGTTTTAGCGATATTTGGAAAAAATCAAAATAAATGAAATAATTAGAGTGGCGGTATTTTAACAAGTACCCGCCCTTGTCAGAGGTAACATGGTAATGATATACACCATGTGTTGATTACATTAAACAACAATCTAACAACGGGTGGTCCAGTAATATGTCTGTATCAGTTTTATTGTTGTCCTGTTAATTACATGTTATATCGGACCACTACATGTACACGTATATTATAATTGACTTATGTTATGGACTTAGGCATGACTGGTTACAATCAGCAGATGATTTCCGGTATGTTGTACTGTAGCACGTGCCGCCGCTGGTATTAATTATCAGTAAGTCATTTGGATGCCAATTTAACGATTGATATTTAATTGCATGTCATCAACGTTAATTATGACAAGCAAAAGTCTGATGGGATTTATTGTTTGGTCATTCAATATGGTTTACGTTCACAGCATGATAATGGCGTCCGTTTCCTGACGCGTTCAACAACATATTGCTGCATGTCTTGTTGAATATACAAATCTGCTCTTGAAATTCAGAGATATGTAATCATATGTTGTTTCATTCGTAGCTGATTAGGAACACCCCTGGAGTTTACTTGGAAACATACAGTGTAAATACCACGTGGTATTACGTACTCATTGTGCATTATCGAATAGACAAATTTGTCAATGCAATGCAATGGTTAGTTGGATCGTCTCGGGTTTGGTATTTCGTAGGTTCAGACCAAACCATCCAAAAGACTATAAAATTAGTTCTCCGCTTAAGAGACAACAATAAGAAGTGGTTGACTAGGGGTCGGGATAATGTGTCCTAGCGGAGCAACAAGTTGGGTGACACAGCCACTATAATCTCCTACACAGCGTGTTGGGCCAAAACAAAACATACATCATGATCATCATCTCATAGCTTGTTGATATGCAGAAAAATTGCTCCGTTCACGCTCACTATTTGTTCAAATAGTCAAATATTCCACATTTTATGCATAATAGTTGATGGTGACAAAATTTATGAATGAGTTAAAGCTAACCACTTGTACATGTATCATGACCCAACATAAACGTCATATGCCCTCTCCCGCCGGAAATGCTAGCAGGCTATCCGTTAGACAATAATCAACAAGTAATTAGGCACGGTATTTTATTAGAGGGCTGTATTTAATTAAAATTATGGGGACAATCAAAGTGTCTACATGCATTCGCTACCATAAGGTATGACGCAAGTTTTCTACACAGTTGATGATAAAATAAAACTTGACACTTTTACTTTACAGCGCGGTTGCATTAGATTTATATATAGTTGCAAACACCACCGTCATTATGTTAAATTAAACATGCATGCCTCTGGGTATATGGGATTCATGGGTTCAACCATCCACAGAGCTGTCTATGACGTACCTAGGTGGCAGATAGGTGGTGCCCTATCGATTATTTGGAGTCTGGTTATAGTACGGAAAGCCCCACCGTGGACTATATTGGGCTGTTGTGTTTGCAGAATGACCCGCTATAGTCGAACACTTTTATTTTGCAGCGGACCACCAAAGACCACTCTTGACAAGCCATTGTTCATTACGAACTGTAGGTCGTCTTTTACGTGCAAGGACCGTGGCATTCTCCATGCACGAGGCACTCATTTACGTGTCATTAGACGGGAGAATTGTTTACAGAATTCATCCCAAACAACCAGCGGTCCCCCTTTCGTTACCCCTAGAAAGTGACCTCTTCTGTTTGGACTCCCCGCTGGTGCAAATATGTAACGTATACATATAAACAGAATGTAAGAAAAAATGTAAAGCGATAATTGGATAATCATTGCCATGTGGCTCCTGCTAAGAGTACATGTCCTATCTGCACTCTCTCACTCAATCTGGTAATCTATATTATTCCCTCCAACGATAGTACAAAAGATACGAGCGGATTTAGGATTGAGAGTGAAAATCTACAACCATGATATTGCCGTGTGCTTTCTGAATCAATGTCAGGATATTGGTTCCAATACATTATAAATATTGTTAAAATAGAGCACTTTGTAATCCTCTGAATACATAGATAGTGTCGCTAACGGATTAATAATAAATTATGTATAATTAAAACACAGATCAAGTACACATAGTGCAGTTATATTTGTATTAAAGACGTAATTAAATGTCTACGACACAGTCTGCAAACAGCAAAAAAAAAAAACAAAAAACAAAAAAACACAAAACAAAACAAACACGGGTTAAAGGGGTGAGCTTTACCATTGCCTTTTGTATTCATCTTGTTACAATCTATCTAAATAAACAAAACTCCAGATTTAATTAAAATCTCTTAAATATTCACGTAAATAAGATTATGACAACTATTATTCTTTTTATCCTGGTCGTCTACCAACAGTTTAGGAACTTCTAGGATTTCTTCGAAAATACCAAAATCTTAGACAATGACAGAATATTGTTCACACATAATTATTATAGGATTAAACGTTTCTTTTCAGGAGTTCATGCATGTGTAAACGGTGCCGATGCAATCACAAAATGAATAAAATATGTAAAGTTTGTGAGTGCATCGGCACCGTTTACACATGCATGAACTCCTGAAAAGAACCGTTTAATACTTATAATTCTTCCACGTGAATCTTTTCCCTATTTTGATTATTAAACTGGTTTTCAGGCTTGCTTTCAATCGGACACTATCGTAGTTTCCTGTCGGCGGCCGCCATATTGTTTATACTGGTTATACAAAAAAGTTCATCGAGTTATGAACGGATCAAAAACGAAAAAGTTTATCGAGTTATGAAGGAATCAAAAATAAACACGTGACAGTGCTCTTGTCCAATCAAAAGGAACGAAAACAATATACATTATGTTTACAAGAATTATTACAAAATGAACAAAACATTACTGAAATATTAGGTTGAATCACGCTCATCGCGGGGTGTACTCGATACAACATTATGAGAAAAAGTTTGTCAGTGACTTACGGCAGGTCGGTGGTTTTCTCCGGTTTCCTCCAGCAATGAAGCGGACAGCTAGTATATAACTGAAATATTGTTGAAAGTGGCGTTAAACACCATAATGTCCATACCACCTGAAATATTATGGAACATTGATTTTCGGGGGTTCGGACAAATATTGTTTGAGTTTGTATAATAATAGTTTTACTGTCTAGCAAAAGTCTTCACGATAGGTCGAATCTGTTTGAACAGTGCATGAAGAAACGTCATAAGAAATTTAAGAGAAAGAAAAAAACTTATAATCAGACAAAACAAAATTAATTCTTATTGTTCGCTTCATATCTTCGAAATGATAAGAGCTACAACAAATATGCTACAAAAAACTGGGTGTTGGTCCCAGTTGGTCCCCTTTAATCCCTTTATCTCAAAACCATAAGAGCGAGGTCAAATCTGTTTGAAATATACAGATGATCAAATGCATACGGCTTAATGTAAAAATAGACTTAAATAACATGTTTAAAATCTTGGGTTTTTACTCCCTTTTGACCTCCTTTTATCTTGGAAACGATAAAGCTAAAAAGGATAATGGAAAAATCACAAAAATTGGGTGAAAAATAAATGATCAGCATACAAAAAGATAAAACATCCTTTTTGACACTTTGGGACTTCTTTTTATTTATTTTTTTTTTTTTATTTTTTTTTTTTTGGGGATTAAAAAAAATACTTTGTAAAGAATCATCCAATAAACATTCCTACCAATTTTGGTTTTGATTGACTCAGTGGTTCCAAAGGAGAAGAAGATTAAAATGATGAAAGTTTACAGACGATAACGGATGCAATGTGCTGACGATGCCTCGTCTGACCCTTTGGGCCAGGAGAGCTAAGAACTGTTTATTTAATCCGCATCGTCTGAAGGAGAGGTAATAAGTAATGCGAACTTACATTCCCCCAATCAAAATATGACCTCAATGTAACACTTGACATATATCTGAAATTATCACTAATAACATCTATAATTAATTATCAATAATGGCTTGAATATCTATAATTATCAGCATTCTCTTAATAGCGATGGGTTCAGGTGATTCAAATAAGTGAGTCATTGTAGTCTAAGTTAGGAAGGAATATGCCAAGAAATATCATCTGGATAGATATAGGTAAAATGCGGCACATGTACTCTTAACTGTAGNACCATTACAGTTAATTTGAAATTCAGTTACATTTTTTAATTTTCTCTTTGGACCAAAAAGAATGCATTCTGTTTTACCAAGGTGGAGAGAAAGTTTGTTGTCAACGAGCCATTCACTACAGGATTCGAGTTCTTGACCAAGTTTTTGAGAGATAAATTCAGGATTTTTATGAGAAAACATAATAGTACTGTCATCTGCGTACAGAAGTAATTTACACTCTGAGTTAATGCTTATGGACATATCATTAACATAACAAAGGAAAAGCAAAGGACCTAGAATACTTCCCTGTGGAACACCACAGCTAATGTTTGCTGGGTTGGATTCTGTGCCATTAACATTAACCAACTGTTGTCTGCCTGTTAAATACGATTCAAACCATTTAATGTTAGATACTCCCATCGCTTGAAGCTTGTTGCAAAGAATTTGATGATCACGGAGTTATATCACGGAGGACGGATATCCGGTATAATTGACTTGTAACACACGCCTGTGATTGATACACAACGACAGCTTTCAATATTTCAAGGTTTTTGATCTTCGGGGAATTTGTCCTTATTATCATGAGAGCATGAATGAGAGGAGCACGCCTTGATGAGATTAAGCAGTGGAGAATACACTCCAACTGTAGATTCTTAAAAATAATCAACGAGACCCGTTAGGGTCGAGTTTATTATTTTTAAGAATCTACAAGTTGGAGTGGATTCTCTCGCATAATACATTTATATATGCAAGTGTTTTCATTTTATATTTTTACCTTTTTAATGTTCAGAAAGCTAAATAAGCCACAATTAACAAAAAATAAACAACAAAATTTTATCGGCATCCGTGCTTTCGATTCTCGTTTATATTTAGATATTTCAAGGTCTTTCAAGTGAACAGAATCGTTTATATTTAGATATTTCAAGTGTCCCAAATGTTCACCTGTGGTCTGTCTGATTTGTTAAGTTGCGGTCGGTTCGTTGGTTGGTTTTGTATTGCGAGAATACTCATCAGTTCTGAACATAAATTATGTCAGAACTCAAATACTTGTATCGTGTCTTGTTTATATTGATCAATTGTTTTTTTCAAGCAAATTGTTGATATTTTTTTAACAAAGCTTACTATCAAGAGTTATTTATACTAATTATAGTATTTATTAATGTGGTCAACTTAGCCGAGTGGTAAGATGGAAGTTTTGAAAGTCAAATTAGACTTTAAAAAGCCCAGCAGTGGTTCGAGACACGAAAGTCTCAAAATAAGTAAAACACGTTTTTAAGCCTAAAATAGTAAAAGGTTAAAGTTCATATATTCAAGAACAAAAGAATCAATTGTAGATTTTTAAAAATAATCCACTGTTCGAACAATAGTGTGACGTCAGAGAAATGTATTATTCCAGGTTCTTCTTCTTCTTCTTCCGTAATGTGCCGGACTCCTCTAGAGTATTGTTGCACATAAGGTTAAAATCAGACTCGTATGTTACAGGTTAAAAACTGGATAAAAACAATTGGTGTGCCTAGAAGTGTAGGCTGATTCTCTCTTTAAACACCTCTAGAGAATCAGCAGCAATCAAGATCTGTGGTAGCGAGTTCCAAAGAACTATACCGGCTGGAAAGAAGGAGTCCTGGTAGCTTTTTATGGAACAGGATGGTTGATAGAATTTCTGTGTGTGTCCTCTGGTAGATGTCTGAACAGGTTGATGTGGACATGATGTTATTTCAATCAAGTTGTTGACTATTCGGTACATCATTGTGCAGCGGGCTTTAAGTCTGCGTGACTGCAGACTCTCTAGATGTAATTGTTGGAGCATTAAGGTCACGCTGCTCTCTCTTCTGTAGTCACCTACGATGAAACGTGCTGCTCTTCGCTGTACTGATTCAATGACTGTGTTATGGGTCTGTGTTGTGTGATCCCATACAGTTGAAGCATACTCAAGCTGTGGGCGGACAAGGGTCTTGTAACTTGTTTCTTTGATCTTTCTCGGGCAGCTAGAGATGTTCCTTCTGAGAAATGACAAGGTGTTGTTTTACTTTTCTCGAGATGTTATGTATATGCGGACCCCATGTTATTTTGCTGTCAATGGTCACGCCTAGATATTTAGCCTGGTCTGTCTGATTTAGGACATGGCCATGGATGGAGTAAGTGCCATGTATGATCTTCCTCTTATTGGTAATGCGAATCACTTCACATTCTTCTGGGTTGAAGCTCATCAACCAATCTGACTCCCACTTCTGAAGTTTCTTCAGGTCCTGTTGAAGTGTGACAGTGTCTTCAGGTCCTGTTGAAGTGTGACAGTGTCTTCAGGTCCTGTTGAAGTGTGACAGTTTCTTCAGGTCCTGTTGAAGTGTGACAGTGTCTTCAGGTCCTGTTGAAGTGTGACAGTGTCTTCAGGTCCTGTTGAAGTGTGACAGTGTCTTCAGATCCTGTTGAAGTGTGACAGTGTCTTCAGGTCCTGTTGAAGTGTGACAGTTTCTTCAGGTCCTGTTGAAGTGTGACAGTGTCTTCAGGTCCTGTTGAAGTGTGACAGTGTCTTCAGGTCCTGTTCAAGTGTGACAGTGTCTTCAGGTTACTCTCTTATAATTTATTATATATATTTTTTTTATATTTGGAAATCTATCCCTTTACAACGGGGGCAAATACTACCGGGGTAATAGTCCATTAGATACTATACAATTATAGTCTTTTGTAGAGGTCGATATGAGTTTTTATGGACCTAAGAAATTAATATTGACCGAACAATTATAGTCTTCTGTAAAGGTCGATATGAGTTTTTATGGACCTAAGAAATTAAGGACTCTAGTATCAGTGTATATCCAGTAGCCTCTCTAATAAGGACTCTAGTATCAGTGTATATCCAGTAGCCTCTCTAATAAGGACTGTNATATTAATTTCTTAGGTCCATAAAAACTCATATCGACTTCTACAAAAGACTGTAATTGTTTTATTACATAACAAATCAAAGTGAAAGCGAGTCGATATGGCTTTTAATCAAGTCAGTATGACGTCATGCATAATGTAATGGAAAGTGAAAGTGAAAACGAGTCGAAATGGTTTTTAATCAAACAATATCAGAATTTACAGAATGTCATGTGACAGCTTTTCATCCAATGAATATTTTCAAATTAAATCATTATGTAATAAAAAGTTATATTTATATCGTGGTAAAAACAGTATTAACCCACTCTAATAAGTTTTTTTTTATATCAATGTATATCCAGTAGCCTCTCTAATAAGGACTGTAGTATCAGTGTATATCCAGTAGCCTCTCTAATAAGGACTCTAGTATCAGTGTATATCCAGTAGCCTCTCTAATAAGGACTGTAGTATCAGTGTATATCCAGTAGCCTCTCTAATAAGGACTCTAGTATCAGTGTATATCCAGTAGCCTCTCTAATATAGACTTTATTATCTGGTCGACTCTGATAAGAAATATATTGCTAAGGTGTATACAGCAGTCCTGTCTAAGGTGTATACAGCAGTCCTGTCTAAGGTGTATACAGCAGTCCTGTCTAAGGTGTATACAGCATTCCTGTCTAAGGTGTATACAGCAGTCCTGTCTAAGGTGTATACAGCAGTCCTGTCTAAGGTGTATACAGCAGTCCTGTCT
>MJUT01043242.1:18637-41149 GCA_002080005.1 Gigantidas platifrons
CTGTCTAAGGTGTATACAGCAGTCCTGTCTAAGGTGTATACAACAGTCCTGTCTAAGGTGTATACAGCAGTCCTGTCTAAGGTGTATACAGCAGTCCTGTCTAATAAGGTTTCAATTTCATGCACATTGTACAGTAAAATGTACTTGTTGCAAAAAGTACAACGTGAAACATGTATTTTATAGCATTGTTTTTATATCTTTAGACCTAAATGATCAAACATTGATTGATTGATTGATTGATTGATTGATTGATTGATTGATTGATTGATTGATTGATTGATTGATTGACATAAAATACGGCGCTGAACGGCCACATGGACGTAAGAACAAACCTCCTACGATCATGCCTAGCAACAGGCTTCCATGACTACTCTTTAAAATGGATCCCCATCAATCAATTCAAACAACGGACTTCAAAAGACGACTCTTAACACACAGTTGTTCATAAGGCGCTTTTATGTACAAGGACCGTGGTATTCTGCAAACATCATGAGACACTTATTTACGTCCGTCTCCGTGGAAAGAAATAAAATATGCATAGTTGTTGCTGGTGTTAGAATGACTCAAAGTAAAGTTAAGTATACATTCTGGACCAATGTATCTACGTCTACATGTTTAAAAGCGTGCTTAGGTCTAGATCAATTAAGCTTACAAACTAGCTTATACCGGTATCAAAGGTATTTAGAAAATAAACGTGCAGTAAACTAAATCCTAACCATGTAAAGATTTCGTCTAATTTCCACAAAACTTTTATCATCTTATCTAATACGTAGATTTGATCTAAATGTGTTAAAATTCTGTAGATGTTTAACCATTATTTATAGCTGAACAAAGTTTATCTTGATCGGTGCGGTTTGCCGGATTTTCTGTAAAAAAAAATTTCATTGAGCGTAATGTGTTAATAAAAATAAACGTAGTATAAACATTAGATCACGTGTGTTGAATCAGTAACACATGTCAACGTTAGATTTCTGAATAGTTCTAAAGACCCTTAAACAAACATACCAGACTAGAATTTACAAAATAACATCCATAAGTTTTGATTGAAACCTTTGATTGAATAGGATCTCGTATACTGTCATTCTCTTTATGTTGTAATGTATAAATATATATACTGTAAATAAAATAAATTGAAACAAGCTATATTTCACCGATTAATATTTTGTACTTTACACTGGAGTTTGTTCTCAGTGAATATTTTAAGAACGTTCCATCTCAAAGGTCTAATGATTTTTTTATTGACAGTTGACTAATTTTTGATGCCTTTGTTCTTGTAAATAATATTCTATTTGAAAATTATTTTTCTATTTACAGTTAACAAAGAGTTTGTTTTATGATTTGTTAATTTGTGTGTTTTTTCCTTCCAAAGAATTATATTCAAAGCTGTTTTTATAGTATCTTTAATGACCTTTTAATGATGGTTATTGTCTAGCCCTTTTCTAGAGATCACATGACATTTCTAATAGGATTACCCAGTCCTTGTCAAAACTAAGACGACCAGCTTGGAACATGTGATTCTTGTAACGATGTCGGATTACATATGCAACTAATTTAGTATGAATTTGTTATCAACTCAATTGCATTACAAAGTATTACATACAATATTGAAATAGACCATGAATCAGAAATATAAAAAAGACGATTTAGCTGTCATTTTGTTTTGTTGAACTAGCCCCGTTCATTTCTTTCATAACCGATGTCTATTATGGTGGCCTTTATTCACCTTTTGTGTCGTCATGGCGTTGCATCATCGTATTGGAATGTACATATCCTTAATGTCTGATTCTAACTAGAGCATTATGTCTCAAAATCTAGCCAGATGTGAATTCTACTGACCTAGTAAAACAGAGATGACCCACTTTTGTGGGGTAAAAAATAAAAATATCTGTATTATGATCAAATGATTTACTTATACGCTGGAAGTTATCTTTTCTTTAAACGACCGTTTCACTAAACAAAATGTAAAGATATTTCATCTGATAACTAATTATTTAATGACTTCATGGTATATAAAGTCACTATGTTCTTTGTATGCATTTCTACAACACGTTTTGATATATTTTGTACCGTAAACTGTTGAGCAATGCCGGCGTTTTTTTGCTCTCCCGCTTATTCCAGAGACAAGGCGCCTTCAGGAATGATTCTTCGTTGACACGGAAACTGATCATCCTTCATTTCGGCGACAATAGATATACATGTAGTCAAAAAGATAATATTGTGTAGACATTTGAAAAAAAATAAAACTTCAATTTTGCCTCCCTCTTTTTATTGATAAACTCATGAATGTAAAGTTTTATATCAGAAATAGATGGTTGGTTGTATTGCAATACCGTAGGCTTTTCTTATTTAAAGAGGAGTCTCCTCAGAATGAAACAAATTTCCGCGTACTTTGTTATTGACTGTTATTTTGGTAAAAGTTTATCAAGTACTACCACAGCGGATGACAGAATAAGTAAATACCGTGTCAAATATGAAAACAATTCACTTGTTTGAATTTCACATTTAGATATTGTCTGTTTCCCGAGGAGCACCGAACTGCTCAGAGACCAACCATGTTCTTATATGGTGTGGGGTTCTTGTTTGTTTTTTTTTCAGTTCCGAATCGAGGAGCATTTTTTTTCTCTCAAAATTTACAAAGTGAATACAGGAGATAAGGGGAATATTGAAGCTTTATACAATATATATTGTGGTATTATTATTTCGAATAGACCCATGGAAAACGTCTTTAAATAAAAATAGACAAACACAAACTATCAACATAGAAAATTGAAGATAAAAGTTAATATAATATTTCATCATACGAACGTCTGCACATGTTACATTAATACTCTATATCAGACTGTAAATCGCACAGCTTGCATGTTAAATCGTCCCACGCCTTTCGGATTAATGATATATGCCTTTTATATATTTTTTTTTTTCGTTTCAGTTACTTCTCAATAACCAGTTACATTGTGTATATATCATTTTTATTTGCTTTCTATTCTTTTTTTTTTTGTGAGCAGACTTCGATGTCAACATAAGTTACATCATTAGTTTCGATCTCTTTCATAGAGTTATCGAACCTTATACCACTTAGTAACTATTGGATTTGATTGGTTTTGATTTTTGGTGTTTTAACTTCGACGCCCTGAGTGCCATTTTGTCTGTTTGCACTGTTAGCATATAGAAAGGTCGAAATAAAATTTTAAACTATAATATTTTAATATTAGAAGTTTAGAAAGGTTTAAAACCTACGCCATTAGCCATGTTTATTCCCGATTTTCTATACATCATGGATGATATGTATTAAAAGAAGTTAATCGCGTACATGATCATAAACATCCAACGCCCACGAGCACTTTTGTTGATTTTGTAATACATCTCAAAAATCATTTGTGAATAGACTTTTAGGATTTTAAAATTATGACGCAGGCTCAATGTTTAAAATTCGTATACTCGAATAAACTTCAAATCATCACAAATAACAACTCAAAATAGTGAGGAATGTATGATACCTCCAAAGAGGAGAGTTCTATTCCAAAAATAGAACTACTTTCCCGAGTGCAAAGCAAAGATAAATGAAAATATAATAGTATTAATATTTTCTACAAATATTAATTGATCTGTGTGACGAGAAATCTCTGCTGCATGGAAAGATTGAACTTTGCATTTCTTCTCATCGTCATGAAAATGGCCGACATAATGGTATATTGACGTCAAACAATAACCAATCAATCAACAGTTCTAACCCTAATGATAAGTCGGCGAATGTTCGATAAAATCTTCTAACCTCAATATACCGATTTCAAATAAATTAACAGTACACTTTAATTGTTCGATATCTTTTCTACCGAGATTAAAAAAAATAATAATAACGTCTGCTTGTTTTTTGTTTGATAAGAAATGCATAACATGATCTAGCTGATTAAAAGTTAATTAAACTCGCTCTTCCTGGGTGAATGTCCTTGGTGTTTTACACGATAATGCTGAGCTGGAACAGACTGATGCTGGGAGATAGCTGACGGTGTTAAGATCTGTTAACATCTTATAAAGCATCAACAATTTCAAGGTGCTTAATTGTTTCTTTTAAAAGTAATGTATAGACATGTTCATATTTGTTCAAAATCCAAGCGTCTACAAATGTTTTGAGGAAGAAGATAAACACCAAACAAGAAAGGAGACGACATTCCAGTACTTGTTTTTATCACATCTCTTTGTATTATGTGCGGTTTTTACAAGAAAGTACACCAGAAATTTTTTTAATGTTAATTTGTAGATAGAAATATGTGGCACAAAATGGCGCCTGGAGCAGACATCTTATATACAACTATACAGGTGTAACGTTCGGTAACATGTATACTTGTCAACACATCCTTGTTTTGATGGATTAAATTTTCTAGGGTGTGAATAAGTGTAAACTAATTTCATTCATAAAATTTTCATGCATGACTTCCAAACAAGCTGGAAAACCACAGGCATGAACGTGGGAAGATCACTGTATATAGAGCTAACATTGCCATTGTACATGTCACACTGAAAACGTATTACATTAATGTAATTGGGTAGAAATGTTTTACTTGTAAACCAGAGGATTCAATATTCTGTGAGAAAAAATATACCACCACCGCAAGATGCTGTGAACATTTCGGAAATATAATCACCATCACGCTTATTTTTCTCATTCATATTTACAGTCATCATTTGAACTTGTATTAGCGGGTGTGTTTTGTTTTGTATCTCAAAATGGTGGGATCTCATGGAACGTCACGATGTTAGCATTTACCTTCGATTTTCCCACAAAAAGACAATATTAAATTGAACAGGGTCCTTTTTCTTGGTAGTACAGTGCAGAAAGTTAGGATTTGGACTCATTTGCATGACTATTTTTATCTTACCAGTGTGTGTTAGGAAATATATTAGTAAATTACTAAAATAAGGACATGTGACACATCCAGCCAGCAAGAGGCAAAGTAAATATTATATATTATCAGCCTTAAAATGGGAGACATTGACACTTAAAAGATAGCGAATCAATTGTACGGTGACAGCGAAGCTTAAACGGTAGCGAATCAATTGTACGGTGACAGCGAAGCTTAAAAGATAGCGAATCAATTGTACGGTGACAGCGAAGCTTAAACGGTAGCGAATCAATTGTACGGTGACAGCGAAGTTGGAACCGTACAATTGATTCACTACCTTTTAAATGTCAATGTCTCCAATTTTAAGGTTGATAATACTTTTGTACGAACTTGATTGCATAAAATTGTATTGTGTTGTGTGCTAAACCCAATGCGTTGACCGATATAAGTTGATCTGTGTGTTTAATGATTTTTTTGTGTAGCTATAAATAAACTTCATTCATAACTATGGCTTTTAAAAGATTTTCCCATGACTATAGCCAATGAAAAGATATCATTTGAGGTCAGTGTAGCTATAAATAAATTTCATTCATAACTACGGCTTACAGCAGATTTTCTGTATACACATCGGCTGTTAAAATGTAGACTATAGCCAATGAAAAGATCTCATTTGAGGTCAAGTTCGTACAAATTACATTGATCACTATTGTAATGTCTATTCTACCATATTCTTTCTTCTTATTTTCAGGTACTAAAGTATATGAATAAGTCTACAGAGTGTGTTAATGGTATGATCAACAAGGAAAACAGACAAGACAACTGTTGTGCTTGAAAATTATCATGGTTCAGTTGGTTTAACGTGAAGTGAAGTCATGAGGAATCAAATCTGATAAAAATGTTACACATAGGTCGGATTAATATATGTTGTCATGTCCAAAGTCCAAATAAAAATGTCATTTTTCTCTCCATTACATTGCATTTCAGCATTTACAACTTTCGGAACAAAAATGGCGAAAGAGAAATCTAGATGAATGTGTAAAAAGAACAAACTTGAGTTGGTGGTCTCACAATCAATACAATAAAACACAGTGTTGGTGGAAAGTATATTACTCTGTTGTTCTATTGACTTTTATTTATTTTTTAACACAGCAGCACGACATGCACTACTAGTTATACCCTATCGGAACATCCATCCGAGTTCACCACCGCTTCTATTGGGGTTCGCATTGTTCAGTCTTTGGTCTTCGTAGTGCGGTCCAATGTAATTTTTTTGGGGCGGGGGGGGGGGGGGTNGGGGGGGGTTTGTTTTTATTTAAAAAAAAAAATTTTTTTAGATCACATAAATTGAGTTGCGTTCTAAATTTATAGTTAAATGTTTTCATCGTTCACTTTTCTGATGATATAATATAGGAATATGTATACATGTACCTTCTAGTAAGTTTCAGGTCTAACTAGAACATTTATAGTCACGATCGTACAGTAGATCTATATAATTACTGCCGTCACTAGAGTTTGTTGAGATCTTCCCCCGGCGATGTCAAGGTGTACTCGATACAACATCATGTAATGAAGTGTGATATACCCATTCATCCAATTTTAACGGATGTTATTATGACATATTATGAACATCATTCAGAAATTTTGAGAGTTCATCACTTATCGAACATTCAACCTAAAGACAAGTTTATCTGCAATAACTTTCTCTATATTTATGTTAACAAATCTTTAGATAGATATATTTATATAGTAGAAATGTGTTGTTAATAAGAATTATATGTCACAACATGTGAACAAAATACATTGTCTTCTCAATTTGCAATCCAACCTTTCATGCACAAATTGCACCTTTAAAAAAAAGACATCATTGGAATTGAGATAAGGTCATATCGGTCAAAGATTCATCTATTAATACATGGCAATTGACATTTGATGTCTTGTTTTGTTCGATTTTTAACATGAGTAACACGACGGTAGCTACTAGTTATAAACATCAACTGTTTACCCTTCAGGAGCACTCGAGTTCACCGAAGTTTTTAGTGGGCTGCGTATTGTTCAGTCTTTAGTTTTCTGTTTTTTTCCGTCTGTATTTCTTTCGGTCACTGCAATTTTCTTCATTCTTCGATTTGTAGCCTCTGATTACGGTAACAATGTATCTTATATAAAAAAAAATGTACATTGTATATATATGTAATGTATTCTTCCTTCTTCGATTTGCGGCATCTGATTACGGTTTTGTTCTTATATACAATGTATATATATGTCAAATGTGTGTGATTGTTTGTAATCATTTTCTTAATCCATATGAATGCAATTTGCAAATAAAGTTAAGTTATGTTTGTGATATTTTATGTTTAGAATTAAAAATATCAGAAATAGTTTTTCAAGACGTCTATTTTTGTCCTCCTATAATTAGTATCTCTTAAGCTGTATTGTCCTCCATATGCGGACGTGACACATAAAATGAACACTTTAGGTCGTAAATTCAAAGCATCAATCATAAAATTACTACAAAACCTGTTCATTAACAATTATCATCCTCATTTTCCTATATTTGAGGAAACAGCTGTAATAATGTTCAAAACACTCGAAAATATAAACACGAAAATGTTAGAAGCTTGTATAAAAAAAAAACCAGTGCATTAACAGAAAACATATATCAGGAATTTGTATTTGAAGACTTTAAGAGTTTATAAAAGGTGTTCTACAACGGTGAAACATCAACTTACTTTTAAAATAAAACAAAACTGGATCATTGTTTGTAAATTTCAAATTTACGATGGTAGCTTTTCATTTGTGAAATGTGAAATGAGTAAATATCGTTTTCAACTATTACATTTTAGATTTTCAAAATTTAGATTTATTCAGTCTATTGGTTTTTCTTGATACCCATTTCACATTGTATTATCTTGATGAGAGTACTGTGGTTGTTTATTATTCGATTTGATTTTTTTTCATTGATTTTTTATTTTTGGTGTTTAACGCCATTTGTCAGCCATATTTCAGCTATATCATGGCGACCAGTTTTTGTGGTGAGAGAAGCCGGAGTACCCGGACAGAACCACCGACCATGTGCAAGCAACTGGTAAACTTTATCACTTGCGGCTGCGAGTCGAGTGCACCCTTTTTCGTAATTTACAAAGCCGAGAGCGAATTGGTGATAGGCTTGTATAAGTTGTTAGGTAATCCAACTACCTAACTCATTGAGCCACCTGGGCCCTACAACTACCTAACTCATTGAGCCACCTGGGCCCTACAACTACCTAACTTATTGAGCCACCCGGGCCCTACAACAACCTAACTCATTGAGCCACCCGAGCCCTACAACTACCTAACTCATTGAGCCACCCGAGCCCTACAACTACCTAACTCATTGAGCCACCCGGGCCCTACAACTACCTAACTCATTGAGCCACCCGGGCCCTGTTTATTGTTCGTGTTCATCTTTTACGACAATGGTTTTATTAATACACAATATACGTACATTGTCGGAAAAAAATGAAATTTATTTGTACGACCTTTAGAAACTGGAAGAAAAGCGAGTCTCTAGCAAACATCTCTGATTCGTCAAATTTGTCTGAAAAAGAGCAGAAATAAGCATCGTTCTAATCAGTGGTGTCCTTTATCACGTCGACGTTTATACTGTTCCCGTTTCCTACCGTCGCTCTACATGAATATACCAGAAAGGTTAAATCTTGGTCAGTGACCATAACAAAAACAAAAACAAAGTTCCCCGGGTTTAATTACTTTTAATTGTACAATGTTTTTAGTTTATTCTACTAGCTTCCATATGGATGTCCTTGTCCTTAAAATGTAACTGAATACATCTAGGTTAGTGTGTCTTATATAGATTGTAATGTATATTTACATAGGTTAGATTGTATTGACATTTCCAGATATTATTTTACAAAATTCGTAGTAATTTAATAATGGACAAAACATTTCTATTTAAATCAATTGGTGGACACTTTCACATGTAGATACAAACCCCTTGCCCCGGGTATATATTATGGCCTGTCATTACATTCAGATCAAACCTTATATACTCAATTTTTTTAATTTTTTTTTGCAAATTACGTATATATATAACGCACGGATAGTTATATTTTTTAGACTCTGCTTAAATTCTATGAAATAATAAATAAACAGATTTTCTATTTTTAGATCAATAACAATGATACACATATTCCACATCCAATTATCCCATATAATAACAATGATAAACATATTCCACATCCAATTATCCTATATTAAAGATGCATGTGTCGTTTATTGACACAGCTAAACAATAATACAATTAAATCTATGTGAAGTGAGTGCACTTAATTTTCCCCAATTACATGATCAATATTTCAAGATGGGTGTACACGGTGTGGCGACTATGGCTCCAAAGTTGATTCCATGTTTTTTTTTTTAAAACATGCAGTAAACTGGCAGCCCGTTCTTGCATTTGGAGCTTTCATATAATTTTTAAAAAATATATAAATCATAAGAAAACACACATTTATAAGTCAGCCTGTTTACTATATAGGGCATTACAGTTTTTAAGTCAATACATGAATTTCCATAAATCTGCGTCCAATAAATCTAGTCCTCAATGAAGGTCAACATTATCAGTCTCACAATCCCACTCGAATTGGTTAAGATATATAACACATAATTGGTCCTAGGCTGACCTTTGTTTGACCATACACTTAGACCGTGAAAATAACTGTATATATTTAGACAAGCTTATATGTATAGTCGGATGCCCATTGGTCATCTATGTTGGACGAATTTATTAAACAAACATAAACTGACCATCAACTATGTTGGTACGCTGGTGTCAACTTATATAGACCACAATTATTACAAAAATCTCACCTGTATAAACTAATACTTGAGTAATACATTCCTATGACGTAAATTCATTCATTTGAAATTTGATTTACTTTAAAAATAGAATAGAGATATTTTATATATAAAACTAAATACAAACTTTCAACAGCAATAGGGATTCATGGGATAATAGTTCTTAATATTAGAATAAATTATTTTTCAAATATTTACATTTTTACTTTAAGTATGTTCTACAAATTTATATATATACAAGGTGGGTGAAAAACTAGGGTGGACAATTAACATACGTAACTATTGGCGACAAACGTAAACAAAATATGTTGATTGTTTGGGGAGAAAATGTGGAAACAATAGGCTATCTAATACAATACTATATATTTTGCACTTTGGAGTTTTCTCAGGAGATATTTAATGTCCTTTTTCTGTCTGATTACTCCATTGTAGGTTGTTGATTGCTTAACGTCCAGCGCCAAATAGTTGATGTATCTGATTGATTGATTTATGGTGTTTAACGCCACTTTCAACAGTAACGAGTTCAACAATACATTTTGTATATAAAAATTATACAGAAATTAGTGGGGAATGTTCAACCTCTGTTGATTGCCTCTGAAAACAAGGATATTTCAAGTTCAAGTTTTTTATTCACTCAGACACGTGTATATACAAGAGGAATATTATACAAAATATTTTACATAATGACGGGTATAACTTACCTTAAAATAATACAGTATCAGAATATATTTACAAAACATTTTGCAATGTAGATATAAATAATGATAATTTTAATACGGAGTTACGTAGTGGCGACTTCAGTACGCAGATATATATATACTCTATTTAGAAATCTATATAACGGGTTTTTAGTTGCAAAAATATAGTACTCTCAAAACACTATGGTCCGCTGTCCAATATTTTCTGCATTTATCGTCAAAAATGTCCCCATGCAGATCTGTAGATGGTTTAAAGACACTTGTAGTTTGGTAGTGGAATTGTTATTGCCATACAAGTGACCTCTGTTTTGAAATTTTGCTCAGTATTTCTTTGTAAAGATTTGTATTTTCCCGGTAAAATCAATGTTAATAGCGTGTCAATCTTCTTCCCCCTCAATCACATTGATTTCATTTTTCTCGTAAAATTACTAAAATTTTGCATGTTTTCTGTTTGAAAACCAGGAAGTCAGAAAAGGTTTCAATCTGTTACCATAAATATGATATTACCATTTATAACAATGTATCACGTAAAATCTGCTGTTCTACGAAATACAAATAGTACACAGAGTACATTAATACCAAGAAGAGATTGATCCATTCATGTTGAAATTGAAATTAGAGACAAAATCAAATTTATATTTAAAATAACGATGTCGATATCTGCTCTAAATTTGTATAAACTTAGCACTAATAAATCTGCGTCTTCGTGAACTAAAACGACAAAACTGATCGAAATACACCAGGTTAAGTAAAGTTTATAACTTATGCCTAATCCCATTTGTTAATATTTTGAGCATAATAGAATATGTTTAATTCAATAATTACGTAAAGGTCATTTTGTTTGACAAGTATTGATAGGAATATTTCGTTTTTTGTTTTAGGGCACGCTTGCATATTGGTTGCACGCCATATTTCGCTGTTTTGATAACGCATCCATGAGAATTTTCGTTCAGCTTGTTTAATTTTTTCGTAGGAATCTTCAAAATATTAAATAACAAAAATATACAATTATCCATCGTTTGTCAGCCCGTAATATTGAGTCGTTCGCTTGAAACATTCAAAACTGCTGTCTCCTCTATCATATACAGTAATCTATGAAACCTGTAAATAGTTTTAGCCATGTACATACAACCTGTTGTTCCGTTAACAGGTAGCAATCAGACTAGTTTACCATCACTCTAAAGAAAAACGTGTATAGGGGTTACCATAAAAAGTGATATTATCATTCTTGTAAGAATCAAAGATTTTGTTTATGCGGCACCCTTTATTAATAGCATTTAATCTTTAGGATAAATATAAACGCCAAAAAAAACCATTAGATTAATAATTCTTTTCTTTTTGTAAACAACTATCCTGTTTTTTAAATATATTTTTTAAATTTCTATATATAATATCCATTTACAGTATTTTAAAAAATATATGAATTATCATTGACCTTAATAGATGTTTACATGTATTTTAAACCAGGAAGATATGTACAACAGATTTCTGATAACAGGCTAAAAATAAGTTAGAGTGTTCTAGGAAGCAATCTGAACTAATTTCTAATTAAACTCGAATTTCCTAAAAATCACCACGTGCTCAGGGACTCGAAGTTCTCATTCAGTATTAACTACAAGGTGAACGTATATTTAAATGTCATTGGAAAGATTGAATTACACATTTAATACATTCAGTAGGAGGGATCGCTCACGTCGAAACAAACATTGAATTACACATGACATTCCGTGAGAGGGATCGTTCACGTCGAAATGGACAAAAAAAAAAGGGGGAAGTGAATGGATTGTCCTTACAAAATTTTATGAAAATAACAAAAATATGAAGATTTGTAAAATTAAAAGTAAATATTTGGGAGAGGGAGGAGTACCCAGAGAAATTCACCGAACTGCCACAAGTCACAGACAACCGTTATCACATAATGTTGTATCGAGTACATCTCACCATGAGCGGGATTCGAACTCACAACTTTAGTGGTTATAGGCACTGATTGCACAGATGGATGTAAATCCAATTACCATACGATCACGACCACGACGGCCCCAAACACAAATATGAAAAGCTTAAAATCAAAAACAAAATGTATAGCTAGTCTTAATGGGAATTGTCTTATCCAACTTTCAGCGCAGATCTCTCTCTATACGTGTATATTTTCCCCCTTAAATAACATTTTTGAATCACACATCTTATTTTTTTTATTATTGTTGTTGAATCCTTGTGCGTGCTCTTGTCAATAGCTATTTTGAAGAAGCAGAAATGTTACGAGCGACCTATGAGCAACTCTATGCTCGTGACGACCGACCTATGAGCAACTCTATACTCGTAACGAGCGACCTATGAGCAACTCTATACTCGTGACGACCGACCTATGAGCAACTCTATACTCGTGACGAGCGACCTATGAGCAATTTTATACTCGTAACGACCGACCTATGAGCAACTCTATACTCGTGATGAGCGACCTATGAGCAACGTTATACTCGTAACTGAGTCGTCATTGTTTGTCCCGTGGACATAATTTGTCTGACCTATCATTAATATCCACACAAAATGGATACTCATTATTTTTTTTTTAACTTAACTTTTTAGGTAGTAAACAGTTTTAGCTACGAGCATTAACCGACTCTGCTATTGTTCGGTGCGTGATCATTTAACGTCATATCTTGTTCAGTATCATGCCATCTTTATGTATTATACAAATCTTGACAGCGTTTTTTGTATTGTTTGTTTTTAATTGTTTAGCCACCAGATATATTGATGATAGTGTCCCATTGACCGGTTATACATATACGTATTAATTCACGTCACAAACCAGCCGAATCTTTTATTCTACTCATCTATTCATTATTTTGGTCAGATATTTTTTTAAAGACGAGAGTTACTACACTTTATCAATCAATAACAATTCTATTAGATGACCATTAATAAAATATGGGCCTCCGTGGGCACGATTGTATGACAGTTGGGATTACATTGACCTCTACAATATGTACGCAAATGACTTATCTATACATGTACACTCGTAGTCTCGTTCAAGCAAGCTCTCGCATGCAATATAGCCTGATGTCTATCGATAGGTTAGCTGTAGATACGGTAGGTGGTGATAAAGTACAAGAAGTGGGGGTTTAATTATAATGACGAAGTGAGAATCAACAACAACAACAAACAATCCGTGTTTCTGTTTGTAAACATAAACTGAAGAGATGCTCTGTTGTATTAGATGTTAGACTACTAGTATCTCTCTCTGTTGTATTAGATGTTAGACTACTAGTATCTCTCTCTGTTGTATTAGATGTCAGACTACTAGTATCTCTCTCACTATAAACACATGACCATAGATACTGTAGTCTGTATTATAACACAGAGAAGATGGAGGATTCTATATATGACAAAGTATTGGTTGCAGATATTTCGGGATTATTGTTCGTTTTACTAGACGATGCCATCTTGGCTGGTATTGTCTCTAAATAAAGAAGCATAAATGATCTAGTCCAATGAAACAATACTACAGACCCACCTGCAACGTTCACGGACACCGTCCACTCTATTTCCAACACTTCCATATGACCTAGAACTAGAGTTTGTATTGAGAATAGAGAATGTCTCGAATTATTGAACGGAATTCTGTTTGAAAAATACTATACAATCAATAACATATTATCATTTTTGTGATTTTTTTCTCCCACTCGTATCGAGATGTATTCGACTGAGGTTCTCTTGTTTCCTCTTGGTTATCAGGGATACAAGTTAAATGACATTTTGCCGGTGCCTGGCTGAAGTTAGCTTGTTTCCTCTTAGTTATCAGGGATACAAGTTAAATGACACTTTGCCGGTGCCTGGCTGAAGTTCGCTTGTTTCCTCTAGATAGACCGGTTTCTGAGCACTGTGATATACGTGAAAGCTAAAACTCGAAAGTCCATAATGTAACATTGCTGTAGTCTGTTCTGGTTTGTTAAATATTTGTCACGACAAACCAGTGGTTGGTTCGATCTCTATTTAGAGAGTGTCTAAATGTTGAATAACTTTCAAAGAGTGATTGATTTATTATTAATACCAAACGAGCAATTTTTCAGGAATTTCATGACGAGAATGAGTTACATATGATGATGATTTCCTCTTGTACGAGACCAGCACACTTGGTTTTTACAGCGCTAGATCACTGAGACAACAGTCGCGGGTATACGTCTCCATTGCTCTTACTACTTAACAACGATGCATGCTTAACGGGGAATCAGCAATGTACATTGCATTTTTTTTTTTTGGCCCGGCTGGGGATCGAACCCGCGATCTATAACTATGCAATAACAATGTAAAACATATTTACCCACAAACGAAGTCAAATTGATAGTTGTATCATTATATTGACAAAGTATATATCTATAATGCGAAATACCGGTATCTATTGCTTTTGAAATGTTTACATCAAACATTTATTTATTTATTTTATTTTATATTTTTCCTGATTTTGTTGTACACATAATTCATTTTATGTGAACGGTATCGTTTTTACGGTACAACGCCTACATAAGGTTGATCGTTAACATGCTGTCTAGACTGCTATAATATATAAATTGTATATACACGTCTGAAAATTTAACACAACAGTTGTAAGAATTCGATTTTTAGATAACAATTATTCTATCCTCAACGGGATTCGAACTCACCACCTTTGATACAATACAACACCAATCACTTAGTCCTGTGTCCATCGCCCTACACCTCTTGGTCACATCCGCTATATATACAATGTATACTCAGATAAATCTTGTTTAGTCTACTAAGAGGAGAAATATACACAATATAGAGTATGATCAGCTAACTTTCTGCATTTAACACCTGCTAAATAATACGTTACATGTATTGTTATAAATATATAAAATAAGTAAATTTGACACTAATTTTCAACATTTTATATAGTTATTGATATGCACCTAAGTTTTACCTAATCTATTTATCAACAGAAAGGTATTCGAATATCTTAATTGACACAGTAATCAATTACAACCCCAAAAAACCTTTAAATGCTGTTAAGTACAGTGTAATATACTATATTATAGTGCAGTAAGAACTGCCAAAGAGTGCGATAACAACATGAATTTTATAGGATTAGTAACGATGTATCCATTTACCATATCTACATTTATATATACATATGTATATTGAAATAATTACAAGCATCTTGGTTTTACAAAAGTTCATCTATCTATGACATCTATACACAATCAGTGAACATCACAATTAGTTGTGAGTTCGATTTCTCATTTGTAGCGGGGGAGCATACTGGATATATTAAATGATAAGTTTGTTACTGACTTGGGAAGGTCGGTGGTTTCTCCTCGTATTCCGGTCTCGATTACCAATAAAACTGTGACAGTCATGATATTAATTAAATATTGTACACAGTTCCAAAATCAACAAAATATAGATGTTGAGAGCGAAAGTTGCAAGAATGCATCAACAAGTGTCACCTAGGTAAGTTAAGATCTACATTGAACATTCTCAACCAGTTCTAATTGCGATCAGAGTCTTCCCAGTAAGCTTTGCTGTGTGCTGACAACCATGAGCTTCAAGAAATGATATTTCAGCTATATCATGGCGACCAGTTTTAGTGGTGGAAGAAGGCAGAGAGAACCACCGATGATAGGGGCTTGTTATTGTAAATTGTGGTTACTTGTTTATATTAATACTATAAGTGTTTGTATCTAATATGCTTTTATAAAAAAAAAACATAAAAAAATGAAGTATTCAGTAAATACACATAATTTAAGATTGGGTAAATTGAGAATTAAGATTTCGGTATTGAGAATTCTACATTTCGTGACAGGTTGTGTTGGGCTATTAGTATTTATCGTCACTGAAGAGTGTTGTAGTCATGCATGACTACCAGACTTATTAAAGGGGGAAGGACCGGACAGCTATAAAAGAAAACTAGTAAAACCCACGGGTACGTCTCTATGGAAACATTAACACTAGATAGGTATATATGTACTCAACTGAACAGGATGATAATAGTTAACGTTAAGTTAAAATATGTAAACACATTGAACCAGCCATTTTGGATATCCCATAAATAACAGTTATTCAAAAAGAATTTTGGACAACAGTCAGAGAAATGTAAAAGTAAATATTCAAATTACTTTATGATTTTTTATCTGTTGTTGTGTTCTCTAAAGGAATAAACTTCCAATAGAAACGATGTCAGGCAAAGTATGTAGTCACTGACCTAACTACATTTACCAGAAAGTATGTAGTCACTGACCTAACCACATTTACCAGACACCACCCACATCTTATATAATGGGGTGCACACAAGACTTCTGGATTGAAGTAGGAATCTGGAACACAAATAAATCACATTTTTTTTCTTTCTTGTTTTCAATATTTCAACATTTATTTGTTCCAGTGTATACTAATCATGTGAATATATTTAAATCACCGTTGTCATTTAAACATATAACTGTAATTAAAAGAAAATAAGCAAGTAAATGTATTTATTACTTTGATTACAAAATATACTTTGACGTCTTTCGCTGTAGGGTTTTTTTAAATATCAATATTGGGGGATTTTAGTACAAAGCGTGCAATTCAAATAAAAATAATAAAAATAGACAAGTTTAAACATATACACAAACAATGATCATTTATGTCGGATTTAATTTCTATTTTATAATTTTGGATGTGTATTGGGTACAATGGTATGCTTGTGTCTGTTGTTTTTTTTTTTTTTTTCTTTTCTTTTTAGATTCTTCTTCAACTTTCTTACTATGGAAGCCGCCCTGGAATTGATCGTAGGGTGCATATTAGGATTAAAGTGGTGAGTTCGATTCACGTCCATGACAAGGTGTACTCGATGCAACCTACACCGGATACTCCGGTATTCTCCACTCCAATATGACTGAAATGTTGTTGAAGGTATAGCTTTAATTCATCCATATTGAATTATTTCAAGGTTAAGTTTTCACGTACATCTTCAATTCACTTCGTTTCTTCTCATCTGTACCCATACTCTTCTTTTTAGTGGGAAGGAAAAAGGAAGAAATAAATGCATTGATCGGACAAACAAACATTCATGATCTCTCTTCAAACTTGGACATAGGATAACATGACTAGACAATTTTTAACAATATGTCAGTGGTAGTCAATACCATAGTACCCGAACCCCGCATATCACAAATACTTGACAAACTCTATCACGATTAGATTCATCGATTGATCGATTGATTGATTGATTGATTGATTGATTGAGTGATTGATTGATTATATATATATGCAAATATATCATGCATATCCAGGACGAAGTTCAGCAATTTAGGACAATCTATTGACGAGGAAATGATTGAGTTACGTAGGGGTGTACAATGTAACCTTTTATTACTCTTTTTTTCAAATATCAAAGGTGCACGAGACTTACAGTATGGTCAACGGTCATGATTTCCGTATAATAATCTGACAACCGCCATAAAGAGGGCACCCTCCACTCTCTTGATTGACCAATATGGGCCGTCACCAGTATCTAGTACAAGATACGAAGAATGTCGATGAATGTAATTTAAGTTTATTTAATAATGTTCTTCATAATTCTTTCTAGTATTTGGTGAAGTCTGCAGAAAGTCCTACAGTCTTCTTTGTCATAATAGACTGCCACATGCATGTGCAAGACATAATAGTGTCCTATGTTAAAGTGTCGCCCGGACCATATTTTATAGAGATTGCGATATGAAATAGTGTTCGGTGCTATGAAATTAGGGTTAGGGCGTAAAAATGTTTGCTGGACACTAACATATGTAAAAGTGTCCGGTGGACACTTTGAACTAGAGGACACAATTAAATGCTACACATGCAGCAAACGTATATCGATACGATATTCTAACTCTCATTCATGTATACATCTAAAGTGGACATGCCCTGTATACATCCTTGTCATGTGTATGTCAGACTTTATCCTCTCTTTAATCCCGGACAGAGTGTGACCTATTTGCACGGATGTATCTCTTCAATATTATTATAATGTTTACAAATACCAGTAGCTGTCTCCCTCGAATCGCTTATTATTTCCGATTTCTATCAAGAACCAGGAAGCTGGCTGAATAATCTTAATTTTAATTCTTTTCCGATACGTCAGTATATCAAGTGGTATGTTCTTGATTTCTTGTAAATAATTTTCCCGCCAATTTCTACAATCTCAATGATTGGATTTCTGTGAACTTATCTACTTGAGTCCACTTTATTATTGTGTAAAAACTTCCGCTTTTGTCGGAATTATATTATACTAGAGAATTTACTGAGAATATTAGAGTAACACAAATCTACTTTCTGTTCTTATCTATATATCACAACCAAGGTCGTCACGACCACGGACAACAAGGTATGCTTATATTTAGTTTGTTGTTGCAAGGGATCGACCAATAGATTTGTTATGTTTAGTGTATCTTTCAGCATTTTTCTTCCAGCTATATCGTGACTACAAGACCTAATGGATGAGGTATGAAAGTCCCAACAGCTATGACGAGCTGACTGGTGAACACACTCTACAGCTATGACGAGCTGACTGGTGAACACACTCTACAGCTATGACGAGCTGACTGGTGAACACACTCTACAGCTATGACGAGCTGACTGGTGAACACACTCTATTAATAGGGTTAGGGTTATGGTATTTAACGCCACTTTCAACAATATTTATGCTATATCATGGCGGTCAGTATTATTGGTGGAGGAAAGCGTAGTACCCAGAGAAAACCACCGACCTGCCGCAAGTAACTGACAAACTTTATCATATAATGTATCTAGTACACCTCGCCATGAGCGGAATTCGAACTCACATTAAGCAACGTTAGTGGTGATAGGCACCGATTGCATAAGTAGTTGTAATTTCAACTACCACACGACCACGACCACGACGCCCCCTATGAATAGGTGTCGAGAAATTTGAGGTGGATATCAAGGGAGCGAAACCCTAGTCAATGATGAAAGGCTTGTGGTCATGATTAAACAACTTCATCCACCACCCCCCCCCCCCCCAGGGCCCTAAATGTTCGTTTTAAGTTTCTTAAAAATCTTACTTTGAAAATTCCCTTTTGTTTAATTTACTAAAATAAATTTAGCTTTTTAATCAATCTTTTACATATTTTAATTTATTGTTTATATAGTTGGATTAACATTACCAGATTTAAACAAGTTATATAAACATGAGATCATGACCTGTCAACATGATTAAAGTACATATCTATTGTGTCCACTTTATAACACAATGATCATGTATGGTTCACCATCTAGACACACGGACCATACGGAAATGGTGTGTTAGCATTAAATTAGAAAGATGTTTTAATCAAAAAGAGGCTACGTCTTTTACTTTCTTCCATATTTTAGTGATTTTTGTTAATAACTGGTTAAAATTTTGACTCTTTTTGTCTAAATTCGGGATAATTATGTTTAAAGTTGATTGTTATAGTAAACATGCATCTTGAGTGTGTTCAAGGTATTTTGATTGTTTCGTAACCCGTCAGTTTGGTAGTGCCTCCATCCCCCAACCTTTACTGCACTTCACTCCAAAACAAGCAACACCATGACGGTTATAAAAAATAAACTATCCCGAAAAGTCTTCCAGTTTTAAATCAAGAATGCAAATAATTTGCATTTCCCCACTATGTGAATTGAATGGTTTTGAAGTAATCAGTCGTGAACGCATGGAAGTCAATAGACGTATACACCCCAATCCACACCCCCATCTTATACGTTATCTGGGAGTACATGGGAGGCTGCTTACAAATTTCCTCTAATTCGTGTAATATGCGGGACATATATAAATCCTTAGACCCTCCAGTTGACATCGGTAACTCTTATGTCCTCTCACGATTATTGTACTGGTAGTGATTATACTACGGAGGGTGGATGTCCGAGGGTGTATCGTTGACTTATAATTGCACTTCATTGTACTAGGATTCAATGGTTGATGCACAACGATGACTTTTAATATTTTAAGGTTAATGTCCTTCAAGAAACGTGCCCTTATCATGCGACAAAGGTATCCAGTTACATACAACATAGAGTATCTCTCTCATCTGTTACGAAATGTACACTTGACACAGTTTAACATAGAAACGTAAGCGTCCTATATTTTGTATCAGTGTACTTACGATATACCCAGAGGTGTCCTCGTGATCATGAATGAAATACGGTCATAGGTGGAATGCAGTTGTGTATTTACATATAATATAAGTGTTTAAATAAGGACTCCATTAGACAAACAGACGCTCCCGTACTATGATTTCGGCTAGTTTCACGGGTGGTAGTACCTGTGTGTGATACTTGTTTTAACCTGACGAAAATGTTATCTAGTTCATTTTTAAAGTATGCGGCCCTAATGTGGAACATAACTAGATTATTACGCAATTTATAATAAACTGTATTATCATCATTTAACAATCACGTACTAGTTTACTATACAACCTTGTGATGTAACTCGGTAAAAAGGTAACCGACATAAATATGGGGGCAATATATATTAATTTGTTTTTATTACAGGACATGCATGAAATAAATGCAATGCAATATAGTTTTAGCTTTGTCGGTGATATACACGTGGGTCTAACTGAAACATTGCTTAAACACCATAATCCCAAACCCTCTAGCCATGAGGTTTGCACGAACCAAAAAGCTGTTAAAAGAATTGGGTCAATAGTAGACTTGTAAGTCTGCGGCTCTTTTCACAAAAATTCTTACGATAAAAAATTGTCGTAAGTGTAAAACTAAGATTAAAAAGAGTTTCACAAAAATACTTACGATAATCTTAAGTGTAAAAATAGTCCTAACTTTACGTGTAAAACTACCCTGTCGTAAGTGTAAAATTTTGATCTTAAATTGGGAATGATCGACAATCGAAAAGTCTACTAGCAAACTTGGTAAAAATTATTCTTTTTATTATTATTATTTTTTATTTTAAAAAAAATGGAATACGGGATTTTCTTCTAGATACCTACCTACAGTCTCCGTTTACACAAGTTTTGTATGCACAGTCGCTTTAGGACTGGAAGTTTCTGGATCCAATGATATCGTTTTGATTTTGCCTTATATTAGTAATATAATTTATTAATTTCTGGCAACTTCGATGATCATCGAACACGCTGGCAATACATAAACTTGTGTACATTCTTCTGTTATATTAATATAAATATATAACAGGGATATTTATTCGTCTTCGTGATTGATAAATGATAAACACATCTTAATTTGGGTTATCTCAGAAAAATCCGAATAAATTTTCATCAGTAAAAGAACAAGTGTTTAATTTTATGTGGGATGGGATTAATTGGAAATGGGTGGGGGGATAAATATTTTGCTGACAAATAACCGATAAACTGAATGATATGAATAGGTTTTTTTTCACACTCCCTTAAAAAAATGATTCTACTTAAAGTAACCATGCATTTTTGGTGAAATTATATAATATATTTCCTTCTAATTTGTGTATGATCTATATTATATTATTTTACAATACAATATTAATCATTTAAATGGTATGGAACAGTTCTGTCCAGGAATTCACGTATAGCTAATTCGTATCAAAAACAACACACAAAATAAAATAAAATGTGTTTGTTTACGGTAAACAAGAAAATATGGGACGAAAGTAACAGGCCAACTTCGGTCCCTTAAAACCTATTTGGATTTTCCAACGCTTCTGAAACATAATTATCTTTTGATACGAAATTATTTTTTTCGTTATCCATGATTAGCCATTTTTATCGTTATAACATTTATTATGATGTGTTTGTATTGTTATTATTGAACAAAAATGTGCTTAGGTAAAGTAGACCGGATATCACTGTGAAGATTATCTCATAGGAGTGCTCACCATGGCCTACTTATTACGTGACCCATTGGTATAGGATGGTACCATCATGTGTTTCACATTATCAAATAATTTGTATTTTCCTACATAATGCGATAATTTCTAAAACTAAGGTTCATATTCCTAGAACATAGGTAGCATTAGACGGTTTAGACATCTAGGTAACATTAGACGGCTTAGACATAGGTAACATTAGACGGTTTAGACATCTAGGTAACATTAGACGGTTTAGACATAGGTAACATTAGACGGTTTAGACATAGGTAACATTAGA
>MJUT01043242.1:54826-86830 GCA_002080005.1 Gigantidas platifrons
TAAGTTTGTGTTACGATGTTAACTTACATGTCCAGACTTATAAGTTACTAAGTTTGTGTTACGATGTTAACTTACATGTCTGGACTTATAACTTTCTACAATATTTCAGTTATATCGTGGCGGTCAGTTATATCGTGGTGGTCAGTTATATCGTGGCGGTCAGTTATTTCGTGGCGGTCAGTTTTATTGGTGGAGGAAACAAGGATCCGGAGAAAACCACAGACCTGTCGCAAGTCACTGACAAACTTTATCACATAATGTTGTACACCTCGCCCTGATCGAGATTCGAACTCACAACATCAGTGGTGATAGGCACTGATTACATAGGTAGTTGTACTTATAAGTTATTAAGTTTGTACAGTTACTTCCTTCTTTATAGAGAGATAAAAACTCGTCCGTGGTGAGGGCTATAAATGTATGTGATACACTATCAGTTATAGTCATAGGTCTAGAATTCCCAGTCCTCCAATTAAAAAACTAACAGTCACTATATTTATCACTGAAGTACTATTTCATGTGGGATTTAAACACCTTTAATCTTAATATCATACATTTTGTACTTTAATCTTAATATCATACATTTTGTACTTTAATCTTAATATCATACATTTTGTACTTCATGTTAAAATACAAGAAAGAAATTTGTCGTACTTGGAATGGGAAGATAGGTCAATGTATCGAGAAATCCTCCAGTAATTTTAATTTGTAGCAGTAAACAATTTCGTTCCATGTCTATAAACACGGGTATTTTAAGGATCGAAAGGAATCACGCTATCTTGTTATATACAATAACGAATCATCCTCAGTCTAATGTTATCACGGAGCCATATCTTGATAAGTATCTCAAAGTATTTTTTATGGTTCAAGATACTTCAAAAGTGTGAATGAATTATTTCTCATGTGAACAGTTTTGCTACTTAAAAAAGGTTTAACAAAAAACTGAATGAAGCTATTAATGTAAACCGCTATAAAGCCACACACTGTATTGTACTGGTAATTCATCTCTTCTATTTCTGTTAACCTGAAACATGTAGAGCGAGAAAATGTATTTATTGTAAATTGCCGGAACGGGCGCAGACCTTAGGACACATGCTATATCTACAGGGTGGTAACAACGAAGAAGCTATTGATTCTACGATTAAGGTCAAACATTAAGGTCAAACATTGAGTGGACAGGGGTCATCTGTCCGCATCTAAAGTGCGACCGAACGAACATTTACCTCAGAAACTGCGCGCTAATGATTGGGGTTTGTAAGCATTTGAAATAACATGTTTTGTGTATGGTAATTGTTTATTTTGGTAAATGGAATGTCAATGATAGGTCAAGAGTGAAGCAGTCAAGGAAAGTATGTACATAATGTATCTATTATAATAATAACAAACATATTGATGGCCATTTTCATTTAGTCTCTCTTTGTTGTTATTAACACCTAAATGTTCAAAACAAACATATCTCTGAATTAAAATCTGAAAACTTAGACTTTCTGAACAACATATGGGAACAAAAAAAATTGTTCAAATTCTGTAAATCTTACAAATTTTCGACAAATACAAAATATTGTTTTTGTTTTGTTGTTATTAAACATTCTATACTGATTGTTGAATGTGTGAGCATGGAAGTCTTAGATTTTGAACCATATGTTGTTAAATTTATATGTTGCTTATTTTACATTTTTCACACGTTTTAAAACAATACGCTTAAATGACAAAAATAGCATTATTATAATTTTCTCTTTATTGTGCAAAATGTTCAGAAAGGTCATATCCGAAATAAACTCCTATCACGTGTACACAAACTATGATATACTGGTTGTTTATTTTAGCTATAGTCGAGANAAATGTTATAATATTTGACTAATACTCTGTTATTACCTCCATGTACTGCTACATTCGTACTACATTTATTGTAATAATCTGTGTTTATTATGTTTTCTGTACCATTGTAATTTGGTTTTAGAGAAATAAAGAAAGTGAAGTGAAAAGAACTTAAATAGGAGTACAGCTTAAAATGTAGTTTATACACAAATATAAATGCACTTTTAATTGGGTTTTAATTTGAAAATCAATAGTTTGATGACACATCATGTATGATCATGCATTTTATAACATTTATTGATACTCTCCGACATAAATACATGTGCAACAAGAAGAATACAAAGTATGAAGGCTACGTCTAGCGGTAGCTTCATAGGACCAAAACAAGTGCATTTATTGACAGCTTTGGGCCTCCTGTTTGGTTAGAATCGCCAAAAATCAACCCTAACATTTACTTTGTATCGACGATCAGTGTCTTTAGATTCCAGAATATCAGTGTGTTTAAATTCCAGAGGGGTCGATCAAATAGAATTTAAGTTATGATAAAAAAAAATGTTTACAGATGTATGACGAGATAGACTTACCCATACCATCACAAAAAAGAAATTGTAATTCAATGACGGACATAAACGACCCGTGATCACAATAACGTTATCAATGACATCACATGATCAGAATGTGATTGACAAGATGTGTGTATGCTTAGCAATAAACAGTGCAATAGATTTATTTAGTTGTACATTGCTAACTAATAATAAACCCTTGAATTAAAAAAAAACAGAATTGGATGTCTAATAAATTAATTACCCTTGAATTAAAAAAAACAGAATTAGATGTCTAATAAATTAATTACCCTTGAATTAAAAAAAACAGAATTAGGTGTCTAATAAATTAATTACCCTTGAATTAAAAAAAAACAGAATTGGAGTCTAATAAATTAATTTGGAATATGATAGTCTCTTATAGTACTAATTTTATGAAATTGACATTCAAATAAATAATAAAACTCTGTACCAATAGCGGGACCCGGGTAGCTCAATGAGTTAGGTCGCTGGATCTAACAACTCATACAAGCCTATCACCAATACGGCGTGGGTTCGCGCCCGGCTTTGTAAATTACAAAAAGGGTGCACTCGACGCGCAGCCGCAAGTGATAACGTTTACCAGTTGCTTGCCCATGGTCGGTGATTCTCCTGTACTCCTGCTTCCTCCACCACTAAAACTGGTCGCCATGATATAGCTGAAATATTGTTGAAAGTGGCGTTAAACACCAAAAATCAAATCAAATCAAATCAAATCATCTGTACCAATAGCACTTTGGGATGTGACTTATCAGTCATAGCTGGACTGAGATATTTTATGTTGAATTTTATTTGCAAGCCAAGTTTATTTGTTTTAGTGAGAATAATTTCATCAATTTTCATTTTCTTAATTTTTTGTCTTTCTTTATTTTTTTTATAATTATAATTTAATTCAAATTCTTTATTGCCTTTAAACATAAGATATGTTTGTGACATATTAAAAACAAAACAAATAACAAATAAACGTGATACATTACAATGACAATATCTGAATTAAAAGTAACATGTCATATTAGGAGACTTCTGCCCTCAGTTCTAATGACCGTTTTATAAAAAAGCCAATAATGCTAACATGCTCTATTATTTTAATGACAACAAATATTAATTTTATTTCAAATATCAGACGTGGAACTCATTTAGGACCATACATGAATCTGTCTAAATAGAGCACACCCTTTGTCTACATGTGTTAGAAAATGTGGAAATTAATAACAAAGTTTAATTTGTAGAAAGTATACTTTCCTAGTAGAAAATGTCGACAGTTAATTATTCCGAGAAATACTTTAAGACCATATGTCTTGATGATGAGTCACATTTCCTTTTACACTGTACAAAATTATGAAAACTTCCCAGTATAGTGAAACTTACGACTTTTCGGAATTTATTAAAAAAAAACATAAAAACAATTGTTAAAATATAGGAATGGCTGTTTATTAATGAGGTGAAGAGACCATTGATTGTATACTTGACAAGATTAAGACATGTATGTTATAATTTACAACAAATTATAGTAATATCTGTCTAATTATCTATAAATAGCCACTAACTGTAAACACATGTTTAATGATATTAACATAATTAACTTTGATATGATTTTAATTTTATTCTAGGCGAGAACATATGTCAAAGAGTATATCAGCATATAAGTAATAACGTGACCCCTGTAGCGGATAAAAATCCCGGGGGTCTTATATATGACTGGACCACACAATCGGACGCCACTAGAGGGATTCTGATATCTATCCACTGTTCATGTTTGTATATCATGAGATTCTCTACATTGTGATCACTGGTGATACGGCTGATACAAAAGTGGCGGCATCGAATTTATTCCCTTCATATTCCTGTCCCTCTGTGTTTAACAGTTACTATGATTAACCAGAGAAATCATTCCACAATAATATCCTTTTTCTCCTTCAATGCATATTTTAGAGGTTAATGGCATGTTCAACGACCTGGATATAATTTGTGTCCAGTAACTGGTACAAGAGCGGTTATCTTATTAAATCAATGGACTTTACCTATATCGTTCAGAGGGCAAATCGGACATGCTATTGTAAACTATCAAAAACATGCATAATTTTTATTATTATTTTAATATATAGAAATGTTGTATTTATGCTTAAATAAAGGTGAAATTCGTACCTTTTTGTAGGCGTGGTCGGTATTTCCGTCAAAGAATATAGATGTTAGTAGATGTCATGACTTATTAAACAGAACATTATTCAGTTCTCCAAATAATTCTAAAACTAAGAATCGGGATTTTTATTGATTCCAATTAACAAAATAGACGTGGGTGTAGGTTTTTATGCTCATTTGATGACGAAGGGTCAAAATTCCCAACAAACAACAACAAAAAAGCATAGATTATAAATTAACTAAAATTATCTGTATAATACTGAAATAAACATATACTTAAATTATTACTGTGTTCCAGCGACACACACCTCTATTGTCGAGACTCCTCCTCGAGACCGGGGGTTAACCGGTCTGTTTGGGCCTTACACACCCTCCACCATAAGTTTGCTAGTCACGATAGAGCTGCAAATTGCTGACAGAAACTATATATATATATATATATATATATAAGGGGTTGTCGTGGTCTCGATCATATGGTAGTTGGATTTACAACTACCTATGCAATCAGTGCCTATCACCACTAACATTGTGTGTTCGAGCCCTGCTCACGACGAGGTGTACTCGATACAACATTATGTGATAAAGTTTGTCAGTGACATGCGGCAGGTCGGTGGTTTTCTCCGGGTACTCCGGTTTCCTCCACCAGTGAAACTGGCCGCCCTAATATAACTGAAATGTTGTTGAAAGTGGTGTTAAATACCATACTCTAACTCTGTATATAAATAGACCCAACCGTTAACATCACTATGTGCTTCATCCACTTTATTCTAATATTCTAAATATTCCAGTTTTCTACGAGACATAGAAACACACAGTAAAATTGATCATAGAGTCATAACATTGGCTTTTTAATGAAGGTATATGTTTATTTATTTATTCGTCTATCAACATTCTCCTTATTCATATAGAGGGAACAGTAGAAGAACAGTAATAGTATAGGCAGACAGGAAAGACGACATGGACGCTTGGCTCCTGGTACTTATTCATATAGAGGGAACAGTAGAAGAACAGTAATAGTATAGGCAGACAGGAAAGACGACATGAACGCTTGGCTCCTGGTACTTATTCATATAGAGGGAACAGTAGAAGAGAACAGTAATAATAGTATAGGCAGACAGGAAAGACGATATGGACGCTTGGCTCCTGGTACTTATTCATATAGAGGGAACAGTAGAAGAACAGTAATAGTATAGGCAGACAGGAAAGACGACATGAACGCTTGGCTCCTGGTACTTATTCATATAGAGGGAACAGTAGAAGAACAGTAATAGTATAGGCAGACAGGAAAGACGACATGGACGCTTGGCTCCTGGTACTTATTCATATAGAGGGAACAGTAGAAGAACAGTAATAGTATAGGCAGACAGGAAAGACGATATGGACGCTTCGTTCTGCTCTTTTCAGTGAAATTTGCAGTTTTGTGTTGTTGGTTTTTGATGTTGTTGGTTTTTTTAATGCTTTTTGACGTTGTAGGATAAACACAATATGTGTAAATTGTCAATTAAAAGATTATTTACACTCTCTACGAAAGTGTCAAGTCTGAACACTGCTCGCCAAAGGTTCGCTTTCCAGCCTGTATCCAAAGCTCGCACAAATAAATCGTATATATGTTGAGACAATTTACATAATTATGTTGTATATACACGTGTATCAACAAGTCAAGGTAGTCTTCAAAAGCGTTGGGTTTTGTTGTTGTTGTTTTTTTTTTACAAAAACTCGGTGTCTTATATAAATATATATATAAGATGACATTCCAGTTAGCGACTTGCTTGTCTATGGCGTGGTGTTCTATATAAATAAATATATAATCATGAACATCAGATAAGAACGACTTTTCGTGACCTATATTATACCGTCTATAATCTTCCATTGTCCTTATTCCCCCAGCTTAAGACAAGACTATCTCCAATTTCGTAATACTTGTAACGGTTTCGATACATGCGTCAGTTTCGCCGTACTGATATATCTCCCTTTAATTTTGTTTCCTTACCGGTCACTCGGTTCGATATTATCGTGTTGACCCTGTATTTGGCTCGTGTTTAGACAATTTTCTAAATCCAGTAACCATTAATTAATCGACAATCTTTATTTATCATATTTACCTGTATTTAGGTTATATTTACATTCACTTTCTAATTGTATATACAATTGATTTTATATCTATAATGTATATTAGAAACTGCGTAGATAGCGTTGGTATGGTGTGATTTCAGAACCCATTTAACCCTGTTCGTTTAGAAATAAATGTATATATATACCATGTCCGTGATCGTCTGGAATCGGACAGGCATCCAGTTTGCGCATGTACTGTACTGTAGAAGGACTATAATTATAAATGTGGTGGTGGTAATATATAGGATTATACATTTTATCAAAATGTCACTATGACCGAATAATGGTGTATGTGTTTTTTGAAGTCAAAATTATTTTAATTTGCTTCCGTTATGCAATGATTGCTTGTGTGAAGGGGGCGTTCATTATTTCTTTATTTCCTATTTTCGTAGGTAATTTCCATTCTCCTGACTGCTGTACGAGGAAGTAAGTACTCATTAAAAATCCAGAGTTAAATTCCCACTTATAACTATACGTATCTAAGAATACAATAGGAAACCGATTATAGCAAAATAGGAAAATTTCATGTTCTGTTTATTTTGTTTTTCCCTTTCAGCCAATTTCAAATTAGATTCTTATTTCGTACGTTTCTACCGCTTTGACCCGCCTGTGATCTTATATACGTTTAAGACTTAACCGTTGTAGCATTCAGTACGTTTAGTGTTTGAGAAAAAGCAGCTTTACGCTAAATCTTCTAATCCTATTGTAATAATTAACTAAAACTCGCGAATAATAAAAAAATATATATATATATACCCATAGTAAGCGGTACCCGACATGTGTTGTATGAACTATTAATTTGATAAGCCTCTTTTATGATCATTTAGTGCATGGATTATAAAAAAGATTATCCCTTGTCGCTTTCCATTATAGAAATCAACCATTTTTGGTTACAACCTTTCAATTCTTGAACAAAACTTGTCAAATTTATTTAAATTCATTTAGAGATAAATTGACATTAACACCCGAATTTAGATTTTTGACTAATTTGTCCCACGATTACAGTAAAGTAAGTTATATTATTAAGTCATTAAAACCATCAGTTCATTTCCGTTGCTACGAACGAGTGGGAAAACTAAGGTTATAACTGCGAGAAAAAAAAAACTTAAATTTATTCACAAGACATGCAGAAAGTCAGTATTTACAACTAAAACAAGACTTTAAATTTCGACTTATTGATATTTTGTAAGATACAAGTTACGCAATTGAGAAAGTTTCGATCTCGACGTTCATCGATTAGACTGGTGACCTTTTATACAACGAGACCGTATCACGACTATATAGGATGATCAATTCTTACTACAACAAAACGTAGTAAAATGCTGGAACTTATACAATTATCTGATTACGTATTACTACATCTAATGGAAAAGGTGGGGGGGGGGGGGTAAAATTTGTAGTAGGTTTTCTCGTACAAATAATTGTTTTATATCGAACTGTTTAATTGGTAAAGGTTATAAATCCACTCAAGAATGTGTTGTTGTTTATTTCTTTCTGAGGAAATTATCGGAAATCGATGGGTTTAATTTTTGCGTTGCATCATTAGAATGGCGTTTCGTCATCTTGTTTCGCAACGAATCACGGGGGAACTTCAGTATTGATTAAAGAAATGCGTACATTTGTGTACTAATTAAAGAACATCTTGAATAATAGCCAGTTTATTTTGTATTGAATTCCCTGGTAATTTGCCGAGTCTGTCATAATTATTAACATTGTATTTCGTAATTGTCATGTGGTATTTAGGCATTTGTTTTCGGGGCTTTCTAAAATTAAAACCACAAATATATTTATCAAATTTCAAAATATTGGGGCAGTTCCAAGTATTATTTGTTAGTACACTAGTAAGTAATCCTGTTTTCTTACAAAGTTAATTAAAATCGAGAAAAATTTAGTTGACAGTCTATAGTTTTCTGTGGGAATCATCTATTGACGATCTTTTTTTTTATAAAGGATACGAGTAGGAGGGCTACTGATGAAGTAAAATCATACAATTGTAAGCTGTCGTTATCCCCCGCAATAGACAATACACCTACATTCAGCCACGTGTTGAAGAATATTTGAACAAAACGTTTATCGATATTATTGTAAATCGATTCTCTTCTTGTGAAAAAGGGCTCCATCGACGGCATGAATTTGTGATTCGGTCCACATCGACGGCATGAATTTGTGATTCGGTCCACATCGACGGCATGAATTTGTGATTCGGTCCCATGTGAGTATACAACATGCCAAAAATAGTAGCAGATAATTGTTACCACGAGTTTTCTTTCACCGACACTTGACACAAGTGCGTATCATTCAACACCCGTCTCTATAGGTCAGGGGTCAATTGCGAATTACATATCCTACCATCACCATTGACTTCCTTACTTTTGTGATGTTGACCTATTGATTGTCGTTTAACGTCAATATCCCAGTTAGAATCCAATCTTATTGGAATTAGATGTGTATCAGATTTTTAGAGGGGGTGATACACTACAAATAAAATGATCCCAGAAATATCTTATTTTAATTAGATTGGTTAGATTCTTTAGGAGACCAAAGAAGAGCCGCAAGATACGTCACTAAGAGATACCACAACACCTCATCTGTTAGTGATATGATCGATCAGCTTGAATGGTCATCTCTAGAAAGCCGAAGAACAAACTCCCGGCTTACTATGATGTGTAAAATGACGAAAAATCGAACAAATGTTGACACTAGTAACAAACTTGTACCACTCCAAAGACCATCAAGAAATTGTAACACCCTGGCATTCGATACGGAAGGAATCGTTCTATCCAAGAACCACCAAGGATTGGAATGCTCTAGAGGACGCCAGTGTTGGGGCACCGAGTCTTGAAGCTTTCAAGTCTTGCCGCCGTCAGTAAGCTGCCAGTGCCGTTTTTAACCTCACTGTAAATATTCCGCACACAATTGGGTTTTTAAATCTTTTTTTTACATGGCACACCCAAAGTGGCAGAATAGTCAATCAGATGACGGAGGCCGCTCAACGGAAGAAGACCATTATTTCACCCACACAACTATTTGTCAACATGACAAACTATCAACATCCCAGGTCAATACCATCTTTTTACAATGGTACAATATATTTTAAAAAATCAAAATTTCCATGTACATTGTATATTAGTTCTTAAAACTGAAATTTAAACAGATCAGTTGTACTAAATCCCCCTATTTTGTACTTTATTTTAATACTATTTTGTGTTAAATTCTCTTTTTAAGAAAGTTTAAGTCGCCCATGTCCACTGGGTATACATTTTTTGTACTTATAAATATTTTTGTTTATTTCATTTCTTTCTTCTATAGGAGGTGGGAGTACTGGTTTATTTTAACCACAAATGTAACCTTTGAATACTAGGCGTGTTGATCCATGGTTATAATGATGATCCCACTCAGGGCCAATATGACAAATTATATCCTTTAATAGTGCAAGATTCATGGAAAATTATATAGAGTCAACACATGTTGTATTCTGGATGTGTTATATTAATTGTATTTTGCTGTTGTGAAATCAAATGATTTTGTCCTTTTGTTTGTAGCCCCTCTATGGTTCCACTTGTCATTTTTGCTGTGGGGTACCGTATGGCCAGTCAGTGTACTGCAACATATATTTCAGTCTCCATCTGTTTAACACTTAGTAAACGGTCATTAGAACTAACAACTGGGGATCTTTGAACTTATTTAATCATGTATTCATCATCTTGTGTCTGTATAATCAAATATTTTCGTGCCACAATATGGCTGAAATATTGCTCAAGTTGGTGATAAAACACCAATCAATCAATGTTTCTTTGTAAAGCCATTTCATCACAAATGTTATGGCAAAAAAAGTTTTGGTTTGAATAATCCAGACATAAACTAGAGGCTCAGCCAATATTGTTCACATGTAAAACAGACTTCTAGAACCTGTAGCTTATATACTAGTACATGGCCATGAATGAGGCATACATTGGAGTCCTCTTTGGACCCTCCACAGACCATGCATGCTGGTGTTTATTTTTACCAGACTAAATTAAATGTGCATTGTAGTGTCTTGAGAAATATAATGTTCCTAATTGTAGCATTGTAAAACTTTGGTCAACTAGGGCTTGGATCCTTCATTTGTGGAGAATTTATTGTACATATCACAATGATGAAGTGTCAATTATAATACTAGTATCTATACTTTTAAGATATAACTGGTTCATTAGGACAACACCAACTAATACAAGGCCACCATATAACTGATATATTGTTGAAATTGGTGTTAAATCACAATAAAAAACCAACCAGTACAAAAGTTGACTTAACCTTTGATGAGCTGAAAACTGTAAAGTAGTGTACAAAATCCAAAACAAGACCAACAACTAAAATGTGAAATGTAGCCTTTATATTTTAAAGTATTCAGGTACATTCTCATCCTGGCATTTGTTCATCACATTTGTGGTATGTAGAAGTGTAATGTGACCACAAGTTCACAAAACCAAGGAAAGAAAACCAAATTTTTCAGAAAACTTCAAATTCATACAAGGTCAACAAAGGTGACCTTTGATTTTTGATGGAAAGTTAGTGTCTGTATTATACTGTAGACCAGTAAATTTGACAACTTAAGCTCATGATTCATTTATATCCACACCCTTTATCTGCTTATATTTTAAATGTGTTCACAATAATTTACTGTGTATATCCACATTTTCTGTATGTTTTGTACAAGTATTTCAAAATTATCTTCTTTTTCTTCTAATTCTCCATTTTCAGTGGTACACAGACATAAAAATAAATTATTTTAATATTTTATTTTTAATTCTTTTGGTTCTCCCAAGTTTCTGTTTTCTTTATAAAAATAAGTTATTTACATGACAAACAACAGGATTCTTTCCAAATAAATTAGTCATACTTCTCCGAGCTGCTTATAAAGCCACACACAAAAACAGTTCTCTCACATTCTTATCACACTTACTCTGAACTAGTTTTCAAAACGGTTCTTGACTCATCCACACATATATCCATCCTCTATCTTACGTTCCCGGCATTTTACATACACAAACGGCAAAATATGCCAATAAATAAATGAATTAATATTTACAAAATGAATGAACAATGATTTGAAAACCCATAAATGGATTTAAGAGAACTAAATTTCTGGCAGGCATTAAGGTATAAATGGTTGCATAAAATCTTAAATGCAATTAAAAAAATTATAGAATCTTATTGTGTTAGTGTGCAGTGTCACTACAAAAAGAGGAGTCCACAAAATGACTCAAAAGTTTTGATCTACAAATTGTGATTATTAATAATACATATTTAATATCAAGAAACCAAGGTTTCTACGTTGTATCTACTAGTTTTCGTCTTTCAGTGGTAATTCACTTGTCGTAAAATTTTAGCACCATTATTAATGAAATTGAATTTCACATTTAAATATTGACAACATTCTTCAACTAAATTCTCGACATGCATTGAAATGGCAGTGACAAAAAGTTCTGGGAACTTTATAATTCATATAAATATTAAATTAGTCTGATGAGCATGTTCTCTTAAAATATCACATAAAAAAAATCATGCCAAACTTTGGCATAAAATGTTTGATTCGTCCCTGAGCTTTGGAATGGGCTAGTTTATTGCATTTCTGGGTTGCACAGTAAAATTTATTGACTAAGTCTATCAATTCGCTTTGTCACACACTTTCTTGACTGCTCATTGATACAGTGTCTACAGAATTTCCATGCGGACAGGTAGAATTATGTCCATGTAAACTAAGTTTTTCTACTGGCAATTGTGGCATGGCTAGCCATGAGTGATTTAAAATGTCTTCGAAGGATGGCCTGTCTGATGGACGAATTGCTAAACACTTTTTAATCAAGTCTTTCACATCATGTGATAAACGTCCTCTAAATGACACTTCTGCTTTCATAATTTGTTCATCTTGTTCAAATGGAATATCACCACACACTAAGTCAAATAATAAAATTCCAAGAGACCAGACAGTTGCTGAACGCCCATGGTAACGATGGTGTTTAATCCATTCAGGAGGACTGTACACTCTTGTACCTGAAAAACATAAATAAAATAATATTTAATTTTCAATTCTATGAATATTCAATCTATATTGTCATATATTAATTTTTATATGTTCTGTATAAATGGCCTACTTAAAAGACAACAAATCATCTATCAATTTAAACATTCCACCTGACATATAAGAAAAGAGGTGTGAAGATCATGAATAACAATTTCCCAGCTCATCCTTCAAGTTTAAATGTTTTGTACAGGACACGCCAGAGTGGTTAAATAATTTGGCCATATGGTCTCCAAATTCTCTCATTAGGGTTTTTGTTTTTAAATATTAATGCGGAGTATTTCATTAAGTCATTCAGACTTACACTAATTACATGGCTATTCATTAATATCTCATAACACTTAATACTAAATATTGATTTGGTGAGCACAGGTAAAAATGTTTTGATATGCTTGGTCGCACTCAGGTATGTTAGGAGTTTAAAGCTTTACTTAAAATGGCACACCAGATATTTTAAATGTCTTGTTATTAGATCACAGTTAAGAAGTTATGAAAGAATTTTTTTTTTTTTTAAAGTTGATAGCAACCAATCACACTTGAGCTTCTTGATGACTTAACACAAAATATTACAGCTAAACTCAATATTAAAGCAGGAAATATTTCTTGTATGTATTAATAAATACTAATACAATGTACATATCTAAATAACTGATTCATTGCCAAGTTTTTGTTATGAGACACATGTGTAATCATTTACGCAGATATTTTCAGTAGCAGCTACAGCAGAGCTGATATGTTTTGCCAGCCAAGGTTAAAACTGTGTCACTGTACTGCATTCTTAGCTATCTCCCATATTAGGGTATCATATTTGTGTTAAGATATTTAAACCAATATTTTAAAATCACTTTTTGTATAAAATCCAATTCATATAAAATGCTCACCATCAAATGTAACATAAACTGTGTCTTTGAGCAAAGTACCAGATCCAAAGTCAATAATTTTAAGTTCACCAGTTTTTAAGTCCACAAGTATATTTTCATCTTTAATGTCTCGATGCACTACACCTGCTCTATGAACAAGAACTAATGTTTCCACTATTTGTCTAAAGAATACTTTGCTGGTATCTTCGTTAACAGCACCTTTTTCGGTTATATAGTCAAATAAATCCTGAACATGTTCTGGTCGTTCCATAACAATAATAAAACTGTGAACACAATTGTTTTTCACTTCATACCAGTCTAACATTTGTATACATCCAGATATATGCGAGACTTTTTTCAATAAAATAATTTCCATAGGTAAAGGCTGTCCATTATGCTGCCCCCATTCGGTCACTTTATTTTTATTTATCAATTTGATGGCAACCTGAAAGAAAAGAAAAGACATAAGTAAAAATATTACTTACAAGTTGACGATACATACATAATAATTGTAACAAATATTTGTTAGAACTGGATTTTCTAGAATTCAATGTCTTTCACATAATAAACTTAGTTTTCTCTAAACAATGAATTTCATTATTAAATTATTGTAATTATAAATATGAAACAGTTACATTTTTACAAAACAAAAAATATTAAATTTGTTTTTATTCTCTAATAAATAAACTTACTGGAAGTCCATCACTTTTTCTTGTACCAGAATAAACTGTACCAAATCCACCACTTCCCAATTGTGGACCAACATTGTATGTCTTGTTCAACTCTTCTTTTCCTTTAACTGTAAAAAAAAGAACAAGTAAATAAAAGTTAAAACATGACAATATTGTAAACAGTAATAACTGAACTCGAACGTGGCAACATATTTATTTCCCGCGACTTGTTAGAAAAGTTAAAATTTTATTTACCTGGCTCCTTCTTTTCTACTGGGTTGTTATTATTAAACAACTTTCTTCCCAACATGATGTGATACGAATTTTAACTATTTTACATCCAAAGTATATCAGTAATAATCACAAAATAAAATCACATAGACATCGCTGTTGACACGCTCGATTCTACGAATGTTATGAGATATTCAAAGTTGTGTGTATAGTATCAATGTGCTATATAATCAGGACACGATTCGTCCGCTTAGCACATCCCACTTGGCCGATCGCCAACTGTTTATTATGAAAATGTCCAGTATTGAATAAAAATGACAAAAGTTTTATATTTTGTTCATATTTAATATAATTTACTGATGAGGTATATTAAAATTAATTCTGCACTTCTAATGAAAACCAGAATGAATGCAGACAGGGGACTATTTTTTGTAGTATTGATAATGTCTGTCTATATGCGTTACAAGGTTGGCTGGGTGCCAGGTTGATAGCTTGCCGCTATTTTCTTACCAATGAAACGATTGACCAATCAGAAGATCTCCCGCGTTAGTAATCCCACGAAAGCCAATCAAAATACCATCAACTTACAATCCGCCTCGAAACGTAAACAGACCAGCGTGGTAAAGGTGAATGAGTAACATAAACAAAACATACCATGACAGGAATTCACAAATTACATAAAAATTCCTTACATACTTGATAATAGAATTGTTAAAAGGACGATTTAATTTTAGTTTTTTCTCATGAAAATTTATTTTATTAATAATTATAGGATTTATAAATGACGTATAATTATTTGGGTTTTTTTTCTCATGAAAATTCAGACATTATCTATAATACATGTAATAGGTTATTGTTTAATCTTAACACAAGTTAAGGAAGTCTGAACTAAAGAAAAGGGAAAATTCGATAATAAATTTAAAAAATAAGAAAAATAATAAAATATAAACATTCCCATATGATATATAAATAGTTAAAGGTTCAAATGATTAACTATGGACAATCGTAATATATTTATTATATGTCTCATACTGTTTGTAAACTTTTCCCATCGTTTAATTTTTAAGCTTTCGGTCAGGCGTTGCTTTGTTGATCATGACACAAACTTAAAAAACGCGCCTCTAAGTACATTCTGTTCCCACGGCTAGTGTATTACTGATTTAAAAGGCATTCCTGGTGTTTACCTATCTACAAATCTATTTTTAGAAAACAACTATATACACACACATTTTCCGCGCAATTTTTCGACAATAGAAGTTTTATTTACCCAATAAGAGTTTCTTTGTAAAAAAAAATGTATATAAACACATACGTTTGTCTTCTCTATATAATTAAGTGCAATATTTTGTTATTATATTGAAATAGCTAATTTGAATATCTATCTAGCGTGTTTAGACAAGGAATATGTATCATATATTGATATAGCCTTAGCGTGGGTTATAATAGATGACCTACATTTCTAGGTCAAATATTTAATAATGATTAGCTTAAGTAGGACTCTGGTATTCAGGGAAGATCACTAGTATCTCGGTACCCCTAGTATCTAGTTTATAACTCCTAAATTGTCAAATTTAGTACAAGGAAATCTACATTCAAATGTAACTATATTTCCAGTAATGTCTTCCCTCTTGAAGTTACATAATCAAAAGTTATTGATGAGTATTGTTGACTTGTTTTTTCCCCTGACATAATATGGCCTGGGAGGAAACATTAATACAACACACGAATCCAATACCGTGGTAATATTCCCCTGGGTATATAGTAGTTTTACGATTGTAAATAATATAATACTTTCATGTTGTAGTGATGTAATCATACGGAAGGTGTCAAAACCATTATTTCTTTTAGGATACTAGGAAGTCGATAAATAAAACCAGATAAAGGGGGAATCTACCGAATTCTGCTTAATTACTGAGTAAATTGGTAATATTTGGTGTGTGTTGAATTATTACTCAACGACGCCAGTAGACAAAAATTATATGGTCGAATAAATAATATTTTGAAAAGAAGTAACAAGACCATCTGTCAAAACATGTGGTTATTATAAACTTGGACATATGGTTTACTGTGGATCCATAGCTCTGGTGGTTCTTGTCTTATTTTCTTATTAATTTCTGATCATCTTAAAATAGAGAAAAATAGTTACATTTAAACAACATACATAATATAAAGATATTGATATAATAAATGTCATTTGTGAAAACAAACATGTAAAATCAGGAAGTTTTTGTCATCAGACAGTATTGTCGATTGTTTAACAAACTGACGCCAGTAATTTCACTTGTTCACGAGAAATGTATTTCCGATTCATATGATAAGGGAGGCAACTACTAGTAAAACAAATTTCTTGTGTTAAGAGGAGTTATCTGCTCGTTAATTTTGTATAAAATCATATTGTATGCAGTAATTTCATTGAATTAGTAGAAAAAAGGGTAAAATTTCATAATTAAAATTGTCTTCATTGTTTAAAAGATATTATTATCTTTATTTATAGTTCTGTGGTTTGACATTCAAGCCCCAAAGCTAAAGGAATAAATATCACAGCAACACCGCTATTTCAAAATATTATATCCTTTTTTGTTAGGATCTCATCTATTTTTGTTGTATTATTTGTTTCTTACAAGTTTGAAGGAAAGAAAAGCGTTTGGAATTTACTGTTTTAACAGAAAATTGAAACTTGGACGTTTCATTTTTTTAGTGAACAAAGGGGAACAACTACTTTTAAATCAGAGTACTCGTATTTGAAATGGAAAGAGTTGTGTCCCATGTAAACAATTTTAATTACAGCAAACCAAACACTCTTGTTTTAGGAACGAGAGACTCGCACGAGCCTGTATCGCTCATCCATTATAAATTATCAATTTATTATTCAATAATAATTTATGTGCATTGTGGGTTCTGTTTTGTTTGTTCCCAGAGTATATATTTTTTTAATTTCTCTATTATTCCTTATAAAACATTTCCTTAGTATGATAGATATGCTTTAAATAATCAACATGAAAAAGGCACACAAGGGTCACAGCATGGTACGACCACAGCAAGTCGACAAAGATACATACAGCACCAACTTGACTGAATATGATTATCATCTAGCAAAAGCATTTCAATTTTAGAAATTCTATAAAAAATATTACAAACTATCATACTGAACTGCAATATAATTGAAATTAGTTATTTGTTGTATCTTGTTTATATTTTTGTTCATTGATGATATACTAACATTTAACAAGATAACGTCTGAAATCACGTCGTGTAACCCGACATGAAACCTTTAATTCATCTTTGATTGCCCTATATACAAAATAGTTAAATATATAAACAAATGGACAACAACACTTAGCGTGTACTCGGTTTTCACATACCTAAAGATTTAGTAACCTCATCGCCGATTGGTCGGTTGAAAAGATCAACGCTGACATGACCCCAAGCGGGAAGTCGTTAATGTTAGTGCATCGCCAAAAAAGAAATAAATTAAAAAATATATATTATTATTTGTCCTAAATGTTATAAATCTCTAATATTGAAGCGGATGACAATAAGCTTACCGTGTACTTCAAAACCGACAGTTGCTATTTGAATCATAGCGAAATTCAGATAAATACAGAACATAGTGTCAGACAACAGAAAATTAACAATAACGATATACTAAAGTATTTGGTCGACAATCTTATCAACATATGTTTACAAAGTAGGACAGTCAATCAGAATATGTGCCGAGTTATAACTAGTAAGAACAAAGAACTACGGGAGGTTCAGCATGATACGACCGCAACAAATAACAAGGACCGCCTCTTTCACCAGTTTTAGTGCCATCAAGTTTAACTTGAATTACTGATGGAGGAAATCCATTGGAATACTGCACGAAACCCTTGTCAGAATCAATGTAAAGGTTAAATGTGTCAGAACGACACGAATGTCTCCGCCGTGAATATTAAGGAGGCTCTCAACTGTTTCAACCTTTTTTCATTTCCTCAGTAATAGGCTAAGAATAACAAACTATTGTTTAAATAGTTAAATTCACATACCAAAAAATCAAGTCAATATCTCAAATCATAGTGAAAAAAGTGATGACAACTAAATATTTGGCCAAATTTCAAAGCCCACCGGCTGTAAGTTGGCCAAAAATCATTCAACCGGAACGAATTTCAAAGTTGATTTGTAACTTATGATTATACACTCTCATGCCAAAAATCAAGTCAATATCTCAAATCACAGTGAAATAAAGTGGTGACAGCTAAATATTTGACCAAATTTCAAAGTCCAAGGGCCATAACTGCTACCTAGCATCCACTGATATACTACTTAGAATCCACTGGTATACTACCTAGAATCCACTGGTATACTTTCTAGAATCCACTGGTATACTATCTATAATCTACTGGTATACTACCTAGAATCCACTGATATACTACCTAGAATCCACTGATATACTACCTAGAATCCACTGAAATATTACATAGAATCCACTGGTATAATACTAGAATCCACTGGTATACTACCTAGAATCCACTGGTATACTACCTAGAATCTACTGGTGTACTACCTAGAATCCACTGGTATACTACCTAGAATTCACTGGTGTACTACCTAGAATCCACTGGTATAATACTAGAATCCACTGGTGTACTACCAAGAATCCACTGGTATACTACCTAGAATCCACTGGTATACTACCTAGAATCCACTGGTAAACTACATAGAATCCACTGGTGTACTACCTAGAATCCACTGGTATACTACCTAGAATCCACTGGTGTACTACCTAGAATCCACTGGTATACTACTAAGAATCCACTGGTGTACTACCAAGAATACACTGGTATACTACCTAGAATCTACTGATATACTACCAAGAATCCACTGGTGTACTACCTAGAATTCACTGGTATACTACATAGAATCCACTGGTAAACTACATAGAATCCACTGGTAAACTACATAGAATCCACTGGTAAACTACATAGAATTCACTGGTAAATTACATAGAATTCACTGGTATACTACCTAGAATCCACTGGTAAACTACCTAGAATCCACTGGTATACTACCAAGAATCCACTGGTGTACTACCTAGAATCCACTGGTGTACTACCTAGAATCCATTGGTAAACTACATATAATTCACTGGTATACTATCAAGAATCCACTGGTAAACTACATAGAATTCACTGGTATACTACATAGAATTCACTGGTATGCTACCAAGAATCCACTGGTAAACTACCTAGAATCCATTGGTAAACTACATAGAATCCACTGGTATACTACCTAGAATCCACTGGTGTACTACCTAGAATCCACTGGTATACTACCTAGAATCCATTGGTAAACTACATAGAATCCACTGGTAAACTACATAGAATCCATTGGTAAACTACATAGAATACACTGGTATACTACCAAGAATCCACTGGTAAACTACATAGAATTCACTGGTATACTACCAAGAATCCACTGGTATACTACGTAGAATCCACTAAAATATTACATAGAATCCACTGGTATACTACCTATAATCCACTGGTATACTACCTAGAATCCATTGGTATACTACCAAGAATCCATTGGTAAACTACATAGAATTGACTGGTATACTACCTAGAATCCACTGGTAAACTACATAGAATCCACTGGTATACTACCAAGAATCCACTGGTAAACTACATATAATTCACTGGTATACTACCTACAATCCACTGGTAAACTACATAGAATCCATTGGTAAACTACATAGAATTCACTGGTATACTACCAAGAATCCACTGGTATACTACGTAGAATCCATTGAAATATTACATAGAATCCACTGAAAAACTACATAGAATCCACTGGTATACTACCAAGAATCCACTGGTATACTACCTATAATCCACTGGTATACTACCTATAATCCACTGGTATACTACCTAGAATCCACTGATAAACTACATAGAATCCATTGGTAAACTACATAGAATTCACTGGTATACTACCTAGAATCCACTGGTGTACTACCTAGAATCCACTGATATACTACCAAGAATCCACTGGTATACTACCTAGAATCCACTGGTATACTACCTATAATCCACTGGTATACTACCTAGAATCCACTGATAAACTACATAGAATCCACTGGTATACTACCAAGAATCCACTGGTATACTACATATAATCCACTGGTATACTACCTATAATCCACTGGTATACTACCTAGAATCCACTGATAAACTACATAGAATTAATTGGTAAACTACATAGAATTCACTGGTATACTACCAAGAATCCACTGGTGTACTACCTATAATCCACTGGTATACTACCTATAATCCACTGGTATACTACCTAGAATCCACTGATATACTACCAAGAATCCACTGGTATACTACCAAGAATCCACTGGTGTACTACCTATAATCCACTGGTATACTACCTAGAATCCACTGATAAACTACATAGAATCCACTGGTATACTACCAATAATCCACTGGTATACTACCTATAATCCACTGGTATACTACCTAGAATCCACTGGTATACTACTAAGAATACACTGGTAGTATCCACTGGTATACTACCTAGAATCCACTGGTATACATGTACTACCAAGAATCCACTGGTGTACTACCTAGAATCCACTGGTATACATGTACTACCAAGAATCCACTGGTGTACTACCTAGAATCCACTGGTATACTACCTAGAATCCACTGGTATACTACCTAGAATCCACTGGTATACATGTACTACCTAGAATCCACTGGTGTACTACCTAGAATCCACTGGTATACTACCTAGAATCCACTGGTATACTACCTAGAATCCACTGGTATACATGTACTACCAAGAATCCACTGGTGTACTACCTAGAATTCACTGGTATACTACCTAAAACTATTTCACAATCAATTAAAAAGCAATCTCTTCAAAATTGCAAAATTGTGGGTATACCATGCGAAAGTTTGAAATTTACACCCCTGTTAGATACTTTTCAATACAAAAATAGCCCAGTTACTTAACCGACTAATAAATAACCCATAAAGATAAACATTCGGAAAATAAAGGCATTAAAATTCAATGAAACAAATAAAAAAAAAATGGCACTTGAGAAATTTCGGTTGCATTTACCTTGGAAACTGTAGCATAGAAAGGAAAACCGTTGACCCAAAGGTCTCAATAAAATTATTAAAAAAACTCTTCATCAAAATTGGATGAAAAATAAATACCAAGTCTTCCAAATCTGTGAAATATTGGAATTTGGATCACTTTTAGCCCATTTTCCCCAAATAATATTGATGATTTTTCTTTATTGACTCGTAAAAAAAATCATTAAAGTGAGCATTTTCTCAACTGCCTCTTCACAAATAGTTCTTGTGAATGTTTTGCAGAAGATAAACTAAATCTAAGCAACATTAAATGTATAGGTTAAGGTGACATATATACCTTCCACCATCAATGTGTGGACCAAATATGGTGAGCCTAGAATGTAGGTAATGGAGAAACTGACATAATCAGGAAAAGACGTACATTGCCCGCTTTGTAGTGATAGTGCTCAATGAAACACATTATCGTTATTCCGAGCCGACCAGTCTTTAGACTTACTCCTTAATGCTACGAGATTAATGGAGAAGCAGCAAATACCAATTTGATTTTTGGTTCGACTCGACCGGTGCTCGAACACACGATCTACCACAATCGAGGCGAACACGCTAACCAATAGACTACCGTCGATTTCAGTAGACTATGAATATGATGTCAGTCAGGTGACACACGACTGACTGGCATGTACAATATCGACAAGGGCAAGTTGAACAAATATACTAGACACAGAATTTTGCGCAACACAGTAAATTGAAGGACACAACAATATATTAGGTTTTTGGACAGTTGTCTTGTTTTACTATTGTATGTGTTAAATATGCCTTTCAAAATAAGCAAAATATGTTATTTTGGATGTTAAATAAGACAGTTCAAAATTTAGAATTTGGGGTTTGTCCTTTCAGTTGAGTTTATCTCCGGAACCATAAATTAGAGAAAACACACCCGTAAACATACTTCCGAAAGCTTCCGGCCCAATCAATTCAAAGAAGAAAAAAAACTGCATCAAAATTGGATGAAAAATAAAAAATATGCGAAATTTTAAACTCTGGGCCCCCATTAACTAATTTTGAAATAAAATACCAAGATCTGAGACCATGCGGCCATAAAACCTCAAGTGAACAACAGACCTCATACCATACGGCCATACAACATCAAGTGAACAACAGACCTGATGCCATAAGCCATAACACCTCAAGTGAACAACAGACCTGAGACCACCAGACCATAAAACTTCAAGTGAACAACAGACCTGAGACCATACGCCATAAAACCACAACTGAACAACAGAACTGATACCACACGACCATAAAACATCAAGTGAACAACAGACCTGAGACCACAAGACCATAAATCTTCAAGTGAGCAACAGGCCTCAAACCATACGCCATAAAATCACAAGTGAACAGACCTGAGACCACACGACCATAAAACATCAAGTGAACAACAGACCTGAGACCATAAATCTTCAAGTGAACAACAGACCTGAGACAACACGACCATAAAACATCAAGTGAACAACAGACCTGAGACCACAAAACTTCATTCATGTGAACAACAGATCTGAGACCATAAGCCATAAAACCACACTGACTGAACAACAGACTTGATACCACACGACCATAAAACATCAAGTGAACAACAGACCTGAGACCACAAAACTATAAATGTTCAAGTGAACAACCGGCACGAGACCATATGCCATAAAACCACAAGTGAACAACAGACCCGAGACCACACGACCATAAACCATCAAGTGAACAACAGACCTGAGACCACAAATCTTCAAGTGAACAGGCCTGAGACCATACACCATAAAACCACAAGTGAACAACAGACCTGAGACCACACGACCATGAAACATCAAGTGAACAACAGACCTGAGACCATACGGCCATAAAACCACAACTGAACGACAGACCTGATACCACACGACCATAAAACATCAAGTGAACAACAGAACTGAGACCACAAAACCATAAATCTTCAAGTGAACAACAGGCCTGAGACCATACGTCATAAAACCACAAGTGAACAACAGACCTGAGACCACATGACCATAAAACATCAAGTGGCCAACAGACCCGAGACTATACGGCCATAAAACATCAAGTGAACAACAGACGTGAGACCATACGGCCATAAAATGTCAATTGAACAACAGACCTGAGACCATACGGCCATACAACTTCAAGTGAACAACAGACCTGAGCCCATAAAACCTCAAGTGAACAACAGATCTGAGACCATACGGGCTTAAAACATCAAGTGAACAAGACCTGAGACCATGCGGCCATACAACTTCAAGTGAACAACAGACCTGAGACCATACAACATCAAGTGAACAACAGACCTGATACCATAAAACATCAAGTGAGCAGACCTGAAACCATACGGCCATACAACCTCAATTAAACAACAGACCTGAGACCATATAGCCATACAACATCAAGTGAACAACAGACCTGAGACCACACGGCCATAAAACCTCAAGCGAACAACAGACCTGAGACCATACAGCCATAAAACCTCAAGTGAACAACAGATCTGAGACCATACGGCCATACAACATCAAGTGAACAACAGATTGATTTTTGATTTGATTTTTGGTGTTTTAACGCCATTTTCAACAATATTTTAGGTATATCATGGCGACCCGTTTTAGTACTGGAGAAAACCGGAATACCCGGAGAGAACCACCGACCATGGACAAGCAACTGGTAAACTTGATCACTTGCGGCTGCGAGTCGAGTGCACCCTTTTTTGTAAATTACGAAATTGTAAACTCTGGTCCCCCATTAACTTATTTTTGAAATAAAATACCAAGATCTGAGACCATGCGGCCATAAAACCTCAAGTGAACAATAAACCTATAACCATACGCCATAAAACCTCAAGTGAACAACAGACCTGATACCATACGGCCATACAACATCAAGTGAACAGACCTGATACCATAAGCCATAACACCTCAAGTGAACAACAGATCCGAGACCATAAACCTTCAATTGAACAACAGACCTGAGATCATACGCCATAAAACCTCAAGTGCACAACAGACCTGAGACCATAAAACATCAAGTGAACAACAGATTGATTTTTTGTGTTTTAACGCCACTTTCAACAATATTTCAGCTATATCATGGCAACCAGTTTTAGTGCTGGAGGAAGCCGGAGTAACCGGAGAGAACCACCGACCATGGGCAAGCAACTGGTAAACTTTATCACTTGCGGCAGCGAGTCGAATGCACCCTTTTTGTAATTTACAAAGCCGAGCACGAACCCACGCCGTATTGGTGATAGGCTTGTATGAGCTGTTAGATCCAACGATATAACTCATTGAGCCACCCGGGCCCCTGTGAACAACAGACCTGAGACCATACGGCCATACAACATCAAGTGAACAATAGACCTGAGACCATATGGCCATTAAACTTCAAGTGAACAACAGACCTGAGACTATACATCAAAGGAGCAACAGACCTGCGACCATAAAACATCAAGTGAACAACAGACCTGAGACCATAAAACATCAAGTGAGCAACAGAACTGAGACCATAAAACGCCAAGTGAACAACAGACCGGAGACCATAAAACTTCAAGTGAGCAACAGATCTGAGACCATAAAACTTCAAGTGAACAACAGACCTGAGACCATAAAACATCAAGTGAGCAACAGACATGAGACCATAAAACATCAAGTGAGCAACATACCTGAGACCATAAAACTTCAAGTGAACAACAGACATGAGACCATAAAACATCAAGTGAACAACAGACCTGAGACCATAAAACTTCAAGTGAACAACAGACCCGAGACCATAAAACACCAAGTGAACAACAGATCTGAGACCATAAAACTTCAAGTGAGCAACAGACCTGAGACCATTCGTCAAGTGAACAACAGACATGAGACCATAAAACTTCAAGTGAACAACAGACCTGAGAACATAAAACATCAAGTGAACAACATATCTGAGACCATACAACTTCAAGTGAGCAACAGACCTGAGACCATACGTCAAGTGAACAACAGACCTGAGAACATAACACTTCAAGTGAACAACAGACCTGAGATCATTAAACTTCAATCAAGTGAGCAACAGATCTGAGACCATAAAACAAGTGAGCAACAGACCTGAGACCATAAAACATCAAGTGAGCAACAGACCTGGGGCCATACGGCCATACAACTTCAAGTGAGCAACAGACCTAAGACCATAAAACATCAAGTGAACAACAGACCTGAAACCATACGGCCATAAAACGTCAAGTGAGCAATATATCAGATAAGTTCATGACAATAACAAATTTTAATATAAATCAGGATGTTTAAAAAATGTCGATGTGATTGGCATTAGTGACAGCTACTTAGATTGTAAAAGTAAATAGTGATTTTGGATAGAGTCGGAATTATACGTTCTTTAAACTGGTCACAAACGACCACTCAAAATAAACTATTTTTTCTCATAAATTGATGCAAGTTTGTCCTTGACCAGTAATGAATGGAAAAACGTTGATCCCCATACTCGTTTACGTTTCGCCATTAGGACTAGTTGTGTAAACCCCGTTCAACTGATGGACCCTGTGTACTTTTTTCAAAGGATAGCATCGAAAAGGTCTTGCTTTCCATAAAATGAATTAAACAAAATGATTATCAATATTAAACGTAAGAGCGGTACGATTTGATTTGATTTATTGTGTTTAACGCCACTTTCAGCAATATTTCAGATATATCATAGCAACCAGTTTTAGTGGTGGGATAAGCAGGAGTACCCGGAGAGAACCAACGACCAATGGCAAGCAACTGTTAAAAAAACTGTTAAAAAACTATCACTTGCGGCAGCGAGTCGAGTGCACCCTTTTTGTAATTTACAAAGCCAGGCGTGAACTCACGCCGTATTGGTGATAGGCTTGTAAGAGTTGTTATGTAATCCAACTACCTAGCTCATTGAGCCACCCTGGCCCTAAGACTGAAAGCTTCATTACAAATAAGGATCATGTTCTGAGATTTGTTTTCTGCTGAAATTGGCCAATGAGAAAAAAATGAACCCTGTATGTGTAACTAGGACTCGTGAAAATAATCTGGAGAATCTGGTCGGTACTAAAAATCATTAACCTAGTTAATACATAAAGATAGTTAAAACTGTCTTGAAATATCAGTCAGTTATAATTTTTGGTCATTGGACATAGCAGTTCAGATATGTTTTTGTCCATTAGAAATGCTGTGTTGAACCAGATATGTTTTTGTCCATTAGAAATGCTATGTTGAACCAAATCCATAGTGCGACTATCTTTGATGTCTGAGGAACAAAAGGCACTGGCGTAACTTTCACTGGTTCCCTGTCCCTATCTAACCCCAACAGTCGAGAATTTGAAGGGGAGCAGCGAAACCATCGAAGTTTTGCCTATTGCAACAGAAGTCAAATTAGCGTGGTAGTTGATCACCTACATGTAATACAGTTTCCTACAACAGTTCCATATGTTGTTGTTATTGTTTTTTTTTTTTTTTTTTTGTAGTTGATATTTTTTAAATTTCAACCAATCAGTTCAAAGCTCTGGTTATTATGACAGTTGCAAAAACACCACAGGTCGCAAAATATATATATATATATATTTTTTTTATAAAAGGCAGTTTGATTACGATATTGGAGCCATTAGGACACCTTCTAATTTGTCAATGGAGTGTACATGTCCCACGGATAATGTCGGATATACCAGTAAACCATAACAGTTTAAAGATGCAAAGGGAGACCACATAAATGTTTGTCTAATCCTATAATTGACAGCTTAAATGTTTTTATTGGGCCAATGTTCAATTATATACTTCAGTGCCATCATGACAACTAGATGGGGTGTCTTAACCAACAATGTATAATGTACATGTGAAGCTTCCCCAGTCTCTTAAAGAACTAGTAATAAGTGAGTGAGCGATTGTTGTTTAATGCCAAGTCAGCCTTGTTGAGCTATATATCACGGCGAGTTCAATTATCAACAAGTAAAATATGATTATCTTGACAATATTTGTATTTATATAGAATGTGAATTTGTTATGTCCTCTTGCACACATGTGTCTGAGGTTGTAAAAATAAAATCTTGTCTTGACAATAGACCAGCACGCCTAATTGGATTTGAACAGGTTAGCTCACTAAAACAATAGCCCACGGATAGACTTATCTTGTTCTGTATATTACCCCGACTCCGAGTCTTTTACTTACTACTTAATTATGTGTGCAAATCTTAACAGAGAAGCAGAAAATACCCTGCATTGTCTTTGATTTAACACGACCGGGCATCAAACCATCGATCTACCGAACTCGAGGCTAGCACACTAAGCACTAAACCAGGAGGAGGTATTACAAGTAAATGTCAAGGTCATGAGCATTATTATATCTATGTGTCTCATTGCTGTGTGATATGGTGGTTATATTTGAAAATTGGTCGTTTTAAAGACCAGAATACCACGTCCATGTAATCCTTTTGAAGTCATATGCCACACCACATACATATACTAGTATATCATGTATGGTTGTCGACAAATAGCAAAATAATCGTCAACAACAAAATGAGTAATGGCGGTCTCGAGTGGAACAGTTGTCACATATTGCTACCTTTGAACAAAAAACAAAGGCAGTGCAACAAGTAGCACTCTCAACAGTATGCAGAAAATTTTATTTTTGCCCCGATTGCACCGTCTTTCCTGTCACATTTGTCAAAATGTTTTAAATGGTAATAGTTTGTGCAGCATTAAGGTTCATTATAAAACTTATGAATGGTGCACTCGATATGCCAAAGTCTATTTGCTTTCATCCTAAGTTTTTAGTGTCCTTCAATATTATATATTTTACTTGAAAGCAAAAATGAATCAAAAGTAACAAAGAGTTACTTGAAATTTATATAAATGCTGTTTTAGCAAAGATGCAATTCACTACTAATAATAGGATGCGAAGTTTTCGGTTTCACATGATGCAACATTTTTTTTTTTTTTTTTTACAGAATCTCGATATTTTGTTAAAAGTAGAAAATTGGAAAATTAAATAGCAGAACCTGATGTTGATGGTGTACCCTTGTGGAAAAGATACCTCTGAACTTTGAAATATTGTAAATATATCAGTGGCTTTGACAACTTTTTCCTCTTCTGGTACAATTTTAAGACATTAAAATACAACCTATCAATTTATAAACAATGTGAGTGCACTCTCTGAATATTGCAATAATCCACCTGCATAGCATATAAAGCAACAATTTCCGATTTCATAAAAATGTCCATTCTTGTCGACGGTGACTTTGTCTAACGAATATTCTGAACAAAGTTTTATTTTTATTTATTTTAAGCTTGTACAAAGTATCCCCATGTGAAACATTTTGACTGTGCTGTTGCATTCATACATTTTTTTTTATCAACTTGCTAGTCGAATACACCCGTGATAAGTGTTATAATGAACCTTAATTAATCCTAAATAGAAAAAAAGAGGCTTTACGTCTTTAGTTTCACCTCGTAATATTTCGATAATTAAGCAAACACAAAATTGTAAAGCGATTCGATCGCCTGTCGACTTTATCCGTGAGGTCTGCTCGATTAGCTTCAAAGTCAAGCATTAAAAAAAAAAACAAAAAAAAACCGATTTATTTATATCATAAATTATATAATGATAAATAATATAATAATTGAAATAAGAAAACAGTTCTGACGTTACTCTCTCGAGCTACAGTACATAGGCCCATCACCGTATAAGCACGTAGATTATTTTCATTTATTTTCAAGGATTCTAGTGAATCTAAATAAAACACTTTAACATTAAACGATATTTACGATGAGGAAAATTATATTATGACATATTTTTTCTACACGATTTTTTTTTATCTTGTTGATTTGTACGAAAAACTCATGGAATCAATGGGCATCTGACCATATTTGACCACAAGTACATTCCCGGGATTTGTGTAATGTGGTCGCAGCAGTGGTCACTAAATACTTACTTTTTTCTGGAGTGTTCATGTTTCCTTTACAAATTCTTATTTCAACGCTGATTTCGTGGGGTAGTTTGAATTACTGCATCCTTCCTCTGACAAGATTGTACAGACCCGTTGACCCTTGGCCCTGACCTTACACACCTGTAAAAGCAACCTACGTGCCACGTGGTCCGACTCACAACGAGAAATCTACTCTCAACGTGATTTGTAATCAGGAAAAACTATTTTCTATTTGTTATTCATCAAGTATTTATTTACCCAGAGTTTAAAATGAATTTAATTAACCATATATGAACAGGCATTTTATAATCAAAGGATCTTTAGATGTATTCTCGCGATTTTTTTACTTTGTTGCTGTTCTTACTTGAACGGTGAAAGTGAAAAACAAACATCTCTTTCGGACTAATATCGGGCTGTCGGACTATCGGACCAGCGGATTGTCGGATTAACGGGCTGTCGGATTATAGCTACGCGATATGAACTAGTCTAAAAAAAATATAACGATGGGCTACACCGCGCGCTGCATGACAAGACCGTAGTAGTAAGTCGACAAGACTTACTCTCACGAGTTTGACTGGAAAACCATAACTGATGGAGGAAATAAACTGAAGCACTTGTCACAATCACTCAATAAAAAAAAATACATCAAAATTAGATGGAAATAATAATTGTGCATGCCTTCCAAATATGCCAAATTGTGTGTAAAAAAAATGTTGGAACTTGTTCGGTCCCTTTGTATGAAGTTATCTCGGAAATCCGTACGAGATAAACGAAATCCGTCAATATACTTGAGAAATAATTCATGGTAGCCAAAATTTATATTATTTTTACCACGGGTAGGCACTTTATGCTAATTATTTTACCGCGAGCGTTAGCGAGGGGTAAAATATAGGCATAAAGTGTCTACCCGTGGTAAAAAAATAATATAAATTCGGACTACCATAAATTATTTCGATTCCAATATGTAAAAATTGGTAAAATATCGTTATAAATTGTCGATGACGTCATAAATTACAATGGGTGTAGGTATATATTATTTTTACCACGGGTTTGGACCCAAAGCGTTTGAAGGACGTCATATTAGAATATTTCATCTATAATCAATTCAAAGAAAAAATCCTCTTCAGAATTGGATAAAAAAAAAGAAATTCTATATACCGTCCAAATATTTAAAAATTTCGGAATTTTTCACCCGCTTTAGACTCCTTTTCGAAACCGATTTTTTAGCAAAGAAATAGGGTTCATAATAACCCATACAGAATGTCATTTTGAAGAAGAAAAAAAACCTGCATTAAATTTTGATGAAAAATAAAGTTAAAATTATAAAAGTTCACCCTTTTTTTACCCCTTTATGTCAAGAGAGTAATAGTTACATAAAAACGCATTTTTCTTTAAAGATTTTTTTCTAAGGAATTCATTGATAAAACATCATCAACATCAGATGAACAATAAACAATTCGCATACAATAAAGGAGAGACAGCACCCTTTTATCACATTCGGGCCTCTTGTTTGGAAAACACCTTTATTTCGTACCAAAAATAGAACTAGAACTTAAAGTTATTACTCGAAACTCGTTGTGTCTACAGACGAATGACGACAGACCCATATTATAATCCGATCGGAAAATCATTCGGGTCGTATAAGAAAACTTACATTTTCAGACTTTCAAACATTTCGATTTTGTTAATAACTCACATTACTTGTGTATAATTTTCAGTATACAATGATAATTATGAGAAACTAGGATGGACACTTAATATTATACTGTTCATTTCTATGACTCAAGTTCAAAAGAAACAAAAAATCATATTTTTACAAAATTAATAGCAATATAACAAAACATATACAAACCTCATCAAATAAGTAATAAAATATAATTCATATACATTTGTATATTATATTTTAACATATTAAACCGCTACAGAACACATGTGTTATATCCATTTTTGAAAGCACGAGTATTTCATCAGCGCCTAAAATCACCAAATGAGACACATCCAGACTAAAACGGAAATGAGAATGGATCCTATAAAAGGCTTTTCATATGACTCAGTTTCTATATATACCCATAAAATTTCCGGCAATTATTTAAAAATCAATAATGTATTTATACTTGTAGATATCTTGGTTGTTTTTGTCCGTCTGTTTGTAATGCAAAATGTACTGCTATATCCTTTTGCAAGTAGATCAACTGTCGTCTGGCAAATATGGTGAAGTTGGTTAAAAAAAAGGGGGAGGGGGGATCTATATTAATGTATGCTGAGTTTTTATTTTTATCGTCACGGTATATGTTTTCGTCTGTCATATGTTTTCGTCTCATCCATTTTATTTTGATTTACACAGCACACGTGTTATTTTTTACCTGTCTTCCGGTTTCTATTTCTGGATAGTAAACAGGATTGCAACGTGACGTCTGTCAAAAATGTTTAAGATTGCTTTTAAAGACATAAGTACCAAAAATAGTGAACTTACCTACTGAACC
>MJUT01043242.1:89301-104067 GCA_002080005.1 Gigantidas platifrons
TATGATAAAATAAACATAACACAACTGATTGTAGATAGCGATCACGATGTCAAAGCTTCTATGATAAAGTAAACATAACACAACTGATCACGATGTCGAAGCTTCTATGATAAAGTAAACATAACACAACTGATTGTAGATAGCGATCACGATGTCAAAGCTTCTATGATAAAGTAAACATAACACAATTGATTGTAGATAGCGATCACGATGTCAAAGCTTCTATGATAAAGTAAACATAACACAACTGATTGTAGATAGCGATCACGATGTCAAAGCTTCTATGATAAAGTAAACATAACACAATTGATTGTAGATAGCGATCACGATGTCAAAGCTTCTATGATAAAGTAAACATAACACAACTGATCACGATGTCGAAGCTTCTATGATAAAGTAAACATAACACAACTGATCACGATGTCGAAGCTTCTATGATAAAGTAAACATAACACAACTGATTGTAGATAGCGATCACGATGTCAAAGCTTCTATGAGATTGTAGATAGCGATCACGATGTCAAAGCTTCTATGATAAAGTAAACATAACACAACTGATCACGATGTCGAAGCTTCTATGATAAAGTAAACATAACACAACTGATTGTAGATAGCGATCACGATGTCAAATCTTCTATGATAAAGTAAACATAACACAACTGATCACGATGTCGAAGCTTCTATGATAAAGTAAACATAACACAATTGATTGTAGATAGCGATCACGATGTCAAAGCTTCTATGATAAAGTAAACATAACACAACTGATTGTAGATAGCGATCACGATGTCAAAGCTTCTATGATAAAGTAAACATAACACAACTGATTGTTTTTTAAAATAATATTTTATAAATGAATAATTTAAAATGCCAGTACTTAGTCGGTGAATGCACGATTCATTTTCCTATTGCCACTCGAAACCCATCTTTTGCGAACAGCTGGATTTATCTGCCAGACAGTATCTTTAGGGTGGACGTGAAGCATCGCCAACTCACAGACGATCTTCAGTCATTGTTACTCTACACCAAGTCTTGAGGTGCCGAAGAGCCGAGAAAGACCTTTTAAATGTACAGGAACCGACTGATCTAAAGCTTCGGGTGAAAAATGTTAAAACTGTCATGGTCGATGGTTAAAGTTGAAGTTGGCCTCTCTCTCTCTCTCTGTTTTTCTCAAGAAAATCAGACGAGGCAACTCGTCTGCCTCAGTGGTAGTTACAGCCCTGGTAGATGAAAGAGTGTTTGAATAAAGGCTACGACGATGAGGGTTGATTAAAATTCTGCAATATTATGAAATGGAGTGCGACTGTGCAAGGAAATTTACTGAAGGGTTTAGAGAGTAGTGCGCTATAACAGCATAAGTATGAAAGTTCAATGATAGTGTCAAAAATATTATACACCTTGTAACATGGTCATCAGTTAAACACAGGTGGCGACACTCTCCGTAACAGATACCCCCGTCATGCTTAGGGTTGACAGACATGTCTAATCTTTGTTGCTTACCATGATATGTCTTTTGAGAAGAAATAAAAGTCGACAGAAGTTAGGCAAAAATAGCAAAGTATACTTCGGATTTAGTGTGACTTTAAAACTTTTTCTGTTTCTGTTTCTGGTACGTGTAGAATCCCCAAAAAAGCTTTTATACACGGTAAGAGAGAGCGCCGGTTTTATGGGCTGTATTCCTGTAGGGCGGTCTTGAATGCCTCTACGGAATCTGCACACAAGACTTTGTCTGGCAGTTGGTTCCAGTGGACAATTGTTTCCACGAAGAATGAACGTTTATATTGTTCTTTATTACAGTCTGGGACCTTTAGACCCTTTGAGTTCTTTATTAAGCATCTTTCTATGATATTTGTCGTTTCACAGTCTTTATACACTTTGGCTTTAATGTTTCTCTTAGGTTTGGCTGTTGTGACGAAGTCAGCAGTTGGTAGTGCCGCGCGGCACCAACCCCTCAACCACCTTATACAGCAGGATCAGGCGGAGACTGTGTCGTCTTGCTTCTAGCGTCTCGAGCTCTAATTGTCGTTTCATGGTGGTGATTGATCCTGGCCCCCGGCTTCTGTAGTCCTTTTTTATGAAACGTGTTCCTCTGTTTTGGATTCTTTCTAATTTATCTATATCCCCTTTTAGGTATGGGTTCCAGATGGTTGCTCCATACTCCATTGTTGATCTTACGAGGGATATATAGGCTGTCGTTCTACATTTAAAATCGTTCGATATCTGTAGACCTAGGTATGGGTTGTCTTGAACCTCTTGAAGGATGTGATTATCAAGAGAGTAGAATTTATTCGATTTTTTGTTGATGGATAAAATATAGCATTTTTTTGCGTTAAATCTCATGCCCCAGTCTTTTGCCCATATTTCAAGTTGTTCCAAGTCTGCTTGCAGTTTATGGTGGCCTTTTGCTGTTTTGATTGTCCTGTATAGCAAACGGTCATCTGCAAATAGTCGTACAGCCAGGGATGTAACACTATCCGGTAGATCGTTTATAAATGTGGCAGAGGAATAGTAATGGTCCTAGCACAGTGCCTTGGGGTACTCCGGAGTTGACAGTGGTTTCATTTGATTTTTCTCCTTCTACGATTGTTCGCATTGATCGGACTGTCATGAAGTTTGTTAGCCACTTGTGGATTTTGCCTTTTATTCCATATCGGTGTAATTTATGGAGGAGTTTGTTATGTGGAATTGTGTCGAAAGCTTTTGAGAAATATAATATTGCTACATCTATTTGGTGTCCTTTGTCGTGTTCTTGTAGAAGTTGAGTTTCACAGGAGCAGCCTGACCTCAAATCCATGGTTTAAGTTTGTTAAGATCTTGTTCTTTTCCAAATGTTTAAGCATGTGTCTACAGATGATATGTTCTAGGATTTTACTGATGACAGATGTTAATGAAACCGGTGCAGTAGTTCTATGGAAGGTATTTGTCCCCTTTTTGAATATGCTTGATATATTTGCATCCCTCCAGTCTTTTGGGAGATCCCCGTATCGAGGGACTGCTGCAGTATAATGATTTGCAATATTGGTGCTATTGGTACGGCACATTCCTTGAGGATACGATTTGGTATGGTATCAGTGGTCCAGAAGTTTTATTAAGGTTGACATGTCTCAATAGTTTTTCTAGACCCTTCTGCTCTATCTTAATTGGTGTGAATCCTTAATTGGCTTGAATCCTTGTCTTTGGTAGGGTGTTATCTGTTGTTTTTGTAAAGACTGACTTGAATTGGTCTAATAGGAGTTCTGCTTTCCCTTTGCTGTCGCTGATCAAGTTTGCTCCCTTTTTCCTTATACCACTTGCGTCATGTCGCGATTTTAAATAGTATTCATTACATTTTATTTTCATTTTGAAATTTCCAACAGATTCTTAATACTCTTCCCATCAGTTCTGCTACTTAGATATTGTCAAAACGGCCGATTAAATGCAAAAAAAAAAAGGTGTGTGTCACAGCACTTTGTTTCTGGTAAAAAAAAATATCATTAGTATCTAGGCATTTTTTTTTACCAGAAACAAGTGCCTGTGGTCTGTGTAAATAGAATTGTTCAAAGCAATTGATATTTGATTGTTTTCATGTGATAACGATGTGATGAAATATAAGTAAAAACAAACGATAACTGTTTTATCTCTAGACCTTTTCCGCGGTGCCCAGCGTCTTTTGAAGTGTTTGCGGTCAACGGACAAATATGTTTTTTCCGACTTTAAAAAAATCTCTTTTACTTACATTAATTATCCCCCCTCCCCACAGGCGCTCGTTTAATACAAAACGTGCGCCTGTGCCCCTCCCTCAGACTCTGTAAGTTACGGCCATGTAGATAATAGTTAGGTGGGGAAAACATGTAATAATTTTGCCCTCCATATACAAACAACATTCGCGCATGCCAGAATATCACTTCCGGTTGTACCGCAAGAATGGCGGATAAGTTAACTGATGCAGAGATTGCAGAAGAATTGCTTAAGTTTGGCGAGCATATTAAGCTTCCGATTGATAGAAAGAAAAGACCATTGCTTCTGAAAAAGCTTAATCATTATCGAGCTAAGGAAAGGGCTGCCAATCAGCCAAAGAAAACCACACCGTCTCGTAAAAAACAACAGGCAGAATTTAGTTCTGAAGAAAGTGAGGAGGAAAATGAAACCGGTTCCTCAATCGGAAGAGTGCTAAGTCGCGTGAAAAAGGTTTCAACATCCCCCTTCTACAGCAACACAAACACTATCGAAATATCACCATCATCTTCGAAAGATGAAACAAAAACTAAAAGAAATACTCGAAGATCATTTATTTCACAAGAGCAAAGTGTTCAAAACACTTCTAAAACAAAATCAAAGCTGTATCCAGATTTGTCAGAGCTATCAACTTCAAATGACAGCTATACTAGACGTAGGTCATATGGAAGACAGAAAGATGAGACATTGGAATACAGTTATGAACAAGAGTTTACTGATTCTGACCCAGATGAAAGCACATATGAAGTTGTGAACAAGTCTGTGAATACAACCTTTGTTTATGACAATCAAGATGAAGAGCCAACACTTCATCAAACACGTACCACACCAAATCGTGGGGCACCTCGTAAATCAGGAGGTTTCCAGAATTCAGTTCTGGTGCAAAGACAAAAGCAAACTAAATCTACAATGAATCATTTGAATAAATTGTCAAATGAAGAACCAGAAGAACCGTTAGAAGATGCATTTCAGACCGAGGAAAAAGTCCCTGAGACATCATCAAGCTATGTGTCATCCATTCTTGTGCTTCTTGTTGCCATATTTTTTCTCAGTATTTCACTAACTTATGTGTACCTACGAAGAGATTACTTATTTCATGAAGAATCAGATACAGGTGAAATTCATAGGAAACGAGCCTTTTCGACCATGATACAAGGTCGTTCTTGGTTGTTTCAGCCATACAATAAGTTAGGCCATATAGATAATTAACCCACGTCTGATCACAGTGGGATACTCTCTACTCATCACCCAGTTATTGTCCTTTTCTTGCCAGCTATTTTTCAATGAGTGAAAAAAAAATATGACAAGAAAAATCCATATTCCAATATTATATAAATTATTACATCATATAATTAATTAATTATGGATTTTGACGGCAGATTAATCAACATTATCTAATAGATTAAATCTATTATTTCAGCTCCAATTTGGAAATCCACTTTAGTATATATTTAGTCGCTATTTATAAAATTGTGCGCGCGCACCTAACATTTAGTGGAACATCCGCTATGGACCGCGGCATACACAACTTTATTTAGTACGCAGATCGCGAAAAGAACACCTCTGTAAAGATCCAAAAGGATAAGAAGAGAGTGCATATGATCTTCAGATACCATCTTTCATTCAAGCTTCTGATCAATACTGCCGTGGTGATCTTTTTTGTAAAAAGCAGGACCTTGTCCTTATAAATTAAAACACTGTTTTGTAAACTTTTATATTTTATGTTACGATTTCGACCTTTTTTTTTAATAACGATCACCCGGATTCGTAAAATTGAGGAGTTTCTGCAAATTTTAAGTCGTACATGAAATATTGGTCCAGGGATAGCTCACAGATTTATTTTTGAAAATGGGTCTGTCGTTGGTCACATAAATCAACATCTTGAACATGGCTTCCGATTTTCTCTAAACCACTTCACTTCGGACACTCAGTAGTGGTACCAAATCTTATTTTTATTACTTTAACTACCAAATTTAAAAATTCTAGTTTCAAACTTTTATCTGATATTTTTTCCCCACGAAATAATAATTTTTAAGTGGTTTTCTAATGAAATGAAAAAGATGAAAAATCTTTTTTTCACTCTGACATAAAATAAAAACGTTACCGTGACTACGATCGACCTCCCTACCTATTAATGTCCGATCAAACTGAAACACGCACTAACCACAACATAAATAAAAGTGTTAACAAAAGAAATGTAATTCAAGTTTCAGTCTGTACAAGGAATAAATCCAAAAAATTATTTGGGTAAAAAACAAATAAACCCAAATGCAAGTTAAAACAAGATAAAAACGTTATGTTTCAAATCAAACATTATTGTACCGGCAAGTCTTTTCTGGTACATAATTTCTGTTACTAAAGATACATTGCTATAACTAAATATTGTGAAATGCTTAATTGATGCCAAAAATATAGTGACTCATGCTGATGATAGTGACAGTGAATCTGGATGTGAAATTTATTAATAAAATTTTTTGCTTATTGAAACATTTTCTGGAATTGAATCAACAAAATAGGTTTTTTTTTGTTATGAAATAATGCCTACTTTAGTTAAGTACAGTTCCTTTTAATCTTTTTTACTAAATATTTGCTCAATCAATCTCAATGGACATTAGCAACAATAATTGAAGATTATGCAGTAAAAAATAGAACAAGAAATAAAGTAATTGCTCAGAATGCAGGATTTTACACCATTTAAGCGTCGGGGGTCCTAGACGACCCTCAAACATCCGCCTGATTTTTCTGAACATTTTGCCACCTATTCAAAATTTTACTGACAACACTGGGTCATTTTAAAACATTTTGATTTGTACCAATAAAAGTTTTTTTTTATCTGATGGTCATCACAAATAACAGGGTCAGTGGGTCAGAGATTTTTTTATTTGAAGGTTTCATGTGAAATGACCCACAGGTGATGAATAGAAAGTAACTGAAGCATGATCAGTTGTGGGTTACAGATGAAGTTCTGTATTATGTCTACTTCTAACCCAAACTAAAGTAAATGTTTATATATCACTAATAATTTAATTAATCCACAGATTAATATATCATAATGCAGATTTCTGTGATAAATATTATTGTACCAGCTGTGTTCCCCTCAACTGAACCTCTGCAAATATTTAGTCACCCTGTTAAAGTCAACTTGAAAATGTTCACTTTTGCAAAAAATGTTACATGATCAGTAATGGGCATTACTTTCAATGATGGGCAAATTGACCAAGGTCGCACATGTTTATGGCCAAAATATCTCGAAAAACATTCATTTCTATTATTATTATTCATATTTTCATGCAATACAAGAAATAAATACACCCCATAAAACTGAAGACCAAAACTGTCAGAACTTTTCTGTCTGAATTAACTTCAGTGTCTTTGGAAGCTTTGTACAGTTTTTGTATTACATGTATTACATTAAGTTTTTCTAGCATTGTGATCCTTTGAATTTGAAATTTACACTCTAAACAGGGGTGGATCCAGGATTTCAAATTAGGGGGGGGCGCACTTCGCTCGGCGCGCGAAAATTTTTGGGGTATTTCGTGTGAAAAATCTCGATTTTACGCAAAAAAAAATCATATTTTTTTCCAATTTTAGGGGGCGGCACGTGCCAGGTGCGCCCCCCCCTGGATCCGCCCCTGCTAAATGCATCACAATTTTTTTTGCTTTGCGGTCTGATTACAATCTGATAGCAGTTTGTTTTTAAAAAGCGCTCCAAAACCTTCCAACTCACATTAAGTGAGGTAGTAAAAGTATATATAAACAAATTACACTTGTAGAAATACTTTGATTTTCTATTTACAGAAGCTGAATATGAAGTTTGATTATAATACTTTAAAAAAAAAACGTTATGGGATCGGAATCATTACAGTAGAACTCTGAGCGTTTCATGAATTGCAAGCAAAAATTTGTTATGCATCTTTGGATTGTTACACAGCTAATACGTATATAATATAGGTTAAAAATAGATAATAAGTTGATGTCATAGATTGATGTCCATTTATACTATTCTAAGGTGTTAATAACGTAAAGTTTTATTTTTATATTTTCAGATACTGTTGTACCACTGTCCTTCAAGGTAAAGAAATACACATTTGTACATAATACCATCATCTACTATTTAGTGTAATCAAACTCCTCTTACGAATTACAATCAAATGATTGCAAACCTAAACACAGTTGTTGGTCACATATTTAAGATGTGCATGCGACTCTTGAATGATGATGTTCAATTTTTTAAGTAAAAATAATAAACTTTGCCAGGATAAGATAATTATTATTACAGATATTTGTGTTAAACACCACCATCAAATATATTTCAGTTTTATTTTGGCACCCATTTTATATACCACTAACAGTATGTAAATTGCTGGAAAAAAAATTATCACTTGAAGGTGATATTTTATCTGTAATTTATAAATTATTTCTTTGATTTCATCGAGGGATATTGTCAGTATAAAAAAAAATACGAGTTAGTGTGACGGCAAACATATTATGATGTTACCGATAAAAACAGTGTCAGTTGTGAAGGTTTCAACAAATACTAGTATCACAGCTCGTCCTATCAGATTGGCTGTAATACTAGCCATAATGTCTGTCCAGACCTTCATAGCTGCCGTCATACTATATATATCATGTGCATCTCGCCATGTACGCTAGTCAATCTTACAACCTAATCTGTGATTGGCAATGATTGTAGAGGTAAATCTAACTATCTTATGACGTAGTTGCATCCATGTTAAGTTCCTGATAGGAAAATGAACTTTGACTAAAAGGTAAAATATATTTTTAAACAGATGACCATTTTCATTATGTCTCTTTGTTTAATTTTCAGGATAAACAAGATGAATCTGCTTTAGCTATTGTAAGAGATATTCATCATTATCTACAGGAACAGCCTCTAGGTAAATATCTATGAGTTTTACATGACTGTAAATCTATTTTTTATCATTGCCAGTAGTTGTGATGCTGACAGACATTGGTAGTTTTGTTGTTATAGTACATTCTGTAGTAGCAGATATCAAGTCGAATCTTAATTCTGTCGTTGATACAGCATAACCCTGCATTTTGAAGTCGGTGACTTATTTCACAAGCTCAATTTCAAGGTCTGGAAATTGAGTGGTTTTTTCCTTCTTTGCCATCTTGCTACGCGGTAATTTCTGAATTCTCTCTTTTTGTTTGATGATTGATTGATTGTTTTTTGGTGTTTAACGCCACTTTCAACAATATTTCAGCTATAGTCTAATATTACTTTCTCCTACATCATACTCTCAGCCTGCTGTACGGTTGCCATGAGCCTCTGTAAATGTATTGATTTTAAGCTTGTCTCTCGCAGTATACAACAACTGTCTTATATTACCCATCTTCTGCAAGTGAAAATTCAGAGGTTAATGATCATTTGTATAAATGGTGTGTTATATATAGCTCTTTTTTCAGCATGGTTTATTAAATTTTACAAATTGATTTTGTTTCATGATGATGTCCAAAAAAAAACCCAATCACCCATTGCTTAGATGCTTTTTCCAGACTAAATTATAAACCATTGTTTGTAATTCATTGATGATCGTTGGTTAGTAGAGTCAATTTTAAAAGATAAAAAAATAATCGATTGTTGCCACTCCTTGATGTATGTTACAATAATGTAACAGCAATATTTCCTACTCACCAATGTTTAACAATTTAATAAGTGATAAATGATTGCTTTTATTTGTTATAGATGGGTATTTTCTTTGATCTTTAATTATTATTTATAACCAACTTGTGGTAATATTTGAAATTTAAACATATTTACCGATGTTGTGCTACATTTCATATCCACTACACAACATCCTGTACCAGGGCTCACCACACATAGTAAAAACAGGACAACTTGACTTCTCTCTCAGTTGACTTAGGGCGAAATGAGGGAAAAGTTGGGAGACTTTTGAAAATCGATCAAAATTTTAACGTTTCTTTCCCCACTACCGCATGTTCCCCTACCTTTCACAAAACGAACATGCTGCACAATGATCTTAAGAAGGATACAGTTAACGAGTTTGGAATAAAATATTGAACATCAAACTCTATATGGGTCAAATTTCAGGAACATGGGGAAAAAATACGGACTTGAAAAGACTGACAGGGCGACTAAAACTTCTCTTGTTGACAGAAATTGGGCGATTTCATTGAAACCAAGGTGAAAAAGTCACCCACTTTGCCTAGTTTGGTGATCCCTGCTATTCAATATAAATATCGTATGAAAACGACAAATAAAACATAATACAAATAATATTTTTCAATTTTATTCAAGTTTAAAGAAGATAAATAGTTCTAATATTACCCTCAGTAGAAGAAAATGTTCAAAGCTATGAAAAATATATATGATTGACATTTAATTCTTACATGTCCCACGATGACAGTAGTTTGAAGTTAATATACAGGAAATAATAGGGATTGCAAATTTGCAATTAAGATAAAGAATTTACTATCTGAGTTAATCTTGATTTGAGACATATGTAATTTTTGAAGAACTGTCAAGTTCTTTTAGAAGATTCATAAAGAAAGAAGAAAGTACTTATTTTTTTTATTTTCATAGAACCTGGTAAAGATGTGAAAAGAGTTGCAAGAGAATCAGTGTTTCAAAACTTTCGGAAGCCTATTGGTAAAAAGGTTTGTTCAAATATGAAATTTTTGATATATTTGTGGTGCCTAATATTATTGATTCATTTTAAGAACTTGTAAAATAGCCGTTTGAATTGTGCTAAATAAGGAGAATTTCTTCTAATAGATTACAATTTGTTGGTTTGATAAATATCAATTATAATTTGATTAGTTCAACTGGCTGTAAGCCATGTGTGATACCGCACCGAGTTCACTGCCATCTATGTAATAAATAGCAGCAACTGCCAGATCATATTAGACTTGTGTAACATCTTTGTCGCTGGTTAATATTTTTACCCTAAGACACACCTCATAAAAAAAATAATAATAAAAGTAATAGAGCACATCACATAAAAATATATTAAAAAAAAATCAATTCCATATTTATAGGGTTAGAGTTATAGCGTTTAACGTCACTTTCAACAATATTTCAGTTATATTGTGGTGGAGGAAACCGGAGGACCCGGAGAAAACCACCGACTTATCGCAAGTCACTGACAAACTTTATCACATAATGTTGTATCATGTACACTTAGCAATGAGTGAGATTCGAACTCACAACTTTAGTTCCGATGGACTGATTGCATAGGTATTTGTTAATCCAGTCACCATGCGTTCACAACCTTTATGGTTTCAAATAAACATAAATAAAAACATGGCAATATATACATGTCTCTGTAATTCTATAATTTCGTCGCCATGTTCAGTAGTACTCAACTCAATGCAGCAGAAAATCTAATCAATCTACATTTTGTACATGTATAATAAATTATTAGGTTCATGATTAGGTGACACATTTATTCATTGTGTAGCCTCACAAAGAGTGAACAACTACACAGTTAAAGTTGTAGAGAGACATGTCTACCAGTCAATGACTGGTAACTAATTATTAGGATGGTGATTTGGTGACACATTTATTTGTTGTGTAGCCTGACAGTTTAAGTTGTAGAGAGACATACATGTAACTAATTATTAGGATAGTGATTTGGGGACACATTTATTCATTGTGTAGCCTGACAGTTTAAGTTGTAGAGAGACATGTCTACCAGTCAATGACTGGTAACTAATTATTAGGATGGTGATTTGGTGACACATTTATTCGTTGTGTAGCCTGACAGTTTAAGTTGTAGAGAGACATGTCTACCAGTCAACAGGCCTCGACATTAACGTTTGTCCGATTGTCCGGTACCAGTGAAAACTGACGTCGGACAAGTAGATCTTGTACCACGGTTGTCCGACGGGACAAGTGAAAAAATGACTGTCCTACCATTTGAAGGTTATTTTCTATGATAAAAATGTGTTGCTTTATCATTTTTACAGGCATAAACTTCGTAAATAATTATTTTAATGTGTTTAGAAATATCGATTTCCATTGAAGTACACTATCGGCAATTATCACGGTGAACCAAGAGACATTCCGAAAAAACATTTTGCCGCCATTTTGGAAAGGGGATGCAATGCGATATTGTGCTATGGGAAATGTTGACCGTACTTTTTGTCCGAAGCTACTTTCAACAAAACAAACTTTTAATTAATTTTTTCACATTTCAGACATAAAATCATAGTTCTCATATCAAATATGTTCATACATGCAAAGATTGGCAATTCAAAATTCGTTGAAATGCATGGGACGTTTCCGGATATTTATCCATGCGCATTGGTATTTTATACTCGACACCGGGTTAATATTACGACCTATCGAACTGTTTATTTACATCCAGACATGTGTTAATGCATATCCAATTAAAAAATAGACTTTAAGCTACAGTAGCATTACTCCAATCTGAATTGAGGTCTGGCAAATGATAATTACAACTTCTACTTTCTTCAGTTTTTGACTGACATTGGCAATTTACGTTTGAGCTATATTTTCATTCCGAAGCTACATGTATATATAGTTGGACCATTTATCAAATTGACAGAAACATCGTTCTTCTGCTGAAGATTACACAAACATGACCACAGCACAGTAAAATGTATTTCAAAAGGAAAAGTAGGGGGGGGGGGGGTATAAAAAATCACTGGTATGATATAGACTCAGATAGTCAAGGTAGACAGAAATAAAAATGTGACATTGAATAGATAAAAAACCCAGAACAAATTAGTTAAGACAGCTTTTTAACTAAATACTAAATTTGGGCAGGGTAACTTTCTAGTATTTTTTATATATACGCCTAGACCCCTGGATTTTAAATTTCAGGAGCCCAGCCTGCTACTAGGTTCATAATTTTAGTTTTCATCCCTGCAAAGCATCCTGGATTAAATCCACATTATACGATTGTCGCTTAGCTGCGCTTGCTATTCAAGAACCAAACTTAGAAATTGATGATTAGACACTCATACCATGATGGCATCGTTTGATACCAATGACATTATGACTTATGTCTAAGTGTATGTTAATTTGTTGATTAAAGATGTCATAATCATAATGTCTGTTAGTGTTAGTATTAATAATGACTTTAATAGACAACCAAAACATTTTATGCAAATTGCTGATAATTATTCTCTATTTTTTGCATTTTTATTAATTTTTTCGGACAACTAAAAGATTGAGTCGGACAAGTACTTATTTTAGTTAGTTGTCCGAAGGGACAAGTTAAAAAAAATGTTAATGTAGAGGCCTGGTCAATGACTGGTAACTAATTATTAGGATGGTGATTTGGTGACACATTTATTCGTTGTGTAGCCTGACAGTTTAAGTTGTAGAGAGACATGTCTACCAGTCAATGACTGGTAGCTAATTATTAGGATGGTGATTTGGGGACACATTTATTCGTTGTGTAGCCTGACAGTTTAAGTTGTAGAGAGACATGTCTACCAGTCAATGACTGGTAGCTAATTATTAGGATGGTGATTTGGTGACACATTTATTCGTTGCGTAACCTGACAGTTTAAGTTGTAGAGAGACATACATGTAACTAATTATTAGGATGGTGATTTGGTGACACATTTATTCGTTGCGTAACCTGACAGTTTAAGTTGTAGAGAGACATGTCTACCAGTCAATGACTGGTAGCTAATTATTAGGATGGTGATTTGGAGACACATTTATTCGTTGTGTAGCCTGACAGTTTAAGTTGTAGGGAGACATCACTGAATACAGTTTTACTTGTCACAGGCTTCTGGCAAGTGTGTTAGTGCGATGACTGAATTTACATGAATAAAATCTTGTTAGGCAAGCCAAAAAAATATGTGTGTTTCCAATTGCATGGCCTTCAAAATTAAGGTCGGTAGGTAGGGGTTTTTTTGTTTTGTTTTGTTTTTTAAACCTACAAGTATGCTCCTTACTCTAAAATCACACAAACTTGTTTGTTTCTTTCTTACTACAGTTTATTAATTATTTGACATGCATGAATCATTAATACTGGTTCCAAACATCGATCAAATGTACAAGGAAATGAAGAAAATTCGAACAGGAAGCCACATCTATTGTTGAAGTCGGAAGCAAACACGGAAACGGAGACGAATTTCTGGATTTTACCGATCTATTTTTTTTTGTTTGGCATAAAAAATGTTAGGGTCGGCGGTAATATTTTAGGGTCTGTCGGTCGATCGGAAACACACATATTTTTGTTTTTAGCCTTATAGTGGTATATTACATGGCTTCATAATCTTATCAATGTTTCTAATGAGAATAAATATATTATTGCTGAAATTTGTAAAATAAGAAAGAAAATGAAACAATCTATTACTTTTATCATATCCATGTATTTGCAGGATGCATTTGACAGAGGATTGATTTTGATACTGGCCAATCCAAAATGGTCCATAAGGTAATACAATAAATCATGAAAAATATAGTGCTTATTTCTAAATAATAGTTTCTACCTTAATTTCTTAAAATGACAGTTCTGTCCCCTATATGTAAAGGATCAGTGTATAATGGTAATGATCTAATGGTAATTAAACTTAATACAGGTGTATATTGTCAGATTTATTATACAGATATCATATTAGTAGTTTTCTGCAAGTAAACTCTAGTTTCATCCACTAAAATAACTTGTTTTACCTGCCATTTTTACATATAATTAACGGTATGCATTTTCTGACGATTTACCTATATGTTATGTAATTTCTTCACAGGTTATATGATAATTCAAATAGTCTTTTAAAATACTCAGAAAGTAAAGATCTAGTTAAGGATATTAGATGGCTAGAAATTGACAGAGACAAGTCCATACTAGAGAGACTCTGGGACTCGGCTTACAGGATTTTCATTGGATTTGTTCTTCTGTTGTCATGTAAGTATTAAACCTACATTGAAAAGGAAAAACTTAGCCTTTGTATTGATTGTTAAATTAGATTTGTGCTTCTGTTGTCATGAAAGTATTAAAAAGGAAAAAAACATTTGTATTGATACCTGTACTGTACATGGTTAAATTTGTATCTATGAGTGCTAAAAATTGTGAAGTGGAGGGG
>MJUT01043242.1:109892-131132 GCA_002080005.1 Gigantidas platifrons
TTCTTCTGTTACAATTTCAGGTGTGATTGCTGGAGTTATAGGACTGTTGATATCAGTGTTTTCCATTCGCCGTTTAAGCCGGGTTTGCCGACCACCTTTTTTTCAAAGCCGACCACCTTTCCTTTTAACAAGGTGGTCGGTAAATTTTCGAAAATTCCGGATTTTTTCGGTTCCGCACCGTCAAAACTCAAAACTTAATCGCTGATTAGTTTTCATTGACAAAAATGGCTGATCGTCAAAGTTCGATGTTTTCATTCATCAAGCGAGGGAAACGTAAAGCTGAAATTTACGAAAATAAAGAAAGCTATAGGGCCTAGACCAAATAAGTCAACCAAGGTTGATCATCACGAGGAAAGTTCTAAAAATCCGTCCAAACAACGAACCCGACATGCCAAGTGAGGACAAATATGAACAAGACTTTTAAACGGTTGATTGTCACTGATGATGGTTACTTCTGTTCTATTTGCCAGAAGTACAACACAAAAGCAAGGAACATCTGGGTTGACAAGCCATGTATCCGTATGATGGTTGCTATACATGGGCCAGAAGAAGAAGAATTGGATTTCAATGAGACATTAAAAATCTGGGGCAATTTAAGGAAAAGACATATTTTGCTGGACAGAATTAAAAAGTGTGGAGATAGAAATAGGGAACTTAAATCAGTGGTTTTGAAATCAATGGAAGCATAAAAGGGACAAATTGATTAAAAAACCAAAAGCAAAAAAGAAGTGACATAAATATACATTTGAGTAATTATGTACATGTATACATGTATGTATATTAAAATATAATATTTTCTATCAGTATATTCATTCTTGCCGGAACGTGAAAAACCCGGCTGGACAAGACATTTTGAAAACACCCACCTTACCTATTTGAAAAATGGAAAACACTGGATATTGAGGTTTAATATAAGATCTGTTACAATTTCAGGTGTGATTGCAGGAGTTATAGGACTGTTGATACTGAGGTTTTATAAAAGATTTCTACTGTTACAATTTCAGGTGTGATTGCTGGAGTTATAAGACTGTTGATATTGAGGTTTAATATAAGATCTGTTACAATTTCAGGTGTGATTGCTGGAGTTATAGGACTGTTGATACTGAGGTTTTATAAAAGATTTCTATTGTTACAATTTCAGGTGTGATTGCTGGAGTTATAGGACTGTTGATACTGATGTTTTATGAAAGATTTCTATTGTTACAATTTCAGGTGTGATTGCAGGAGTTATAGGACTGTTGATACTGATGTTTTATGAAAGATTTCTATTGTTACAATTTCAGGTGTGATTGCAGGAGTTATAAGACTGTTGATACTGAGGTTTTATAAAAGATTTCTATTGTTACAATTTCAGGTGTGATTACTGGAGTTATAGGACTGTTGATCCTGATGTTTTATGAAAGATTTCTATTGTTACAATTTCAGGTGTGATTGCTGGAGTTATAGGACTGTTGATACTGAGGTTTTATAAAAGATCTAAAGAAGAGGAGCAGAAGAAAGTCTATAACATGGTGGAACAAATTATTGGTAAATCTTAATTCCAACATGTCTCATTACAAAAGTGGGCTTAGAACACACTTTTTAAAAGCCTCTTCTCATCATATGAAAGCCTTGAACATTGCATAAAATTACAGTGATAGATATGAAAACTTTATCACAGGACCATATACCTTAAAAATGGGTAGAATGGATGAAATATTTGCCGCTAGACATTAAACCATCTATAATCACCATTCAATTTAACTGTTCAGTCCTACCTTTTACAATAATTAAGTCTCATTGTCATGATATAGCTATCAAGTTCCTGAATGTGGCAATAAACACCAAACTAATGAAACAAGAGATAAAAACACTTGAATACTGATTTTATACAACAGAAAAAAAAATTGATCTCCAACTAAACTATCTCGCAGTTCATGACATTCAGATTTATAATGATATTACAGAAAGAAAAAAATACTGTAATTCTAAGCAAAACATTAAAGAAAGAAAGAAAACATATATTTTCAATTAAGCTCTTTTCCATGATTTAGCTGACAAATTTTTAAATGGCAGTGTGTTTTTTCCAGATATTATCAAAGACAATTTTGAAGCAAGCGAAGTAGAAAACAACGTACCTTCTTACATGGCCATTCAGCATGTCCGTGATCAACTGTTGCCAATATCAAGACGGTAAAATTTTTAGTTTATATTACCAATCAACACTTGTGAGCTTTTATATCATACTTATGTCACATTTAGAGCCAACCAATCTGCACTTTCTCCGTAATGCTGCATGCATAGCAGAGAAGCAACAAATACAAATTTTATAATCATTGATTTGATCAGACATGCATCAAACTCGAAAATCTGCTGCACTCAGAGGGTAGGAATGCCCTTAACAGTACAGTGTCAAATGCTCCTTTTGCCACTACAGTTAGTGTCATATGGATCTGAATTTTTTGTCGTGATTCTTCAAACCAGTGTCGTATGGTATTTTGGTCTCCTGAAAAATTGACTCCAGGTTCATTATATTATAAGTAAAGGTATTCCATTGGTAGGGGTTCAATATACAATGGGAGAGAGCAAATCGAGGGGTTAATGCCAGAAGGTCGTAAGTGACAATTTCGTCATTTTTGACTTTCTTGCAAAATCTGGTGTAAAATCTTATATTCTTTGTTGTGACAAAAAATCAAAGATCTATTTTAAATATTAATAAAGTTATGAATGAAAGACTACATATCTTAAGTGCACTAATACCAATCAGTCAATTCCATAATGTCGTATAGTCACTTAAGACTTGGTTTTCATTATAATATAAGCAGTTACTAATTCTTATTAATCGTAAGTGCACATACTTCCTCCTGTAATTTTAATTTTGGGATAAAAATGTATGTATTTTTGTCATAAATGCACTTAATATTTTATGGTTGATGAAAAGAGATTCTAAATAGACAAGTTTAAAAATATTAAGAACACATAAGACTTTTTGAAATGACATTTTGCAAATAATGTAACATGATATTTTATGTTATTAGATAATAACCTTGTTTCATGAACTCTTTTCTCTGAACTTCTATTTAATCTTATCTTGCAATTGTTACATTCTAAGCATAAAATTCTAGACAGGTTGATGCCAATATTTTATATGAATTACTAGAAAATCAGTTGATGATTGCAGACAAAAGAAGAAAAGTATTTCTGGTAAGTTCAATTTAATATTAGATTAATGATTTGAAATGGATTTTATTTTTCATAACCATTACTACAATTATTCTCTATAATGTAACCAGAGAACAAAACACAGTTCTGATATTCACCCTCCTTGTCAAATAATTTCATTTTACTTATAAATACAGAACCTCCTCCCACAAAAAATCAATGTTAAGTCTCACAATATGAACAAAATTGAGAAAAAAAGGAATATGTTGTGCAATTTTGTATTAATGATTCATCTAATTGATTATAAATATTGTTATCTGTTTCAGAAAATACACAATATAGCATTGATGATAATGTAGAGGTCAAGGGGCAAAATATTTGATGGTGAGATGGATGGAGATTCCAAATTCAATGACTTAAAAGAGTCAACAAAACCTATCTTCAATAGAAAGTAATTCCACAAAAGAATGTACACAAAAAAGAGTGTCAAAAGATTTTGAACTGCAAAACTCTAAACTGGCACCTATACACAATAGTTCTTCATCAAAAGAGTCGGATGAGGAAAATATAACACTACGACCTGAAACATCAAAATCATTTGGAGAACCCGAAAATAGATTATCAAATGAACATGAACAAAAACGTTCTTCGATCGAAACTGATGAAGCAAATTTGTTAAAAGAAACATACAAATGAAAAAGTATCAAAAGATTCTGATCTTCGAAATTCCAGACAGGAACATGAATTATAAGATTGTGCAAAGGAAGCTAAATCGGAACAATATTACAAATTATCAAAGAAGCAGGCTGAAAATCAGAGTTTAACCAAAAAAAAAAGAGAGAACCAGAAAGGTCCATATCAAACAAGCAGGGAAGCCATACACTCAGGAATAAGACACCAGAAGCTTCCATAAAATATGCAAAAGATCATATTGAATCTTTCCCACTCATGGATCCTTCTTACCACATTATACCCAGAAATATATGCAAAAACAGTCTCTGGGTTACAAAAATGTATCAATTATATAAATTAGAGTGTGAAAAATTGCACAAAAAACAATTAGGGGTGCAAAATACAGAAACATATTCTGTGAAGAATGCAATTATTCATTGCACACATCCAAGAAAGACAGGTGTCGTGTGTGTAACTTGCACCAACACCAAGAGGAAAGCGGATCCCTTACAGAGGATTCCAAAAGGCTATACACACAACCCATGTCACGGAAATTGCAAGCTAGAAAGCTAGAGAAGAAAAACAATTTGATAAAGATTATGCACAGAAAAATATGTTCTACCACACAGTAACATTTGATTTACAAGCTGTTTTACATTGTCCATGCTCCAATGTAAGCCAAGTCTACTACAAAAGAAAACTGAATTGTTTTAAACTCTCTGTATACTCCTTAGGTAATGCAAAGGCAACCTGTGTAATGTGGAATGAGACAGAGTGTAATAGAGGGTAAAACAAAATCGCTTCAAGTCTTTTGTTGTATCTCAGATTACCTTCAACAACAACTGCACCCCTTTTACATGGAGATTTAACTATTAACAATATAGGAACAATTGATCAAAAATATTTAGAACCCGAACACACCGAAATGCTGTAGAGGCTGCCAAAAAATGCATTTCAGCGTTTGTACCAAGTCAGTGGAATACTATTGTCAAAATGGCGAGAAAAAGGAAAACCATATACAGTGGTACCACTAAAATATACTGACATTGTAGACTTCAAAGATGACTCAAGCAAAATACTTCCACTTTCATTAATGGAAAAATCAGTGGTAAAAGGGTGAAATTGTTAGAAATCAAATGGAAACATGATCCAGACAGTATTTATTTTAAAGCATGAATTTGACGAGGAGTTTCACTACATAAAAATCAAAGCAGTTAATGCGAAAAGAATTTCTATGTGGGGAGTGAAAAAAATATCTGAATTAGAAAGTCCAGAATTTCATATTGTTTTATTAGATCTGAAATATTGCTATGAAAACAAAACACCTATATCTGATACAAAGAACAAAAAAGATATGTTGGCCTTATGTAAAGATGGAACAACTCCAGAAGAGTACCACTCATATTATAACAATATACCTTCCTATTCTAGTGTGGAAGATATGGTTCCAGAGCCAGATCTTTACCATGAAATGGATGATGAGTAAATCTGAGCATTTACTGGATGGATTAATATTTTTAGCTCAGTAACTATATATATCAAAACTGAATTATTATCATGTATTATTCACAAAAAAGTAGAATTGTATTAAAAATTTATTTCTTACATCGTCTGTAATCTGTTTATAGTTTGAGGGTTAACTCGTGATTAGCAAATAGTAAGTTATTATAAGCTGTATCGTGTTTCACATCTGATTTATCATGATGTAAGCATGGTATAAATGATTGTTAAGCAATACTGCAGCTATTTCATGTTGATTTACAAGAAAACAATGTTTTTTCAGAAAGAAATGACAGATTTAATTGTGCTAACTTATTATGACCTATTCTACATGGGAACCTTTTCTTGGTACGAGTCAATATATTGCAGTCTCTATACCAGTATCCTATAATTTCTCGTTGCTTCATGGAAGTAAACGTATCTTTGAATGACTAACAGTCAATCTTAAGGTCAATGAATAGCTATTTTAATTCTTATGACTTTGTTAAAATGTTTACAAAAATATTCATAAATCCAAAAAACATGATTAAATATAAACAAATATAGAATATATAAAGACATTTATATATGGCGGTTCTTAATATTGACCACCTTTACAAAGCCTTAAGTGAATGTTCTTGGCACAGAATAACACTTCCACACAATTACTTAAGGTCGTAAGTGTACTTGCATACACTTTAATCTGTTATTAACTACAAAGATGCCTACAGTTAATTTGTCGTATGTATACTTACAACTGAAAAGAATTCTGAATTCACAATTATAATGGAAGTTTGAAAGTCGTAAGTGCATTTGCTACGTTTTGTCATTGTTTTTACTTATCATTTTTAAATTGTTAAGAGGTCGTAAGTGACAAATTAATGATTTATTTAAAAAGTATAAATGGAAATACCATTATTCCAAATTAAAAGTACAGAGAGTCACCCAAGTTCTTCCCATGTTAAATTTCAATTGAATATGTTGTACCAAAAAAAAATTCTGACTGACCAAAACCTTTAACTTCGATTTTCTCAAAACTACAAAATGTGCACTTACGACCTTCTGGCATTAACCCCTCGAAATATTACAGTAGTTGTTCATGACTTACAATTTATGACATTATTCCATGGATAGGGAATTTTATTGTTACTCTTATAATGAATTGTTTTACATTATACTTTATTCCCATCTTCCACCTCTAAACTGTTAACATTAAGATTAAGAGATTATTACATGACATTTTCCATGTCGGCTCTAGTATAAGCCCGAGACTCCCATATCAAGCCTGACAGCGAAGCTGGAGGGCTGGTATGTGTTGAGGGATGATATGGAAAATATCATGTCGTCTCTTTATCACATATTTTACATCAACTTTTTTCAAGCATTGGCTTTTATATTGCAGAAAAGGTCTTTGAACTGACAAATTGACAAATAAATCCTTAAGAGAGTTGCCTTTGTTCAACTTGCAAATATTTTTGTTTCAACTCTGGTTTCAAAATGATATCAAACAATGTCGATCTGTTAGAAAGTGTTTGTAAAATTTACCCAAGACGTTGACATTTGAATGGAGATCCCTATTCAACATGACATATATATTTATTATGCCATTTCAAGTTATTTAAACTTTATTCCAATATACAGTTGACTCTCGTTATCTCGAATTCGATGGGACCATGGAAAAAATTCGAGTCAACCGTAGTTCGACTCAAGAGGAGCTACGAAAACCGGAAGTGTAGTTTGCTTAATGACGAAAGGGAGACAACTCGAGCGAAATTTTGAAGAGCTAACACCAGCATTGCATGTCCCGATTCTCGGAACGATTTAAAATTTATTCGATGTTTTTGTTGCTTTTTTTTTCTCTGTTAAATTCTTTGAATCTTGTGGAACAACTGATAACTTCTAGATATCTTTTTTGTGTGCATGATTATGTTTTTCAGGTGTTGCGTTGTCATAAAACTTCACCCATCACGACGTATTTTTCTTTGTACAATATTTACAATAAATTGTGTGTTTTTATGATTCAATAAAGTGTAAAAAAAATTCCCCTTTTATTACAACTGTTAATTATGACTAACATTTTTTTCAAATCTCTCAAAATTGAGAAATTATAATCAAAATTAATTTCCGACAATAGATAAAACACTTCCGTTGTGTACATTTGTACTTTTCATAATCATTGATGTATACCGACCCAAGCGTACTTATAATATTATGAATCGATAATTTTTTATTGTACACATCTAACTTGTGTCATAATAACAAGCCAATTACTAATTAATTTGACAGATTGTGAAATAAACATGTGAAATAGCCTAAGGTAAGAATGTCAAAGCTAATGACCGGATGTTTCACCTGTGATCCGATTTTAATCCCAAGGTAATACACATGTTTTGACTGGTAAATTCGACTTAACGAATGTAAATAATATGGCTTTCTACATCTCGGGACCGAAACTTTTATTCGAGACAACCGAAATTTCGACTCATCCGAATTCGACTCAACAGGAGTCAAATTACATATATTTATACACAACGAAGTTCGGGATTTCGACAAAAATTCGACTCAACCGGAAATTCGACTCAACCGAGTTCGAGACAATGAGAGTCAACTGTATGTGTTGATTTGATTGAATTACAGTTTAATGCATATCTTTATGCACCATCTTTCCTTGTGCTTTGACATATAATCTTTGAGACCACTGCACAGATACCGGAAGTTGAATATGGGGGCAAATACGGATATCTGGCCCGTTTATGCCCTGAGGGCAAGAAACCAACGCTGACTTCTAGCTATTATTGGACATGCAAAAATGAACATATTGCAACAAAATATGTGATAATGTGTTATATTGTATTACAGGAAGAAACTCCTGCCTGTGTGGGAAAAGGCTGTCAAATTTATTGAAGCTAACGAGTCCAGGATTAGAGTAGAATCACAGACAATACAGGGAGAAGAGTTCCTTGTCTGGAAATGGCTACCAGTAAGTAAATATGTCTCGTGAAATATAAAGGTTTTTTTAATATCCCTTTACTATAGGGTGTCTTTATGGTGGAGTGGTTCAGATATTTGAATTCTGACCACAAGCCTAACACCACTTACATGGGCTGATGCCCTTATAATCACCATGACAAGTGTGAAGGTTTCCAGACAAAAGACCCAGGATTTCACCCGTCAATGTTTTATAACTGACCATGCTTTCCTTCCAATTAAAGTCTGGAACTAGCTGTAGTTCTTCCCCTTAAAGTCTGGAACTAGCTGTAGCTCTTCTCTTAAAGCCTAGTACTAACTGTAGCTCTTCCCCTTTAAAGTCGGGTACTAGCTGTAGCTTTTACCCTTACGGTCAGGTACTAGCTGTAGCTCTTCCCCTTAAAGTCTGGAACTAGCTGTAGCTCTTCCCTTTAAAGTCTGGTACTAGCTGAAGCTTTTACCCTTACGGTCAGGTACTAGCTGTAGCTCTTCCCCTTAAAGTCTGGAACTAGCTGTAGCTCTTCCCTTTAAAGTCTGGTACTAGCTGAAGCTCTTCCCCTTAAAGTCTGGTACTAGCTGTAGCTCTCGCCTTTAAAGTCTGGTACTAGCTGAAGCTCTTCCCCATAAAGTCTGGAACTAGCTGTAGCTCTTCCCCTTAAAGTCTGGTACTAGCTGTAGCTCTTCCCCTTAAAGTCTGGTACTAGCTGAAGCTCTTCCCCTTAAAGTCTGGTACTAGCTGTAGCTCTTCCCCTTAAGTCTGGTACTAGCTGAAGCTCTTCCCCTTAAAGTCTGGAACTAGCTGTAGCTCTTCCCCTTAAAGTCTGGTACTAGCTGTAGCTCTTCCCCTTAAAGTCTGGTACTAGCTGTATCTCTTCCCCTTAAAGTATGGTACTAGCTGTAGCTCTTCGCCTTAAAAGTCTGGTACTGGCTGTAACTCTTCCCCTTAAAGTCTGGTTCTAGCTATAGCTCTTCCCCTTAAAGTCTGGTACTGGCTGTAACTCTTCCCCTTAAAGTCTGGTACTAACTAGCTCTTCCCCTTTAAGTCTGGAGCTAGCTGTAGCTCTTCCCCTTAAAGTCTGGTACTAACTGTAGCTTTTCCCTTAAAGTCTGGAACTAGCTGTAGCTCTTCCCCTTAAAGTCTGGTACTAGCTGTAACTCTTCCCCTTAAAATTTGGTACTAGCTGTAGCTCTTCTCTTAAAGTCTGGTTCTAGCTGTAGCTCATCCCCTTAAAGTCTGGTACTAGCTGTAGCTCTATATTTTTAATTAGGATTAATTAACTTAAGTAAGCAAAGCCACAAGAAAGTATTTTAAGGTCATTTGTAGAAATTGTACTGAGTGGCTTTTAAGCCATTTTTCTTTCATACTGGTCTTACAGGCATGGTCGGACAAGAATGTTATATATTATGGTTTCCTCACTTCATGTTTTCTGTCAATAACAGAAAAAAAAGATTTCATTAAAATTTAAAATGCAATTTACTGTTTAAGGGGTAATCATACACTACAGGGGGATAACTCTTTAAAATTAGTTGAACGTTTTGATCATATGATGTTTGTAGGCAGATTTCAAACATCTCGGTGATCAAAACCACAGAGAGAAAAGCTGCTATGTGGCTAGTGAATTTATAGCTCTGAGTCTGTTGGTTGGAATTTGTTAAAATTTTGATATTTATTACAGTGGATATATTCAAACACACTGCCAAAAAAAAAAATAAGAAAATTAAACGAGCAGATCAAATTTTACCTGAAGTGTATGGTTAAGTGAAGTTAAGAAAAAGAAACAATTTTTTTTTTTGATGAATTTTTTTATTTTGCAGACAATTTCAAATGGTGGAAAAGTTTGGCAAGGACCAGGTAAATTATGATAGTAATTATAATGTATACAGAGGTCTATGATTCTACCACCAATGATATATTATATCACCTGTCTCAATACAAGGTGTGCCCAGATTGTACTTTTAAGGGTCAGAGGAAATTTGGTCATTTACTATGAATTTATGCAATAGTTTACTCTAGTTTTCCAATTTTCTTCATTAATAAACCTGGTTTTCATGGATAGACTCCTTATCCTGTAAACTTTGACAAAATATTTGCAAGCTCAACTGCTTCAGAATATGCTAGCAATTTTACATCACATGCTTTGTATCTGAATCGTTTTCTTGTTCTTCAGTTAAAACCACTTGACCAGATCTCATATATATAATACCTTATAGTTGTATTGAAAGTTTCCATGACATATTTTGATTGATTTTTGGTTGTTTAATGTCCATCGGTAAAAATGTCATACATACCGTATAACCGGTAATTTCTGCGGCAATCTAATTTCTGCTGTATTCTGCGGTTAACTCCGGACCGCAGAAATTAAAATCGCAGAATATTATGTAAAATAATTGTTTAATGTCCGGTACAAAATACCTTTTTTAACACCAATTCTGCCGTAAGTGTCAAATATTTAATTAGTCCTAATTACTATATCCAGATAATAAAAAAAAACTGGTACTATAGAAATGTTTACACAACAATTAAAGGTTATTTAGCTGTGGCATGTTGATTTTTAACTGTTAATTACAATTAATCCAGATAAAGAAATATGATTGTACTAAGCTGACACTGATAATAATTGAAACATGGTAATAGAATCCCGGTTAACCCGAGATTTTATATCCCCCCGCAAACAAAGTTTGGGGGGTATATAGGTTTCACCCTGTCTGTCTGTCCGTCTGTCTGTCCGCATAGAGGGTACATGGTTTGTCCACGCAACTCCTCCTACAGTTTTTCTGCTAGGAAGTTTTTATTTTGCAGATCATTTGTACATATATCAAAGATGTGCATGTGGTAAAGATTTTGATTTTTGTGCATTTTTACCAAAAATATAGATTGTTGAACTTGGTCATTTTTTGGTGAATTTGCAAAAAGGGTACATGGTTTGTCTACGCAACTCCTCCTACAGTTTGTAAGTTAGGAAGTTTTTACATTGCAGAACATTTGTACTCATATCAAAGATGTGCATGTTGTAAGGATTTTGATTTTCATGAATTTTACCAAAAAATATAGATTGTTGAACTTAGTTAATTTTTTTTATTTGTGAATTTGGCTGAAAGGGTACATGGTTTGTCCGTGCAACTCCTCTTACAGTTTTTATGCTACGACGTTTTTATTTTTGTTGAATGTGTTAAACATTATAATTTGACAAATAATATATTTTCCATGTAGACTTAGTTTTCAATAATCTTGGACACAGTCAGAGTGAAGCGGGGGGTATTAGTCCCGCTATGCGGACAGTTCTAGTTATGTCTGCATTATACTAATTCTAATAAGTCTTTTTAAAATAAAATGTTGATAAAGTATGAAAATTCAACATTAAAAATATATATCCGAAATATCAAACATTATACCGATATCGATCCAACTGTTGACTTCGTATTTCCTGTCAAAAAATAGATCACGAAAAAGGTGAAAAGACAAATTTGAATTTAACCAAATGCGTTTTCAGAAGCTGTAACCAAAGAACTAAATATGTTTTTACTTCTAAGGATCACTGTAATGTGCACCATTTTTTTGTTATCGCAACATCGTTTCAGTTGTTGCTTCCTGTAATACAAACAATTTTTTTTTCGGTGCCGAGATTTTCAATCCACAGAAAAAAAAATGTGCAAAAATTAAATGTCTTCTTTTTGACCAAAACCGCAGAAATTTCACACCGCAGAAATTACCAGTTATACGGTATTTAGGACAGAAACAAGCGTGACAATATCTAAAATCTCTACAGAATAGAGAGAGATGGAACGACTGGAGCAACAAGTGATGCATGCCACTGGAAAAGTATGGAGAGTTGGGACGGGATGAACAAATTAAGTCTTCAGTAGCAGCTACATTGCCCGTACTCTTTATCAAAATCTACAAAAGAAGTCTTTAACATGGCACTCTCCAAACACAGATGTTGTGAGATCGAATATCGATCAGGGCGTGGTGTATAACTTTATGTGATAAAGTTTGTCAGTGACTTTGACAGATCGGCGGTTTTCTCAGGGTCCTCCGGTTTCCTCCATCAATAAAACTAACTGCCACGATATAACTGAAATATTGTTGAAAGTGGCGTTAAACTATAAAACCCAACCTATTATTGTGTCTACACCTGCTATGGTATAGTATTATTTATATGTCTTTTACAGCTTTTGTCATCATCCATCTGAAATTTCACCTTTTCCATATTTAATTATACCCCCCGCAAACAAAGTTTGGCAGGGTATATAGGTTTCACCCTGTCTGTCTGTCTGTCCGTCTGCATAGAGGGTACATGGTTTGTCCGCGCTACTCCTCCTACAGTTTTTCTGCTAGGAAGTTTTTATTTTGCAGATCATTTGTACATATATCAAAGATGTGCATGTGGTAATGATTTTGATTTTTGTGCATTTTTACCAAAAATATAGATTGTTGAACTTAGTAATTTTTTGGTGAATTTGGCAAAAAGGGTACATGGTTTGTCCGCGCGACTCCTCCTAAAGTTTTTATGCTAGGAAGTTTTTATTTTGCAGATCATTTGTACATATATCAAAGATGTGCATGTGGTAAGGATTTTGATTTTTGTGCATTTTTACCAAAAATATAGATTGTTGAACCTGGTCATTTTTTGGTGAATTTGGCAAAAAGGGTACATGGTTTGTCTACACAACTCCTCCTACAGTTTGTAAGTTAGGAAGTTTTTACATTGCAGAACATTTGTACTCATATCAAAGATGTGCATGTTGTAAGGATTTTGATTTTCATGAATTTTACCAAAAAGTATAGATTGTTAAACTTAGTTAATTTTTTTTATTTGTTAATTTGGCTGAAAGGGTACATGGTTTGTCCGTGCAACTCCTCTTACAGTTTTTATGCTACGACGTTTTTATTTTTGTTGAATGTGATTAAACATTATAATTTGACAAATAATATATTTTCCATGTAGACTTAGTTTTCAATAATCTTGGACACAGTCAGAGTGAAGCGGGGGGTATTAGTCCCGCTATGCGGACAGTTCTAGTTTTTTAAATTTTATTGTAATCGGAATCACAGTAAATTACAAAAAAAATGTTTGTTGCAAAAAAAGGCAAGGACTTTTTCAGCTGTCATAAGTACAACAGTTCATGAATTTGTGTTTAATATTCCAGCCTTTGGAGCAACTCAACTACACTATGGTCCTACACCGTGTCTGAAGATAAGAAATATGTTTGATGTTTGTATGTAAGTATTTAGAAATTCTATTTGTAGGTTTCCGTGTATAGCCTCACTTGTATCCTCACGTTTATTTTTATCTACATGTATATACATATATATGAATCTTGAGAAACTGCCCTATTTTTTTGGAACTGTAAACCACTTATTTGATTGGATGCTTTTCCATGCAAGAAGAACCATTGCTCTTGAATGTGATAAATTCCTTTTACATTTTCATTTCGACACAGTTCGTTATTAATATTCAAACAATTTCATTGGTCAATACTTAGACTGTTCTCCTGCATCGTTTTATATATATATATATCATTTCAGTAGCCACGAGATTCCCCATCTAAGTTTGTGGACACATTTGAACATAGAAATTCTGATAATGGAAGAAGCTCTATCTCTTTTTAGCTCACCTGACCCATGGCGTCCGTCGTCCGTCCGTTAACTTTTTCATATTTTAATCTACTCCTCTAGAACAACTGGGCCAAATGGAACCAAACTTGGCAGAAAACATCTATATAAGGTCCTCTATAAAGTTTCTACATTTCGTCCCATTCTGCCAACAAATATGGCCGCCAAGGGTAATTCTTGTTTCTGATTGGCTAATGTTAAAAAAATCTTCTCCTCTGAAACTGCTTAGCCAAATGGAGCCAAACTTGGCAGGAAGCATCTATATAAGATCCTCTATAAAACTTCTTCATTTGGTTCCATTCAGCCAACAAACATGGCCACTGTTACTAAAAATAGAACATATGGTAAAATTGAAGGTTTTTGGGTAATAACTCAAAAACGTTAATAATATCAAAAATCTGACAAGGGAAAAAAATGATCAGCACAGCAAGATCTACCTACCCTGCAATTTTGAAGTAAATCTGATTACCCATCTTGGAGTTATTGCCCTTTTTTCATCAAATTTTTAAAATTTTAATAGTCTTCGTCCTTTATTTCAAAAACTATGAGAGATAGATGTTAAGTTTAAATTGCACAAATGTGCAGCATGTCAAGATCTACCTGCACTGCAATTTTAAAGTAAATGACTATACTCATTTTGGAGTTATTGCCCTTTTTTCATCAATTTTTTTTAAAAATAATTTTCGTCCTTTATTTCAAAAACTATAAGAGATAGATATTAAGTTTAAATTGCAAAAATGTGCAGCATGTCAAGATCTACCTACACTGCAATTTTTACGTAAATGCCATTACCCATGTTGGAGTTATTGCCCTTTTTTCATCAAATTTTTAAAATTTTAATACTTTGTCTTATATTTCAAAAACTATAAGAGATAAATGTTAAGCATGTCACGATCTACCTACCCTGCACTTTTGAAGTAAATCCCATTACCCATTTTGGAGTTATTGCCCTTTTTTCATCAAATTTTCAAAATTGTAATACTTTTCGTCCTTTATTTCAAAAACTATAAGAGATAGATGTTAAGTCTAAACTGAAAACATATTCAGCTTGTCAAGATCTACATGCCCTGAAATTTTGAAGTAAATCTTATTACCCGTCTAGGAGTTATTGCCCTTTTTTCATAATTTTTTTTAGCTCACCTGGCCCAAAGACATTATCTTTTATTCATAAATATAGAAAACAGTTAAGGTAATGATTATCTCCCTTTGAAATTTGCTTCAGTATCATTCTATTGTCAGGTGAGCGATACAGGCTCAGTGGGCTGAGCCTCTAGTTTCAGAATTTGACATGCTCTGTTGAATAATTACTTTATTTTTCTTTCATAAATTAATTGAAAGTTTTATACATACAGAATTGTAGTCACTTAAATAATTATTTTTTTTAGCTGAAATACTGTTGAAAACCTAGATACATGTAATTACCATTGATAAAGCAAACATTTATATTCCTGTAACATGGTACTCTGTCTCTAATATACACATTTTAATTTAATGTGGGGATGTCGTGGCCGTGATCGTATGGTAGTTGAATTTGCAACTACCTATACAATCAGTGCCTATCACCACTGATGTTGTGAGTTCGAATATCGATCAGGGCGAGGTGTACAATGTACAACATTATGTGATTAAGTTTGTCAGTGACTTGCGACAGCTCAGTGGTTTTCTCCGGGTGCTCTGGTTTCCTCATTAAAGCTGTCTACCACGATATAAGTGAAATACTAAGAAACTGAAAGTGGTGTGTTAAACACCATAAAAAAAGTTACTTCAGTGTATAACGCTTCTCTTCTCTATTGTTTCTACAGGGAAATAGAAGAAGAATGGGAACAGAATGTAAAGGATGCAATTCTAGAAAAATGTAGAGGAATAACTGGTATATTACATATACATGTAGATGAGACGTCTAAAGAGGTATAGTACTATTAAACAATGTAATATAGTAACCTGCGAGAAATTTGGTACAAGTGTATTCCAGGCTATTCAATAAGGAGCACTACCAGGTACTTTTACCCACCTAAAATTGTCTTGGGTACCTCCTGATTTTAAACAGTGTTGTATAAGATATTCATGTAAATTGTTCAAATTTTAATAAAAAGTACCACCTGTAAAAAGTGAAGTGTACTGAAAAATATTGAAAGCCCTGGTATTCTCTTGATTATTTTACATCCACTGATAAAACTAGTTGCTACAGTATAACTGAATTAAACAGCTACTCCACTGATAAAACTGGTTGCTATAGTATAACTGAATTAAACAGCTACTCCACTGATAAAACTGGTTGCTACAGTATAACTGAATTAAACAACCACTGTCTAATTAATACAAGACTATTTCTGGTGTTGAGGGTGAGAAATTGGAACAAAGTAATCTTTGGGGTGAAAGGAATGTATGTAAAAATTTGAAGTGAAATGAAACTGTACTGATAAACTTTGTCATGTGAAAACTTGGATACAAATAATGTAGATTTATTGTGTGTAACTTTACTAAACATTAATGGTTCTTCTATTGTGATATTGAGATTGAGGGCCACTGGTTATAGATATTAATCAGACTATTAATATATACTACTGTGTACAAAAAGTACATATCCATGTATCTGAGTTGTACAGTAGACATAGGAAAAGAAAATTCACTTTAATAAATATGATCCTAAATAGATTTAAGTATGATTTATTTAGATGTGTTTCATATGTATTGTTCACATATTTTTGATATGAGGTTTTACAACATTTAAATACATATTTCTATTGATTTAGATCAATCAGTTAGGTAGTTGGATTACCTAGCAACTCTTGCAAACCTATCACCAATATGGCATGGGCTTGCGTACAGCTTTGTAAATTACAAAAAGGATGCACTCAACTCGCAGCCGCAAGGGATAAAGTTTACCAGTTGCTTGCCCATGGTTGGTGGTTCTCTCCGGGTACTCCGGCTACTTCCACCACTAAAACTGATCACCATGATATAGCTGAAATATTGCTAAAAGTGGCATTAAACACAATTAATCAATCAATCACTTACCTATTAAGTAAGAAAACAATTACAGTCTTTTGTTTCTGTCAATATGAATATTGACCTCGTTGATTTCCTAGGTCCATTATAAATTAATCTTGACCTCTATAAAAGACTGCAATTATTTTAATATTTCATGGTTTACACATTTATGATATGACAGCATATTATGTTTTTTGTCAACAGGGGTGTGTATATATGAAATGTAGCAGCTGTGAAGTGGCTTACAAAGTCTACAAATCTTTACATGGATGGTGGTTTGATGGTGAGTAGACAACAAAATTAGAAATTATTTTTCATTTCTACAATTGTCATGTAGTTAACAACTATCTACATACATATGGGTAAAATCTGTTATCATGGTTATTAACATGTAGTATAAATAGATATTCAGTTTTTCTACAATAAATTGGTTGTAAAGGAATTCTTAAGAAATCAGCTGTTTATTTCATAGCAATTTTATATAAAACAAATTTATTCTTAGAAGACATTTTCTATAAATTTGTGTTGGTAGTGAGTTTCTATTAATGCGTGTTGTTTGTTTGTTTTGAGGAAATTGATTGATTATGAATAGTCGTTCAAATTAGTTATAATCATTCAAGCTAAGCCACATTGGTGGTGTTATGGTTTGCAAGCCCACTTAGTGTGGTGGATCGTGGGTTCAAGCCAAAGACTATAAATTTGGTATTTGTTGCTTTGCCTCCTCTAAGCAGCACTAAGGAACAAGAGCAAGGACTAGTTGTCTAGGAATCATGATAATGTGTCCAAGTGGAGCAACATGTCTACCCACTGACTGTTGTTTTAGTGAGCTAGCACTATAAAAATCCAATTAATCATGTTGGTCTAGTACAAAACGAACCTCATTATAATCTCATTGAATGTAACTTTTTCATGTCATGATACAGGTGAAAAATTGCAAATTGGCATTTAACAACCACACTCATTGAAGCTATTGGCAGACAAGTTTTATATGGGTCCTACAAGAAAAACTGTTTTTTTAATTAAATAATTGTGTTATTGCCTGTATTTGTGTGTATTTCTTTAGGTTCTCTACATACCTATTTTTAGGCCATCATGATGGTATGGTAGTTGGATTTACAGCTATCTATGCCTATCACCACTAACATTGTGAGTTTGAATCCTGCTCAGGCGAGGTGTGCTAGATACAACATTATGTGATAAAGTTTGTCAGTAACTTGCGACAGGTCGGTGGTTTCTCCGGCTTCCTCCACCAATAAAACTAACCGCCACAATACAGCTGATATATTGTTGAAAGTGGAGTTAAAAACCATAACCCTATCCATTATGTTTTATTTTTAGGTCGTTTAGTCACGGTGAAGTATCTACGTCTAGAACTCTATCACAATAGATTTCCAGATTCAACTCGTGTCACCAAATCCTTGAAGCCTTCCAATAATAAAATGTCTTCTATGTCCCAGCCATACCATAGGTCTACTCTGGAGATGACGTGATGGAACTACGTACAACTATTACAGTGATCTCATTCAAATGTTTGTACATGGACTTTAGTGCCTTGTATAATTCTATTTATGTTGATTAATCACATGATAATGAGGACTGTTCCATTAAAGGATCACATGATTATTAGACTATTCCATTATAAAAAAGGGTATACAATGATAAATACAATTTTTACTATGACACATGTATATTACTATTTTAAATGTAAAACTGAAGTACCCAAAGTATTGATTAACATTTCTGGATTATTTTATATTTGGATATTGTAGAAGACTAACAAATTGATTATTTTGTTTCATTAAAATTTATGTTCATCAATATATTGATGGCATATAAAAATAATTGTACTTTATTTTTACACGGGCAGGAAGATATATATTATTATCTAGTAAGAAATACAAATTTGGAAATAGAATGTGAGACAAATTTATTTTAAATAAATAAATGTTACATTTTATTTTTTTTAGTGTCGGTTAAAATATCTATAATATTATTTGTTCTCTTAGAAAAGAAAAGTTTGAGGATACCAAAGGGGTAATCAGAAGCTGTAAGTCAAACAAGGACAGACAATACAATGTCCATAATATAAGTGACAGAAAGACAAACAATAGTCTACAAAATACTACACAGAAAACTAAAGATTGAGCAAAAAATACCTGGGATGAAATCAGGTGCTCTGGAAGGGCAAGATGTAATGCTAATGTGACAATTCCTTCTGTGACTTATTATATAAAATTTCGACGTCCCTTAAAGCTTGATTTTGATTTGATTAGGAAAAGTTATTATCCCCTCGGCAACGAAGTTGCGAAGGGATATAGTAACGCTACCGTCCTTCCGTAACATCCTTGTGAACACTCTAGAATCAACATCCTTCAATGGATTTTGACCAAACTTAGTACATACTTAGACCTTAAGAGAATCTAGACCCTATTGTTTTCAAGGTCACTGGATCAAATTTTTAGGCAAGGGGATACACCACGCTTTGCATTGCCCTTGTTTCAGACTCTCCTTCCTGTAGAAATTTTTTTAAATCGTAAATACATGTATAAAAATAAATGATGGTTCACAATTCCACAAGTAACATAAAAACATGAAGAACTTCTATCTGGTTCAATGTCTTTACACATGAAGATAGATAGATAAGTAGGCACCGATTAGGAGCAGGTACAGGTAGGATTAAAGTGATTATTATGATCCACTCTTTAATATCTACCAGCAGATAAAACTGTCAAATACAAATAGAGGCCATGGTGGTCGTGATCGTAGGGTAGTTGGATTTATGTAATCGGTGTCCATCACCATTAACATTGTGAGTTTGAATCCCGTCTAGACGAGGTGTACTCGATACAACATTATATGATGTTTGTCACTGACTTGCGACAGGTCAGTTGTTTTCTCCAGGTACTTTGGTTTCCTCCATCAATAAAACTGACCGCCACGATATAACTGTAATATTGTTGAAAGTGACGTTAAATACCATAACCCTAACCCCCCAAATACAAATATTTAAACAAATCCACATTTGTTTTTCATCGGATAACACATTCATACCAATAGAATAAAAAACAAAAATATCACACTCAGTTCTGATCAGATCCAAAATCTAAGTGGAAAATCGTAGAAACAACGGCACAATCGATACCCCCTGAAAGATATATGTATCACTGCCCATTCTCCTGGCATTATATTGTTATTACTTAATGTGTCACATTCGTTATGACGAGTGCCATCACTGCAAGGTTCCTAATAAAATGATATATATATATATATATATACCTCAACTTGTACAATGTAAAATTAACAAAATATCTTGCAGTTACTTGAAAAAAATATATTTAAATTTTAATTTTCAGAATGAATCATTTTGTTTTGTAAATGTTCAGAATATGTGCCATAATTTAATAATATTTTGTTAACATTGTATGATGTTTATCTTAATCTCCATAGCAATGGAATAACATTAATAATCATTGTGTCCAACTTTTTCCCTCAGAAACATGCAATAATAAAATGTAAATGTATTGTTTTTGTTGTTTATTTACTTGTTTGTAAATATGTAGAGATCAATTTAGGTAATTATGTATGTAAATCATATACATCATGTATGTACAATGGCACAGACATGATGTATTCTCCTTACAAATATATCAAAATATCAGTCTTCATGCTAACCCACTTGCTCAAAACCTGGGACAAGTAAAACTGGATTCAGACAAGTGAAAATTATGAAAGAATTTGTTTGAATATATGATTTTTTTTTTCTAAATTTGGCTTTTAGGCAAGTAGGTGAAAAAAATTAAGACAGAGACTGAAATATACAATGATTTTGTTTTCCTGGGAAAATTTGGTTGATACTGTTTTCTAAGTGGATGTTACATACAAAGAATTGCATTGTAAATTAATTGATATGATTTCAACGATTATTATGTGGCACCAAAAATATTCTTTCCACAATATTTGATATATACATCTTTCCTACAAGCACTTTCTTATACATGTAGGCTATCATTTAAATTTGTCAATAAATAAGAGGGGTTTTTGTAGGGGATCAGGCCATGTACTGCCAGGTAGGGAACGAGTTGCTCTGAAAAATCATATGAAGTTGTATTTTTTATACTGTTTTAAAAACGAAGCTAGGGTGTATAATGTACATACAAGATATGACTGTATTGATGGTTAATATTAAATAAATTTATAAATCTTATATGTTGTCTTTGTGTTTGTTCCATAGGAATTAGTTACTGTAGTTACTGACTCGGGCTAGAAAGATACAAATAGAGTTACATTGTTACTGACTCAGGCTAGAAAGATACAAATAGAGTTACATTGTTACTGACTCAGGCTAGAAAGATACAAATAGAGTTACATTGTTACTG
>MJUT01043242.1:135251-147984 GCA_002080005.1 Gigantidas platifrons
TTACATACCAAACCTAGTTTCAATCTGACTATTTGTTCCCAAGTTATCATCTGGAAACCAAATATTTAGCAATTTTGAGGTATAAAAAGGGGCACAACTCTAGTAAAAATAGTCGAAAAATTGTCATTATCGAACTTGACCTAGATATTCATAAGATACACTTACATACCAAACCTAGCTTCAATCTGACTTTTCATTCACAAGTTATCATCTGGAAACCAAAAAGCACACGGACGGACATACGGACGGACGGACGATACCCATTTCTATAGTCCCCTTCGACAAAGCGTCGGGGGACAAAAAATGTAAAATCACCAGGTATCAGGATTTTTTTTCCCACACAAAATGCACATTTCTATATTATATGTCTATTATGAAATAATTATTTCTGAGTACCACTTTGTGGCATGTGAAAGTTACAACTGAGTATTAGTAAACAAACCAAAATAAAACCTTACATACTGTTTATTAGTAAATACATGATAATATTTGATTTATGTCAGTTGAAATATTTGTTGCAAATTTCAAACCTTTGTTTTCAATGTTTTAAAAATGTGAATTTTATATTGGAAGGAACATGCTAAAAATTTTGAAATCAATAATTTCTGGTCAACCTGTGTGACATCATGAATATTTGAGGACTACTGATATGGATGTAAGGTAATTGAGCCCTGAAAAATTTTAATTCTTCATTTAATGTTCCATATAAATGAAAATGGGGTATTAAATCAGCAATTGCTTTTAAAAAGCCATCAAGGCAGACATTTTTACAAAAAATTGTTTATTATTCATTTAACTCACAAATCAATTCACAGCACTTGAAGTGTTGTTCCCAACATTTGCTTTTATTTTGAAAATGTAGAATTGTATATATTAAGAAGTATTTAGCTTTTATAGAAAGTTTGCTGAAAGATGTATACCTGTATGTCTGAATATTAGGAGACTTTTATGTGACCAATTAAATTGACTGGTTAATCATCACTTCAGAAAAAATAGCATTGTGGGACTTCCTTACACCAAACTAAATGACTGACCAATGGCATCGGCTCATTTTCGTATTGAGAAGTAATATATTTAGCCATAATTTATTAGTTACTTAATCGTGTCTCTATTCCAAGTATAAAAAATTTAAACCATTGTGAAAGTTTTCTAGTAAACAGTTTCTCAATAAAATAAAAAAAATAGCTACCATTTGATGATGACTTGGTACGACCGCAGCAATTAAACAATTTTGGCACTTTTGGCCTCTTGTTTGGAAATGGGTATCTGAGCTTGATTCTATTGCAAGAATCCTTGTGTTAAAACTTAAGTAGAACTTAAGTAATACCACAATATGACTAAAAATATTTGCGATCATATTAAAAAAAAATAGTTTAATCATATATTTTTGTGAAAACTCATATGTATGATAATTAACTTCATGTTCTATCACAACTTAAAATTAAAATTAACTACCATTTCATTCCATTAATAAATAACATGTCTTGTGACAATTTTCAGTTTTTATTTGTCTATATTGTCCTAATAAGAGTATTGTTATGAAATATTTAATGATTTTTTCACAGCTCCAACAATATTGTGAGTTTGAGGAAAAGAATTATCTTCTAATTGCTTAGCATATGGCGTTGGTAAGTCTGCTCCTGTCACTCGTAATACTGGCGAATCTAAATAATTAAAGGCTTGACCTAAAAAGAATAAAAATAAATAAATTATGTAAAGTAATACTGGGGAATCTAATTAATTAAAGGCTAGACCTAAAAAGAATAAAAAGAAACCATGTTAGCCAGAGGATAATAAAATGAGTGTGTACACTGTAATAGGTTCCTTGTAATATTAATTAATCTTCTGGTAGTAGCCACTTAATTCTGTTTTTCTGATCATTAATTTTTAGAACTTGATTTTTCAATCTTACAAACTGAAGACTACTATGAATTTTATTATCAGATTTTATTTTTAAAATCAAATTGTATGTATTAGCCTGTACACCTATTTAAACATCTTGCAATCCCATTGGACTAACCTCCAATTATTCATGAACACAAAGACTTTCAAATTAATTGATCCACAGTTGATGGAGGTGGAATGAGTGTATTCAACTGTGGATTACCAACGATGCAATCTAGATAATTGTTAACTATAACAACATCATTGTAAGAAAAGCAATATAGATGTACTTGTTTAGTTTTCCTTCCGATACAAAAGTAATGTGTCAGATGTAAAAAAAAAACGTAACAAAATAAGACTTACTTTCAATGATTCTTGCACAGATTTCAGCTCCTATTCCACTCTGTGGCCATCCACCCTCTACTGTAACTAAATGATTCGTTTTCATCACAGATTTTACTATCGTTTCTTCATCCATTGGACGAATACTTCTCAAATTGATTACCTTAAAAAAATAAGAATTTGTGAATTTGAGAATTTTTTATGCAGATATTTTTCTATATTATGAATTTGAACGATACTTTTTAAGTTCATTTCAATCTGAATTTTTTTTTCCGGTACAATTCAAATGTTTTTTTATATAATATACCTTACGTAGAATACCAAATATAGTGAAACCTGTCGAAACCAAACCCTGAAATAAACCTGAATCCTGCATAAACTGAACTTAAGATAAAGTCTAAATGTAGAAAATCTTTGTTAATTTAACCTGTATTAACAGAACACCTGTCTATTCTAAACACAAAAGTTGATGACAAGGAGGATTGTTTTAGACAGGTTTCACTGTATAAGTTATTGATCAGAAAAATAAAAACTAGAAACTCACAGGAGCTAACACAGGTTGAGTTCAATCAAGTATACATTTGGGAAAAAAAATCATTTCATTCATTTTCACTTAGAATCTTACGTTAAAACTTTTCCCCCATTAAAATAGTAAATCTGTTGGAACAGAGCAAATAGGATTTCCGATCAACGAAAAATAAAAGTTTACGGACAACAACAATCAGCGAGGTGAAGTAAAACATTTTCATTAAACAAAGTACCAAGCAGATGAATGCTGTGCTGCAGCCAATGTTGTAAAGTAACAAAGTACCAAGCAGATGAATGCTGTGCTGCAGCCATTGTTGTAAAGTAACAAAGTACCAAGCAGATGAATGCTGTGCTGCAGCCATTGTTGTAAATAACAAAGTACCAAGCAGATGAATGCTGTGCTGCAGCCATTATTGTAAAGTAACAAAGTACCAAGCAGATGAATGCTGTGCTGCAGCCATTGTTGTAAAGTAACAAAGTACCAAGCAGATGAATGCTGTGCTGCAGCCATTGTTGTAAATAACAAAGTACCAAGCAGATGAATGCTGTGCTGCAGCCATTGTTGTAAAGTAACAAAGTACCAAGCAGATGAATGCTGTGTTGCAGCCATTGTTGTAAATAACAAAGTACCAAGCAGATGAATGCTGTGCTGCAGCCATTGTTGTAAATAACAAAGTACCAAGCAGATGAATGCTGTGCTGCAGCCATTGTTGTAAATAACAAAGTACCAAGCAGATGAATGCTGTGCTGCAACAAAGTACCAAGCAGATGAATGCTGTGCTGCAGCCATTGTTGTAAATAACAAAGTACCAAGCAGATGAATGCTGTGCTGCAGCCATTGTTGTAAATAACAAAGTACCAAGCAGATGAATGCTGTGCTGCAGCCATTGTTGTAAATAACAATGGCTGCAGCCATTGTTGTAAATAACAAAGTACCAAGCAGATGAATGCTGTGCTGCAGCCATTGTTGTAAATAACAAAGTACCAAGCAGATGAATGCTGTGCTGCAGCCATTGTTGTAAATAACAATTATTACCATAATTGTTTGTGGATAATCCTCACCTGTTTGCTCAGATAATCTTTTGATCAGCTGGTATTAATATTAAACACAAGAAATAAGACTTAGTTATATATTTCCATTACAAAGAACATGAAAAGGGGTATGTATTATATAAACAGTCAATGATGGTATTTACCTCACATTCTACACCCTGTCCAGCTAACTATTTATGGTATTTACCTCACATTCTACACCCTGTCCTGCTAATTCATTGGCTGCCTCTAAACAGTGTCCTACATATCTACTAAAGGCCACTAATGTTACATGATTACCTATAAAACATATCAGTAGTACATGTACATTACAAGGTAGACAATACAACTAGCATCCATATATACATGTATGTACTTTTAAATGTTGAAATATTTTACTGTATAATAGCTTGTAGAAAGACAAACTGGCAATATCAGATGTATATTAACAGAGAAATCAGCAAATTAAAATAAAAAATAAATTTTAGTGCAGACATTAGGTGTTCATTATGTCCCTTAAAAAATCTAAATCAATGCTATTCTGTTCTTTCTAAAAAAACATTTCTTAAAAAGAGCTTAATGGGATTTTCTATACTAATATCATTCTTATGCATTTTGTATCATTACTGTACAATATAAAACAATAATTAAATTATTTGGCTTTCCAATATTTAGAATGACTTCAATCACATGGACAGAATTATGGTTTTTAAAGATTTTCTAACAGTTCAGATTAGAACAATTACTTCAATCATGGAAGCTAGAATGTGTTTTGAGTTTTAACATGGGTTGGCAGATATTAGTAAATTTTATCCCTCGCATCTGGCTTCCATGATTTATTTCGATTCTGATATGTCTAAGGGTACAAATACGGTAGTATACTTCCATTTGCGGACAATGTAGCACACAATTTATGCTGCCCAATTCGAGAAGACGATAATTCATCAACAGATGTCGCACACAATTTATGCTGGCCAATTCGAGCAGATGATAATTCATCAACAGATGTCGCACACAATTTATGCTGCCCAATTCAAGCAGACGATAATTCATCATCAGGTACATTTACGACGAGAAAGTCAGTCACATGAACCAGCGCATGTGCTAATGAGATTATACCCAATCGATTAATCGCTCGTTTGTCTACAAAGCGAAAGAAGGACGTCATGTTAGAATTACTATTCAGATGAAATAAACCATAATTACATATTGCTTTAAATCTTTATTTAAATTTCCCCAACTTAATTAAATTTATATTCACTTCAACACATACCATCAGATAAATGATTTATTATGGAAAAATAAATACATCATTTAAAACACTTTTTGAGTTTAATAAACTGATAGGTAAAAAAAATCCTTATCTTTGCTATAAAAAGGAATGGACAAAAATGAAACACATCTCCATTAACAAAGTTAAGATTGGTTTCCTTACCCGGTCGTTCTATTTTAGCTTTTCCAATAGGTATGAGGAAATCTTCAGACATGGCTTCATCTGACATATCAAATGATACACCATACATAATTTCATTTTCTAAAAATACCACTGAAAAAAAAAAAGAGATAAAAATTAAAAACATGTACAGTTGAACATTGTTGTGTACCAATTTACTACAATCAAGTTTAACTCAGAAACCATAACTGATGGCAGAAATATGCTGGAATGCTACCTGAATCAATGCATTTATAGATAATAATTAATATGCATCTAACATGTCAAAATTATAAACTCATTTTCTGTACTGACTCATAAACCAGAGGCTCCCAGGAGCCTGTAATCGCTCACCTGGATCAAAGCTGCTTTCAATAACAACGCAACTGCACTGTGGTGCGCCATCTTGGTGGGAGAGTGTGACTGCAGGACATCATTTGGAAAAGGACCATCGAATGACTATTCCATCAAAGTTTGGTTCTAATTGAGCTNAAAATGGTTTTGATGAAAAAAGGGCAATAACTCCAAAATGGGTAATGGGATTTACCTCAAAATTGCAGGTTATGTATATCTTGTCATGCTGCAAATTTTTGCAATTTAAACTAAACCTCTATCTCTTATAGTTTTTGAAATATAAGACGAAAAGTATTAAAATTTTAAAAATTTGATGAAAAAAGGGCAATAACTCCAATGTGGGTAATCAGATTTACTTCAAAATTGCAGGGTAGGTAGATCTTGACATGCTGAACATGTATGCAGCTTGAATTTAACATCTATATCTCATAGTTTTTGTAATAAAGGACAAAATGTACAAAATATGCCTAATTTGCATAATCGGTAGAAATCGGCTGAAAGAAAAATTGCACAGAAAAACCCGTAATATATGTTAAACTACACATTGCCATGTAGCTGCAGTTGAAATTTTAGCTCATTTTAACTTATACTTAAGCAGCAATAGACAATTGAAATTTCATCCCCCCTTTTTTCTATTTTTAGCTTGGTGGCCATCTTGGTTTGAAGTCGGGAACACCGGACACATTTTTGGAAGGGGGCCATCCAAGAACCATTCCACCAAAGTTTGGTTGCAATTGGCCCAGTAGTTTCTGAGGAGAAGATTAAAATGTGAAATGTTGACGGACGGACGAAAGACGACGGACGACGGACGAAAAGTGATGGCAACAGCTCACATGACCCTTTAGGTCAGGTGAGCTAAAAACTGATGAAGATGAGCATTTTGCATAAAAAAAAAAAAAAGCATTAAACTGGGATGAAAAAGAAGAAAGTTCAAGTTTTGGAATCTGGCACTTGTTTGGCTGTTTTCAGTCAAGTTCATCTCAGAAACTGTATAAGATAGGGGTAAAATACCCTCAAATAATTCCAGACTTATATTCTGTGCTAAAAATGTAGAGAAATCAGTCACAAGAATTACAGTTATCACACGGAAAGCATTGTTTCTACAGAGAGACGATGACAGACCTATTACATAAAGCAATCACAAAATATTGGCGGCCATATTAAAAAATACAAAAAACAAAAATGATCATAATTCATGAATACTATTTTTGAGAATTTGTAAACAGTTACATCATCAAATGAAATTCAAATACAATAATTTTTGTTTTGCTGAAAAACAGGTTTAATAAGGTCAAATTAACTAAACATAAACTAAGGAAATACAACATATGAAAGTATGACCTTGTAAGAGTGTGATGTGTCAAAAGAAGTATGAATCCTGGGTGACCTAGAGGTCAAGATTGTTGACATCTGACCCCAAGTTTAACACAACTGATGTGAGTTTGCACTCATATACTCATCTGGAGGTTAAGGTTACCAGTCACCTAGCCATAGTTATGGAGTTTCGACGGTCAGTTTGAGATAACTGTCGGGGCTTACATCCCCTATTAAACCTGGTACATGTAGTTGTGAAATATTGCAAAAAATGCTTAAAATGAGAGTAAACACTAATAAAAGTAATCATCTTAAATATTAGCACCAACAAACTGAATTAAACCCACCTGGATTTGGATCCCTAATGGCTGACTTTAATAAACCTTTACAATCTTCTCCTGAGAAAGGAGAGAGTACTTTGAGCCCTGGACAATGACTGTACCATGATGCGAAACATTGAGAATGTTGAGCTCCTACCCCAGCGGCTGCTCCATTTGGTCCTCGAAATACAATTGGAACATGAACCTATGTAAAATAAAAAGTTTATGCTCCATGGAAACATGCTCATTGATAATTGTAAGATTTTTGTGTACACGTATGCTTTGATTGTGGTAAACATTTGACTATATATATATGATAATTAAATGAACGATTTTAACTGTATTCCCTTTCTTCCATATTATTTCCAAAGAGACTTGGCTTAAACACAAATGATATTCTCAGATTAAAATGACCATTTAATGGATAGCCTTTATCTCACAATCAACGTAAAGTAGAGCTGCTGTCCGGTTGCGACTTGATACGACCCTAGCAACTTGACCATTTTTGTCACCAATCGGCCTTTTGTTTGGAATCGGGTAATGGAAGAATTCCCAAAACAATCTGAACCTTTATTCTGTGTCAAGGATCATTTGATAAGATTTCAGCATGATCCATCAAATAGAACTAAGTACATGTATTTGTTAAAAAACAGAAAGCTACAAAACCAACAACGACAAATTTGCAGTCTTATCAACATTTGAGAGAAAAAACTTAGCGATCAGTTGATAATTTCTATTTTGAAATTAAAAATGTGCCAGTCTTTAACATTGAGGCATAAAATATTCTAAAATCTGAAACAATTAATAAGAAAGAAGAATGTTTACTCTGTTTACTTACCTCACCGGCTGACATGTAAAATGTTTTTGCTGCTGAGTTGATGACCTATAAAACAGACAATAAATCGATGTCATACAAGAACTGAAAAGAAGTTATTTGTAAGTGGTGCTGTCATCTGACAGGTGTTTTCTCTATTTATCAGATGATTAATTAATTAACATTTGTATTGCCTTTTGTTTTAGTTTTTAAGTAGGTTGTCTGATGGAGGATATTACATGTATAAAATGTGTGTGGGACCATTTCTTCAATACAGTCGAACATGATATTTTGAAATGATGACAAGTTATTTTCTTGGATATCTCAAAATGTTTATAGCTAAATTTACCCTTATAACTCTAATACTTACCAATTTTAACTTAAGTAATAAATACTCTATAAGTGATTATTTTTGCAGGGGTTAAATTTGTGAATTGTTTTAGTCATTTGATCTATTCACATGGTGGTTAAATATATGGAAAGTGAAAGAGCAGGAATAAATATTGTGCAATTTTAGTAAGGAAGTCATAGAAAAACACACCAGTGTGAATGGATAATATTCTTATTTTGAGATATCCAAGAAAATAACTTGTCATCATTTCTTGAAAACAATAAATATGTGAATACATTGGTCGCTCAAAAAACGTGACAAAAGAAACAACATTTCCAGTTCAACTGAGACCAAACAGGTATGTTATAAAAAAAAAAATTAAAAAAAATTCTTTCTTAAACAAATATTTCCATTAAGTGTTTCCCATTTATCATTCAATTGAATCGTTTTCCATACAATAATTAAACAGCGTAGATAAAAACTTATTTAAAGACAACCATAAATGAAGAAAAAGTCAAATTATTAAAAGTATTCCATATTTTATAAAAACATGTCATATCATTCATAGTTTTATATTAATAAAAACAACAAACAACGTTCTACAAAACACAATACAGAAAAGAGATTGAACAACAAGAATGCCACTAAAGATGGTGTTGAACCTATGATATAATGTGTTCCAGAACGATAATCAGTTCCTTCTCCACTAGTGGCACCAGTCACGTTACTCATTTTTTTGTGTGAATAAACTAAAATTCTCAACATTTTACTTTTATAACTGCTCAAGTTTTTCCTTATATATATTTTTATCATATATTTAGTGGTAAATACAGAAGTTTTGAATATTTGATAAAGTGCCAGATGCCTACCGTTTATCATACCCCTACTCTTTATCATACCCCTACCCTTTATCATACCCCTACTCTTTATCATACCCCTACCCTTTATCATACCCCTACTCTTTATCATACCCCTACTCTTTATCATAAAATGAAGATTAAACACCGAATTATTGGCAAATACGCTACGAAACGCTAAGATTCAAACATTATTAAACGAGCGTGACAATGATGAAGTGTTTGAATCTTAACAGTATTTTCCTTACCTCAAAGCTAAACCCCCCAGAATTCCAAACTTCCGTTTTTATAGGTGGCTGTTACTTTCACTTTGAATTTTTTGTCATCCTGGACAATAATTCGGATAACGATAGTTTTGGGTCTTTTTGTCAAAAAAAGAACACCAATCGTATATTTTGCAGCATAACTGTTTAATGATAGCTTAAGCAAATCATTTATGGACAGTTAAAATTTTCCCAAAAAAAACGTAGACAATATGCCTTTAAGGATTGTACAAAATTATTTATTTAAATTAGTGCGCAACCCCCGTGCAATAATAAGGATTGTACAAAATTATCTAATTAAATTAGTGCGCAACCCCCGTGCAATAATAGTGAAAAGTGACGGTCAACACGTACCATGTAGATGTAGAATACAACTTAGTTATTGTACAAAAACAAACACAAACAAATAAAGTATACAAACTAACTACATGTACATGTAGTTTCTAATATAGGAGTGACGTCACTATTTTTGAACACTGAATCGTGGACTATTTCAGATTATAGGTTATTGGCCAGTCTAAAGAGGTTTATGATCTAGACGTCTTTTCGTACATCAACAACGTGAGAAAATAATTAAAACATGCATACATATTACAGCGAACTATTCTTTTAATCCTTTAAGTGTGACATGTCACTAACATGTACGAGATATAAATTAATGATATTAACTATTAACTCTTGCAATCAATTTTAGATTACTAAGGATTATGCCCTGAAGAGTCAAGGTCAGCATGACGGGTGGACGAGGTGTGTTTTTGGTCTCCGCATTTTATGTTTTTATTGCTGGTTATATCAACAACTATTACAAATTGTCAATTCCCCCTACAAATTTAATATGTACACATCATTATTTTGACTTTTCTGGTTTAAATTCTTTCCAAAAAAGTGATTTTGGAAAGGTTTTAATCTTTGATATAAACATATTTTTGACAGTCGAAGTTCATTTTGATCATGGAACTCGTCATGCACGAATGAAAAATATTTTTGTCAACTCTGGTCAGCACACTTTTTCCAAAACCTCTACCGGGTCTCTTTTTCTATTCTTTCTCTTACAAAGTGGTGATATCCATCCACATCCAGGGCCAAATCCATCTAAACGGAATCCAAAATATCCGTGTAGTAAATGTTCAAAGGGCGTCATAAAAAGTAGTAAATCTATCAACTGCTCTATTTGCGACCAGAAAACCCACATAAAATGTACAAATATCACTAAGGCCATACAAAGTTAATTTCTTGGTTCTCAGGCCCGCCCGCATGTGGAAATTCGTCGCCGCATTAACGATTTTTTTACAAAAATAGTAAAAAAAAAAAATTTAATGCGGTAGCGCTGTCCGTACGGAAAAAACAACCGCATCCGTTTTTCTCTTATATCGCGTGGTCGATGAAACGCTTTAAAACGCATCATGCTTAAATGAGACTTAAAGGATCGTTATGACAATGTATAAATAAAAAACGTGTTTCCGTTTGACATTTAGACAAAATGTCAATTGTTTCTGTGCAAATTCGGAAAAAAAAGAAGAAAAAATGCCTCCCTCATCACTTTTTACAGCAGTAAAAGGATAAAAAAAAATGCCGCCCTCCCTCATCAATTTTGACAAAAAAGGGCCTGAGAACCAAGTAATTAACTTTGCATGGCCTAACAACCAAATTTCTAAAGAAAAAACGCAAAATGATGTACACAATTCTTTTATTTGCGATCAATGTACAATCAAATCCCTTCCTTTTAATCAAAATAAAAATGTTGTGGAAGATCAACATCAGTCTTTTGAAAAAAAAAAAAATTTGAACCCAGATTCGGACCATTTTAAATTTTCTAAACAAAGGGGCCTTCATTTTATTCATCTTTATGCTAGGTCACTGCTCCCAAAAATATCAGAATTAAAAATTATTGCATGTAAAACCAAAGCCGCAGTGATATCTATTTCGGAAACATGGCTCGACGATTCTGTTACCGATGCAGAAATCTGGATTGAAAATTACAGTATTGTGAGGAAGGATAGAACTAGAAATGGCTTATATTAGAGATGAAATCTCTTATATTAGAGATGACATCTCTTTTACTTTAGTACAAGACATCTCAGTCGATGAGCTAGAATCTGTATGGATAGAGTTGTTATTACCTAAATCCAAACCTATAATAGTAGGAACTTGCTATAGGCCACCAAAGCAAAACAATTTTCTGGAACTGTTTGACCTTATTCTGAACAAAATAAGACCGGAGTGTGAAATCATAATTCTTGGCGATTTTAATATTTGTATGAAAAACAAAAATTCTGATATATACAAAAAATACTCGAATATCCTTAACATGTATGCATTGGAACAATTAATTTCTAAACCAACGCGAATTTCATCATCCAGTAGTTCATTAATAGACCATATTTTATGTAATACTAGTGAAAAGATTTGCCAATCCGGTGTCATTGAAGTTGGAATTAGTGACCATTTTGCCATTTTTTGCACTAGAAAAACAACTAGAAAACACACAGGTAAGCAGAGTACTGTACGTATACGATCATTAAAACATTATACACAAGAAGCCTTTATAGAAAAACTTGAACAAACTGACTGGTCGGAACTCTATCTCTGCAGAAACGTAAATCAAGCATGGGAAATTTTTCGAAAATTATTTCAATCAACTTTAAATTCAATAGCTCCATATAAAGAAATAAAAATTAAACAGAATTCCGAACCATGGATGACTTCAGAAATTTTAGATAATATTAGAAAACGAGATCAATATTTAATATACTATAAAAAAACAGGTAGTAAACACTTATATTTGGATTACTGTAAATTGCAAAATTTGGTACAAAGAAATGTAAAAAAGGCTAAAGTTTACGTCGCAAATAAAATTGAAGAAAACAAAAACGCTCCGAAAAAATTATGGGAACAGCTGAAAACTTTAGGTTATAGTTCAAAACAAAAAAACAATGCTTGTGTTGTTCTGAAGGTGGATGGTCAAAATTGTCATAATTTAAATGACATCACAAACATTTTCAATAATTTTTTCACAACCGTGGCATCGAAGCTTGTTGAAAAGTTGCCTCCATCTCCAAATATATTCCACGTAGCCTCTACTCTTTTCCAACAGTTTTATAGTAGAGTTAATATCAATAGATTACAACTTGAAATAAGTCCTGTGTCCGAGGAATTTATATATAAGGAATTGTGTCATCTTAATTCATTTAAAAGCACAGGGTTAGACGACATTCCAGCTAGGTTCGTCAAAGATGCGGATACAACACTAACAAAGCCCATC
>MJUT01043243.1:5103-20384 GCA_002080005.1 Gigantidas platifrons
AAAAAGAAGCAGCTTGACATATCTTCAAATGACATTTTTTGTAATGCACTATTTTGATAAGGGAGGTAATTCATGATTATATTTATATATGAACTCTGTTCTAAATAGAATTTTCTGCATAGTTCATCCTTGTGGTTAAGAAGGAAAAGTGGTCTTCAAAATATATTTTATTGGAATAGGAAAAAAAAACTTTTTGAATAAAGATACATTTTAAAACAAATAAAATGGGTAATTCACTGGTATCAGAACAAAAAAAATTATAACACATTGACATTAAGAAAATTTTTTTGAGAATGCAATTTCAATGCCAAGTCAGCATAAAACTGTCAGAAAAAGGAAACGTCATGTTACTCTTCCAAAATCAGTTTCTGGTACGGAAATGATTCGGATTTTGGAGGAAAGAAAACAGCAAAACAAAAGAGAAGAAGAAGTGAAGGAACAGCGAAAATTAGAGAGAGAAATGAAATGGAAATTGAAAGAAGAAGAAAATGCTAAAAAGGCAAAACAAAGAAAAGAAAAAAAGCGAAAAATTGAAGAAAACGGAAAACGCAACAAAAAACAAAAAGGTCAAAATAATCCGTCCGTTTGTGCCAAATTTAAAACTGTAGATGTCAATGATATTTATGTATGTTGTGAGCTTTGTTCTTCCATCTACCATGCCAGTTGTTCCGGTATTGACTTTACCGATGTGCATCAAGATGACATCGTCAGCTTCCCTTTCGAGTGCGACAATTGCTTATAAATAGGCAACATGTTTTATGGATATATGCTTTGAGAACATATTATAAAATATTTGTTATCAAATTATATTGTTGCTACATACAGTATGTATACTGTTTTCTTTACTTCTTTACCTTAACTATTGACACAGAAACATATTCACAAAAGCTTTGTTAAATATGAGGATCAAGAAGGGTCGGTCTTTTATGTCACAGGTCACTTACTTAAATTCAAAGAGGTCGCTGTAAATGTAGATTATAGGGCATTTTGTGGTGCCATGCCATGTCAGTGGTCTTCTGTGAAAGGTCTTTTGAAATACCTGTATGCCATTATATTAGATGCTCTGGAAAGAATAGCATTTCCTACCCCGTATGGTAGACTGCACAATATTTCCAAACAGAAAAAGGTCGTCCGATTTTAGTATATTGTTTTTTTTTTATGTCTCTGAGAACCGGTGGCTGCATTTATTCAGTTTACTGCACTGAAAAAGGCAGATACTATTTACATATAAGTAAATCACTAAATGAACATAATAAAAACAGCAATAGACGACCGATTAAATGTTTCCATGTCGTTTTTTTATATAAAGCCGGACATTTCTGTAAAAATAAAACAAAAATAAAAAATCAGGTGTTTCGGAAGGGTTTACAGAAATAACATAAAGCTGGCCAACTCCCTTTCACATCACATAGAAAGAAAAATAAAAGAAGTATTAGATGATTCAATGATTTAATGAAATAGCTTCCACACCGGCAGTTAAATTTTTGCAGTTACTGCAAAGAATTAAAGAAATAATACAGCATATCCAGCTATATGACGTTTCTACATGAAGCTGGACCAATAAAAAAGAAAAAGAAAAATAAAGGAAAATGAAAACAAAAACAAACTAGAGGCTCACATGAGCCTGTATCGCTCACCTGACATAACTAAGTCCTCTTAAGAATGTCTGCATGCCGAATACATCTAAGTTACTATTCAAATCCCATAGGGTTCTATGTTAAAACTATGTCTGCTCATGGCAGCCATCTTGGATGGAGGTAGTAGTCACCGGACACAATTTTAAAAGTATACTACCCAAGGACCATCCATGCCATATTTGCTTTAAATTGGCTGACTGGTTTCAGAGGGAAGACTTTTAAACAATTTTCCCATAGGGTCCTATGTTAAAACTATGTCCGCTGACTGCGGCAATCTTGGATGGAGGTCGGGCTCACAGGACGAAATTTTGAAAGTTGACCACCTAAGGACCATTCATGCCATGTTTGCTTTAAATTGACTTGCTGGTTTCAGAGGAGAAGACTTTTAAACATTTTTTCCATAGGTCCTATGTTAAAACTAAGTCGAGTCATGGTGGCCATCTTGAATTTCCGATCAGCAAATGATTCACAAGTTTAGTACAGGATCACCCAATGATCATTCCTGTAAAGTCTCAATTCAATTGCCTTAGTGGTTTCTAACAAGAAGATTTTTAAAATTTCGACCAATCAGAACACATTATGGGCCCTGGCAGCCATGTTGGATTTCCGATCAGCGCCAAAAACAAAAATCTTGTATATGACCATCTAATGAACATTTCTGCCAAGATTGGTTCAAATCTGTTGCGTGGTTTCAGAAAAAAAGTTGAAAATGTGAAATTCCCATAGGGTCCAATGTTAAACTAAGTCGAGTCATGGTGGCCATCTTGGATATGCGATCGGAACAAAAATAACAAATTTAGTAGAGGACCATCCAGTCATCATTTCTGTAATGTTACAATTCCGTCGGCTAAGTAGTTTCTGACAAGAAGATTTTCAAAGTTTCAACCAATCAGAACACATTATTGGCCCTGGCAACCATGTTGAATTTCCGATCTGCACCAAAATAACAAATTTAGTAGAGGACCTCCCAATGAACATTTCTGCCAAATTTGGTCCAAATCAGTTCAGTGGTTTCAAACAAGAAGAAGAAAGTATGAAAAGTTTACAGACGCGGGCGACGACGACAACGGATGCAAAGTGATGACAAAAGCTCACATGACTCTTTGGGTCAGGTGAGCTAAAAATCAAGTGATTCGGAAGAGTTTAATGCTGCTATTTGATTACTGTGACAATACCAATACACAATGATATTCTCTGTACTCGGCGTGTATACCAGGTAGTTATAAATGCAAAAAATGCACATTATTATACTTTTTTTATTTAACAAATTAATCGTTAAAACTTAACATTGATGGAAATGTGAAGTAGACCGTTTGAATTTAACATTTTGGTAGTTTATTTAAAATGGACGAAAATAGCCGAAGTGGACGAAAACTGCTGATTCATCATCAAGTTTTTAAAAGAAGTTAATGATTTGTGGAGGAAAAAGTTCAAACTTTTCAATGAAGGAACACATTTCTTACTATCGATAGAAAATAAATATCAAAATATTGTATTACGTTTCATTCACTTATGACGTCATATTAGAAAACCCGTTAAGTGGACGAAAACTGCCTACGTTGCTCTATATAATTAACAAAAATATATAAATATGAAATGCATAATCCTAAATTAAACAATGCTATTGAATTATTACATTTTACAGTTTCATTTTAATTTACACTTACCAAAACTTGTCACTGGTGTATAATAATTTTCTAGGCATTTCATAGCAAACAATACTGCTTTTGTATGGTGTCTATTCTTTATGTTTTAACTCGCTTAACTTCGTTTTAATTTCATTTAATAATTCTTTTTTATTTGATCATCATTAGGAAACAAGTTTCCACCTCTTATGAACAAATCATATGCACAACAATATGTAGAAAGAATTTTAATTATTAACAAAAATACTTGTAAATAAATATTAACTCAAGGTTAATCTATGTCTACAGCAGTGCCATCTGTGTTATCAGCTAGGGGAAATAATTGACCATTTGTCCCCATTATATTTCATATATATATATATTTTCAAAAAAATATTTTAAAGCTACCTCTGGGCAGATTTGTATGAAATTTATTTCAAGACATGCAGAATTCTTTGAATTTTATTTGTTTATCTGATAGTAATTTTTGTCTGTATGGTTTTTGTTTTCTGGTGATTTAAACACAAATGTTGATTTTTCCGATTTTATTTTTGTTAAAATATATAGCAAATTTGACATATATAATTTGGACTAAAGATTTTTTTGGTTTAAATTATTTTATTTTTTCCAAGTCAAATCACCCCTTTTTGTAAAATAAGTACAAAATTTGAAATTTTACATTCTTTCTATTAAAATGATATCATAGGTCAAATTATCAACATTGTGGTTGTGATCGTATGGTAGTTGAATTTATAACTACCTATGCAATCAGTGCTTATCATCACTAAAGTTTTGAGTTTGAATCCCACTCAGGGGAGATGTACTCGCTACAACATTTACTATGCGATAAAGTTTGTCAGTGACTTGCTGTGGTTTTCTCCGGGTACACTGGTTTCCTCCACCAATATAACTGACCGCCATGATATAACTGAAATATTGTTAAAAGTGGAGTTAACAACCATAAACCTAAGTATGGTAAAGAGATTTGTGTAACTAACAATAATGTTACAACACAAGACAATGAATATAGATCCCTATATAATTAAATAGCAACAACAAAACAGTCCTTTCCTACTTCTTACATGAACACTACACCGACAACAATACATTTAGAGTTATCTCCCTTCATATATTAAATTTTTATCAATGTGTGGGGTAAATTTTTCAGGAAAGCAGCCAAAAAGTATACTGATAACAGCCATACTTTACATGTTTGTTTTCTTTCCCTGATGAGACAGACGATTCAAGGTCTGTGTTAATGGAGAATATACATGAAGTTGTATAGTTACAAAATGTGCAATGTGTAAATACAATACTAGCATTGAATATGTTTTTATCATGATGCACTGGTTCTATTTGAGCAGTCAAATTGCATTGACTGCATACATTTTTGCTATATATAGTAACTGACCACGATATAGTTCTCCTGGTGCCTGATTCATGTTGAGAAACGGCAACAGTATAAGCACATATTTCACAGAGGACACCATCAAAAACGATGAGAACAACGCTTGTTTCTGCTCTTTTTAGACCATTTAGCAGGTGATTTGGGCTTTATAACATTGCAGGATAAACACAACATACATACATTGTCAGAAAACATAAAATTGGCTTGCATATGTTGCAAAACAGGACAGAAAAGCTCACTAGAGGTTTGCCTTTCTACCCGTTTCTAAAGCTTGTACAAATAAATTATATATTTTCTGACAATGTACCTATATTGTCTATTTAACAGATTAAGTATCATATTAATAAAGGTTAGAAATAGATCACTTTGGACATTTATACTTTTTTTAGAGTTATTTCGTTTATGGTGGGTAAAATGGTACTGTTGAGTGTTCCTTGCATGGTGGGTAATGGGGTAATTTTAATTGTAATCATTAATTAGCTGTAATCGATTACATTTTTACGAGTAATCATTGTATTCATTAATCATCCCAAAATCTGATTACATGTAATTTAATTTAATCAATTACTTTTCAAAATACCCTGTAATCGTGATTACTTTTTGATTACATTCTGATTACAATGGAAATAAATCTCAAATTGTGTCTATGGATAATATATTAATATATTATGCCCAAAAAGAGTTATTTTAGTGTTCATATCTAATAAGTTTGTTTCTTGTTAATGGTGCTTTTTTCTTTCTCAATTTTATAAGATATCACAATTTCACAAAATATGAATACAATGCCAACAAAAAATATTCTAATGAAAAAGTTTGTGAGAACTATCAAAGAACCCATACTGATATGTTTTAATAAATAAGTACAAAGTAAAACTCAAGGGTATATAAAATTTTATTCTCTCATTGCAAGTGCCCTTGGCTAAATTTTGATCAAGACTGGCAAAAATGCAAAGTGAGTTCATATCATGATTTTAAGCTATACATGTGTACAGTGAATTGGTTATTTTTCATTGTGAAAAGGGGATCAGATATGTCAGGTCCACCTATTTTGGATTATTTTATCTATGTGATTTATTAAATTGGTGAAGTTTGAAGTTCTACTTTAAAAACATATCCAATAAAGTCCTTAAGTCCTTATGAAAAATGCACATAACTTAACTAACATGTTAAACATGATAATATCATTCAAATAATTATGAATTATTTTAAAATTCATTGTAATCAGATGTAATCATGATTACTTTACCAATGTAATCATTAATTTAATCAATTACTTTCAGAAATGCTGTAATCATTAATTTAATTTAATCGTACATTTGGCAAAGTAATTGTAATTTAATCAATTACATTGAAAGTAATCGGACCCATCTCTAGTTGAGTGTTCCTTGCATGGTGGGTAAAATGGTACTGTTGAGTGTTCCTTGCATGGTGGGTAAAATGGTACTGTTGAGTGTTCCTTGCATGGTGGGTAAAATGGTACTGTTGAGTATTCCTTGCATGGTGAGTAAAATGGTAGTTGAGTGTTCATTGCATGGTGGGTAAAATGGTACTGTTGAGTGTTCCTTGCATGGTGGGTAAAATGGTAGTTGAGTGTTCCTTGTATGGTGGGTAAAATGGTACTGTTGAGTGTTCCTTGCATGGTGGGTAAAATTGTAGTTGAGTGTTCCTTGCATGGTGGGTAAAATGGTACTGTTGAATGTTCCTTGCATGGTGGGTAAAATGGTACTGTTGAGTGTTTCTTGCATGGTGGGTAAAATGGTAGTTGAGTGTTCCTTGCATGGTGGGTAAAATGGTAGTTGAGTTTTCCTTGCATGGTGGGTAAAATGGTACTGTTGAGTGTTCCTTGCATGGTGGATAAAATGGTACTGTTGAATGTTCCTTGCATGGTGGGTAAAATGGTACTGTTGAGTGTTCCTTGCATGGTGGGTAAAATGGTACTGTTGAGTGTTCCTTGCATGGTGAGTAAAATGGTAGTTGAGTGTTCCTTGCATGGTGGGTAAAATGGTACTGTTGAGTGTTCCTTGTATGGTGGGTAAAATGGTACTGTTGAGTGTTCCTTGCATGGTGGGTAAAATGGCAGTTGAGTGTTCCTTGCATGGTGGGTAAAATGGTACTGTTGAGTGTTCCTTGCATGGTGGGTAAAATGGTACTGTTGAGTGTTCCTTGCATGGTGGGTAAAATGGTAGTTGAGTGTGCCTTGCATGGTGGGTAAAATAGTAGTTGAGTGTTCCTTGCATGGTGGGTAAAATGGTACTGTTGAGTGTTCCTTGCATGGTGGGTAAAATGGTAGTTGAGTGTGCCTTGCATGGTGGGTAAAATGGTAGTTGAGTGTTCCTTGCATGGTGGGTAAAATGGTACTGTTGAGTGTTCCTTGCATAGTGGGTAAAATGGTACTGTTGAGTGTTCCTTGCATGGTGGGTAAAATGGTAGTTGAGTGTTCCTTGTATGGTGGGTAAAATGGTACTGTTGAGTGTTCCTTGTATGGTGGGTAAAATGGTACTGTTGAGTGTTCCTTGGTTGGTATTACAACATTACAATTTTGTACTGATTACCAGTATGGGATAAATATATGCTATCTCCAATTAACTTTGCATGAAAGTAGGAAACATGTAAAAACATATAATTTTAGAATCAAGTTGGAAATGTGAAAATGGTCTATTGCAAACATATTATAAAAACATCTTATTGTTTAACACAAAATCAGCAATTTTTCAGCTATATCAAAGCCAGAACAAGTTACATTCAATGAGAGGATGACGATGTCAGCTTTGTACTTGACCAACATGCTTAGTTGAATTTTTTTTATAGCGACAGCTCACTGAATAACTGTAGACATGTCACCCTACTTGGACACATTATTCTGATTCCGATCCATTCAGTCTTTGTTCTTACTCCTTAATGCTGCATGCTTAGTGGAGAAGCAACAAATACCAATCTTATATTCTAATGCAATTGGTTATGTAACAAGCATTTTCATTGGTCAATTGCATTTACAGGTCAGAGTAAATTTTACGTTTTAAATACATTTACCTGGCTCCTCATAGCAGCGGAGCCAGGTAAACGGATATTTGCAACGGTAAAACCGACAATTTATGTCGGCAACACTTCAAATACAATACAGTTATTTGGTTTGAGAAATAACTCTACTGAAAATCTACCTTTGATGTTTGTCAGCATCAGACTTGCTCCTCTGGAGTACTTTTTTTCGTAGAGATCTTTTTGCTTTGTGGTGATGATCAGCACTCAGTGCTTGGGTTACAGGACTTTGTTGTATTTTTTCTTTCCTACAAATCTCCACGTCCGATAAATAGTCCACATTTTCCATGAGAATGTCATCAAGATTAGGAGCGTCTGCTAAAACACTGACGGATTTTATACGTGGGGACACTTTTGGACTACGTGGACTTTGTAATGGACTATCATGGTCTGTGAGAGATTTACTTCTCGAGACTTGTTTTGTATGAAGTCCATGTTTGTGACCAGATTTTGAATCCTTCTGCTGATGTTGATCTGAATCATCAGAGTGCTTATTTGGATGAGACGAAACATTAGAAATAGAAGATTTTTCAGTAGAAATACTACAAATTGAAGCTGTAGAAACAGAAATGCTTGGAGGTTGCACTACACTTGAACTTGCTGTGACACTTACACCTTTTGTACTAGCAGATGAGACAGAAATAGTTTGAAGCGTGGGAGCTATACTGGCAGGAGTTGTAGTAATAGCACTAGAAACAGTACTTGTCACTATCACAGCTGTTTTAGGAACACTGATTGTGCTAGTAGTTGAAATATCAATCGGTGCACTTTTATTAGACGATTTGGCAATACCTGTAACACTAGGTGCCGCCACAGAAGCAGTTGCTAAAGTTGATCTAACAGACGTAGCACTTACAGTTGATGTCACATTTTTCGTACGTGCCACTGAAGATTCTGTCGACACTGAAGATGAACACGGAATACTTGAACTAATAGCTGAACTCATCGATGGCGTAGTTTTTATAGACATTGTTGTCGCTGCCAATGCCTGCACTGTTTTTGAGCTGGAAGATGTTGCTATAGAACTCTTACTTTTGCTTTGTTGCTGAGAAGTAGGTACTGACATTGAAAGTGTGCTCTGTGTTCTAGTGCTTCCAGCTTTTGTGCTTACAACAGATGATTTTGAAACACTAATAGAATCTACAGTTTTTGCAGGTGTGCTTAGATTAGTTTTGGTCCCAGTGGTTGTAACTAGGCTAGCACTATTCGTTGCATTAATACTTGATTTAGAAAGACTGTTGGACGAAGTATTTTTGACTGTACTAACACTAACTGAAGTAACAGCCTTTGAGACATTTGATGTAGGCATTTTCATTTTACTAGACACAGTACTTAAGCTTGTTTTGACTTCGGATTTTGGAGCACTAACTGTGCTAATATTTGTGCTCATTTTGACATCAGATTTCATAGCACTTGGTGTGCTAACACTTGTGCTTGTTTTGACTTCAGATTTTGGAACATTTGCTGTGCCTCTTTTGACTTCAGATTTTGTAGAACTAACTGAGCTAACACCTGTGCTTGTTTTGACTTCAGATTTGGGAGCGCTTGCTGTGCTAACACCTGTGCTTGTTTTGACTTCAGCTTTGAGAGCACTTGCTGTGCTAACACCTGTGCTTGTTTTGACTTCAGCTTTGGGAGTGCTTGCTGTGCTAACACCTGTGCTTGTTTTGGCTTCATATTTTGCAGCACTTGCTGTGAGAACACCTGTGCCTGTTTTGACTTCAGATTTCGGAGCACTTGCTGTGCTAACACCTATGCCTGTTTTAACTTCAGATTTCGGCGTTCTAGCTGTGCTAACACATGTGCTTGTTTTGACTTCAGCTTTGGGAGCACTTGCTGTGCTAAAACCTGGGCTTGTTTTGACATCAGATTTCTGAACACTAGCTGTGCTAACTGTTTTTGAAACACTGACGACAGATGTGGCCGCTGTTGGAGCACTTGTGGTAATTGTTCTAGATGCACAAACGACCGTTTTATTCTCAGACTTTGAAGAGTAAACAGATTTTGGAGCAGTTGATGTTGAGGTGGTGGGTTTAGATACACTCGCTAATGGCGTTTTTTTACCATCAGAAGTAGTAGTGCTAGTAGTTTTTGAATCAGTTTTTGGTGCTATAATAATTTGATTAGTACACTTGATAGCAAATGTAGTGCCAGGTTTGTGCTCAGTTTTTGCAGCACTGGTACCACCAGCTTTTGATACACTAGATGTTGTAGTTACAATAGTTTTACTCAAAGTGGTAGTACTCAATTTACCATCACTCACACTTATATTTTTTGGAGCACAAACCTGTGTTGTACTCTCTGAGACACTTGTATTTAAACTTTTTGTAGCACTTGTGCTAACTGGTTTTGAAGAATTTGTCTGTACAGTAGTGTTTGAAACACTCATTGCTTCTGTAACAGTAGCACTTTGTGGGCTTATTGCAACGGGAGGTCTTTTCTGATACCGTTTTAGTACATGTTTAGGAGTTGAAGCAGCTTCAGATGAATCTAAACCTTTTTCTATAGACGATGTGCTCGATGATTTAAACTTTACATAAGAATTATTACTTTGATCTTCTCTCCCTTTTTGGTCATCCTTTTGATCCATTTTAAAAGATACAAAATCACCTTTTCTTTCTAGTATGCTTGCCTCCTTAGATTCAGCCAGCATATCTTTGATGTCATCTTCAGAATAAATTTGTCTCCTACGATGATGTCTCTTTTCTTTTCGATCTATTCTCTCTTTACACTCCAATCTTGGACTAAGATCAGATCTTTCTTTTGTAGAAGATAATTCAATGCTAGATTTTGGTCTTGTTTCGGGGGAATCACCCAGTGCCGCGGGGATAGAAGGCAATTGTCTCCTCCTTTTTTGCGATTTATCTAAAGCACTGTCATCTTCGGCTTTAGTTCTAGTTGATATCTTATCTGCACTTTTTTCACGTTCATCACCGAACAAAAATTTATTTCGCATTTTCTCCATTGAAAACATATAATTGCTCTTCTTCTCTTTTTCATCCTCATTTTGTGTATGAGTTTTTGAAGTTCTTTCCTGTTCCTTGTACTCTGATCTCGACATTTTGGTTTTAGGATCATGATCATGATCTAACAGACTCTTTTTTACATCCTTTCTAATCATTGATGATAAAGCATCTCTTGTCCTTGCATTAATTTGTTCAATAGTGTCATCTTCATTATCACTTTCACTAATAGACACTTTATGATCCCGTTTAGACAATTTTTCGTAATATTTTTCACGAGGAGATTTGACTTCCTCTTCAGGAGTTACAGTTTTAGATTTTTCAGAATCATATTTTGCTGTAGTTTTGGACCTAGGACTATCCGTCTCTCCATGTAAGCTTTTAGACCTTGCAACAGGGGCAACCGTTTTCTGCGGAGAACCTACCTTAACACTTTGTGAACGATTCAACGATGCTTTATCTTCTTCGTATTGTCTTGCCGACAGAAACAAAGACGGAACAACATCGCTTTTTTCTTTGTCACTATTTTTGTCACCAATCTTATTTGCAATATAAGCAAGTTGCTTTCTCCTTTCTTCTTTGTACTTTGCAATGCGTTCAACTCGTGACAATTTCGAAAGTTCGGCAAAAGTGATTGGAGTTGAAGCTTTCTTATCGGAATCGCTTTCAGCAATGCTTATACTAGAGGCTGTTGAATTTTCCTCCGATTCCGAATCATCATTTTCCTTAGATAGAAGTGATGCAATGTCTGTCGTTTGCGCCTTCTTGTAAAGTCCTTGCAATCGTTTACGCTGTTCTGATATTTTTCCTTCTACTGATTTCTCTTCAAGCTTATCAACTGAATCTTTTATTGATTCAGATGTAACTTTTGATTTTTTTTCGACTAATTTTATTTCTTTAGGAGTGTGCTTGTCACTTTCTATTTTAGGCGTAAAAACTTGACCAAACATTGTTGATTGTGGTTTTTTGTCACTACGGATTGAAACTGGTTTATGTACATCAGCAATGGATTTCGGCTGTTCTTCAAAACTTTTTAGAATCACAGAGCTATCATCTTTCTCACTAAATGGTGCTGTAAATTTTTGCAAATGTGTTCGTCCTCGAAAAAATTTGGCATCTTGCGATTCACCCAACCCTAATTTCTTTTCACTTTTTGGTTCATCAGTTTCTTTTGATAATGTTCTATTTTTTGTAAAGATGTTTTCTTTACTTGGTTCCTCAGTTTCTTTTGATAATGTTCTATTTTTTGTAAAGATGTTTTTTTTACTATCAGTTTTATCTATATTTTTTTCTACCTTACTCTCGTACAGTAGAGAATGAATTTTGTCTTCACTAGTCTGTCCTTGTTTCTCTTTTTCAATGATTTCCATTCTCTCCTTTCTGAATCTTAATTTTTCATGAATTGCTTGTGGAGATTCAACAGCTTGTAATGAGGATTTCAGCTCTGCTTTCGGAACTTCTCTCACTGTATCAATAAAGCCAGAATCGTCGCTCAATTGCACAGAATCTTTTAAATGTTGGACATTTGCCCTAGATCTGACATATGATTGTTTATCACTTAATCCTTTATTTGTTTCCACGGAATCTTTATGAGCAACAAAGTCTGTTCCAAAAATGAAAGAAGATGGTCGGGACGAATCACTGAAATCAGACGACGCTGGACGCGACGACCCTAAATCAACAGACGACGTTCTTGAGTTTGTTTCACTTCCGTCATCTTTACTAGAGTCTTTTGACAATTCTTGTCTTCTTCTCGCTTCATTGTAGCGTGATCTTAAAATGGGACTGTCTTTTTGACGTAAAATATTTTTAACTGCATCAGCTTTTGATCTCAAATCACCAAAATGAGACATACAGTCTGAATCATTTGAGTGTTTTTCTTTTGGCAATTCCTGATCATGTTGAAACTTTCTATCATAATCAAATGAATGCTTTGAAGGTCTCGGAACTTTAATTTCTGAATCAAATCTTTCTTCTTGTTTTGAACTGGTATCTGTTTTTTCTTCACTCTTTTTAACAGCATTCTGTTCCCATTCTTGTCTTTGCCATCGCCATTTTGCAAGAGGACTATTGGACGGAATGTCATCAGTAAATACTTCATCGTGTTTGTGATCTTTTGTTGTTCTTGTTCCCTCATTTTCATTGTCATTAAATTCCTTCCTAAGCAGTGTGTGATGTTTAGCCATCGATGATTGATTTCCATCAGTACGAGTCAAATCTTCTAAAGCCTTACGTTGTCGCCATCTTGGAATGTGCTCTGAATCATCATCGAATGTTTTGCTGACGGGAGACAGTAGGGACCTTGGAGTAGATTCTTGAGACAGATCATATGACGATGGCCTTTCAAGTTCCTCATCGTCATCTCGCTTACGGATTTTTTGACGTATTAATGCCAACTTTTCACTCGGTGTTAATTCCGATTTTTTTGCGCCGATGTCTTCCAATTTAACATCAGATTTATCTTTTTCTTTATCTTTTTTATGTCGTTCACGGTATCTACTATAATAACTTGGATACAGAGATGGCTCTTCCAAATCACTCGACACATGTTCTTCTTTGTGGTCAGCATTTCCATTTTTGTATTGATATGGACGATGAGTTTCTTGGTTTTCGCCATATTTACCATATTTTTCATTGTAAGTTTCTCTCCAGCTTGACCGAGGTGAAGGTTGATGAGATTCTGTAACGTAATCCTCCAGTTTTGACGATGTATACAGTCTTTGGTGATTATATGGAACATCTGATCTATATGTTGTATCTCTGTATCTGAAAAAAAGAAAGATAAAAGATAATATAGATTTGCATTGCTGATAATCATAATGAAGGAGATATCACTATGTCCAACAAAGTTAGTTGTCAAATAGATCAGTGGTAATGTAAAATTATGTTTCCCATAGTTCCCTATGTTAAATTTGTTCTGCAATGACAGTCATCTTGGATTTCTGACTGATATAAGAAAAAAAATATTTTAAAAATTACTTTTAAGGACCATTCATGTACAATTTGGACTCAACCATGTTTGTAGTTTCTAAGTAGATGCTTTTATTTAAGTTTCCCATAGGGTCCTATGATAATTAGAGGCTCCCAGGAGCCTGTAATCATTCACCTGGCTCAACGCTACTCTCATTAAAACATGTGAAAAAGGTTTGTATGTAAAACAAAGCGCAGTTAAGTTTGGCTATTGCAGTCATCTTGGTTGGTAAGTGCGATTATTGGATACAAATTTAAAAGGCTAAGGGGACCATCCAAAGACCATCTTAGAAAAATTTGGCAACATTTGATTCTGCTGTTGCACACAAGATTTTTAAGTGAGTTTCTCAAAGGGTCCTATGTGAAACTAAGTTCAGTTGTAGCAGCCAGCTTGGTTGGTAAATGGGATCATCAGATAAAATTATGAAAGGGGGCCATCAAATGACCATTTCAGCAAAATTTGGTGGCAATTGATTCAGCGGTTGCAGACAAGAAGATTTTTGAAGGAATTTCCCATCTGATCTTATGTTAATCCAAGTTCCACTATGGCAACCATCTTGGTCAGTGGGTGGGGCCATCTAAGTGCCATTTTAGCAAATTCTGGGTGCAATTTAAGTGTGATCTTTTATCAAAATATTCCTCATTTGCATAATCGGTATAAATCGGCTGACAGAAAAATTTCACAGAAAAAAACGAATATATGTTAAACTACTCCTTGCCATGTAGCTGCAGTTAAAATTTGAGCTCATTTTGACTTATACTAAAGCAGCAATAGACAATTGAAGAAATTTCTATTTTTAGTAACAGCAGCCATCTTGAATGGAGGGCGGGAATGTCAGACACAATTTTGAAAGGGACCCACCCAGGGACCATCCTTGCCAGGTTTGGTTTAATTTGGTTCAGCGGTTTCAAAGTAGAAGATTTAAATGTGATCTTTTATCAAAATATTCCTCATTTGCATAATCGGTATAAATCAGCTGACAGAAAAATTTCACAGAAAAACCCGGAATATATGTTAAACTACTCATTGCCATGTAGCTGCAGTTAAAATTTGAGCTCATTTTGACTTGTACTAAAGCAGCAATGGACAATTGAAGAAATTTCTATTTTTAGTAACAGCAGCCAGCTTGAATGGAGGGCGGGGCTGTCGGACACAATTTTGAAAGGGACCCATCCAGGGATCATCCCTGCCAGGTTTGGTTTAATTTGGTTCAGTGGCTTCAGAGGAGTTGATTAAAATGTGAAAAGTTAACGGATGGACGACAGACGACGGACGCTCAGTGGTGACAATAGTTCACATGACCCTTTGGGTCAGGTGAGCTAAAAACAGTCTAGCAGTGGAGGACATGTGTATTTCTGATACACATAAAACATGTTCATTTTGTAAGAGAACATTCATGGAACAGTTTGGGTTCACTCAACCCACGACTATAACATCCTACTTATAAAACTGGAAGATCAACCTTATCAAAAGGTCACTCAGGACAAACAAACATTTGTAAAATTCTGCCAACACAATGGGGGTTACAAGTCAACACAATGGGGGTTACAAGTCAACACAATGGGGGTTACAAGCCAACACAATGGGGGTTACAAGTCAACACAATAGGGGTTACAAGTCAACACAATGGGGGTTACAAGT
>MJUT01043243.1:35068-57882 GCA_002080005.1 Gigantidas platifrons
CTTTTGTATTATGAACAGACAGGTGTAAGGGATCAGCTTTTGTATTATGAACAGACAGGTGTAAGGGATCAGCTTTTGTATTATGAACAGACAGGTGTAAGGGATCAGCTTTTGTATTATGAACAGACAGGTGTAAGGGATCAGCTTTTGTATTATGAACAGACAGGTGTAAGGGATCAGCTTTTGTATTATGAACAGACAGGTGTTTGGTTTATTCAGGTTAAATTAACAAAGGTTTCCTACATTGGAACTTTAGGCCAAAAATAGGTTTGTTTGCTGTTGGCCGACCGACCCTCCAAAATTGGGGCCGACCCAAATTTTTTTTATTGCAGTTGTGACAAAAACAAATTCCCCCCCTCCCCCCATTTTGCATTTGCGATAAATCCAGATTTGTAATTTCCGGTTTGATCCACATTTTATTGTAACTGGAACTTGTTCTAGATTCTCAGAAGTATTCATATATTATATGCATATCTTTTCTCAAAAAAAACAAAAAAAAACTACCTACCTACCCTCCCCTTCTAAGAATGGGTAGGCCAACAGCAAACAAAGATATTTTTAAGTCTGGCCTTATTTAAAGTTCGGTTTATACAGGATTCCATTTTATGGAGGATTTGGTGTAAACAGGTTTCAATGTACACCTGTGTTTTATAATGAATGCTCATTATTAAAAAACATTTGTAGAATATTAAAAGAGTGGGAGTGGAAATAAGATTGACACAATGCTAATGGGAATAAAAGTGAGACTTTAGAATGGTTGGTTTGTTGATTTATGCAGCTTAACATCAATTTCAACAATATTTCAGTTATATTGTGGCGGTCAATATTTATTGGTAGAGGAAACCGGAGTACCCGGAGAATACCACCGACCTGCCGCAAATCACATAACAAACTTTATCACATAATGTATTATCGAATACACCTCGCCATGAACAGGGTTCGAACTCACAACTTCAGCAGTGACAGGCACTGATTGCACATGTAGTTGTAAACCCAACTACAAATGTACCAGATGATCACGACCATGAGTGACGACGGACCCTGACTAAGAATGGGGATAGAGAGAGACTAAGAGGCAGATTAAAGTGAGACTAAAAGACATGGAGAGACAGCAAGAGTGAGAATGAACTAAAAGACATGGAGAGACAGCAAGAGTGAGAATGAACTAAAAGACATGGAGAGACAGCAAGAGTGAGAATGAGATTGAGAGTTTTTAACCATTCAATAAGGCATATTTTCAGCAGTTTAGAAGAACCAATATGGACACAACATTGATGTCACAGACAGACAGACAGACACAATGATCCATATGTACCCTCTGCTATGGCAGGATACGTAATGACAATGGATAATTACACAACAGGTTCATCTTGCTCCCAAAGAATTTAAATCAGATGGCTTTTTAATATTTTGACTATGAGCGTACCTGATTTAATTCCAGAAACTCATTGTGCACACTTAATTAGATATCTACGTGATAATTACCTGCATAACCGTTACTAGGGAGGGAGTAAGTGTAGTTGCTATAGTTTCCACATCCATAATTCAGTGAATCTGAGGTTGTCCTACTGATGTAACGTCTTCTTCCTGTAAAATATATGCAAATTAGTGTCATAGTGTTTAACACCACTTTCAACAATATTTCAATTTTATCGTACACGATCAGTTTTATTGGTGCAGGAAACCGGATTACCCGGTTGTTTTACCGACCTGTCGTAAGTCACTGACAAACTTTATCACATAATATATCGAGTACACCTCGCCATGAACGAAGTTCAAACTGACAACGTTAGTGGTGATAGGCATTTGATTGCATAGATAACTGTAAATCCAATCATACTATCATGACCAAGACGTCCCTCTTGAAGACACCAAGAATTTGTTAGGTCAGGGAAAAAAATACCTGTGTTTCGGCTAAAATTCTTGAAAGAAAGGTATATGTACATGTAGATTGGCAAAATATATTTGTTTAATTTTACCTAGATTATACAGGACAAAGATCTGGTTTTAACAGTGCTTGTCCAAAAATGGCAATATAAACTCTAGGATAGACAACAAAAATTATGGCACGTAGGGTTAAAGGAGATACAGGTATTTATTTTTTTTTGCATTACAACTCTTCCAGTAGAACAGTACCATTTCACAATTATTTTGAGGGTACAAAATCACGAAATTTAGTGCATCATGAGTTTCATACATCACAGGAAGTAATTATCACTGTAATGTCAATAAATGTTTCTTTTTCCGTTAATCAACAAATCAACGTTAATCAACAAATCAACGGAAACTTTTATATTAAGAAATGCATAGTTTAATGTTGCAAATGTCCTTGTATTTCAGTTTACGTCCGAAGGGATAATACTACCGTCCTTCCATCCATCCTTCCGTAACATCCTGGTGTACACTCTAGAATCAGCATCCTTCAATGGATTTTGACCAAACTTGGTACATACTTAGTCCTTAAGAAAATCTAGAACATATTGATTTTCAAGGTCAAAGGTCAGGGCCACCGAGTCAAATTTGTTTACCACGTAACATCCTTGTGAACACTCTAGAATCAACATCCTTCAATGGATTTTCACCAAACTTGGTACATACTTAGTCCTTAAGAGAATCTGGAACCTTATTGATTTTCAAGGTTATAGGTCAAAGGTCAAAGGGTCAAATTTTTTACCACTAACATTATTGTGAACACTAGAATCAACATCCTTCAATGGATTTTGACCACACTTGGTACACACTTTTTTTTGTAATTTGTTTATTTTTAAAGAAAAGCAGAGGCAGATACAAATACAGAAAAACACACATGATATGCATATACAATATTTCCTAAACAAAAGACATTTAATTTATAAAACCAACATTTTGTAACACTACACTGAAATGTCAAACAACAAGGAGATTTTCAAATGGCAACCACTTTTTACATATATATTCTTTTTGTGTAGAGGATAAGAAATTTTTATGCATGTCTTTTCTATTTTAATACAATATTTCAGGTATTTTATACCACCATTTTGATACACACTTAGTCCTTAGGAGAATCTGCAACCCTATTGATTTAAACATATTTTATTGATGAATTACATATTATATTTTTTTCCTATTGATTTTCAAGGTCAAAGGTCAAGGTCACAGGTTCTACTTTTTGCCCTGTAACATCCTTGTGAACACTCTAGAATCAACATCTTTCAATGGATTTTGAACAAGTTAGGTACATACTTAGTCTTTAAGAAAATCTGGAACCCTATCAATTTTCAAGGTCATAGGTCAAAGGTCAAGGTCACTGGGTCAAATATTTAGGTGAGGGGATATGCCACGCTTTGCATTGCCCTTGTTTGTTTTGTTTTTGTTGTTTGTATTACCTGTACTATTTAGATTTAAATATTCTGTATGTGCTATACATATACACGATGCTCAGAACAAAACAATATATTACAATCTTCATCCTCTAACTATATATCACATGCACTCACACTCCATTTATATATCAATTCCAGGTGGGCTTAAAAAGCCATGGTACATATAAATGTATGTATTATGTGGCTTGTACAACTTATGTGTAAGAGCAAAAACAAAGCTAACTTAAGGTGGTACCCAACACCTGACCCAAAATTTTCCTGTCGTTTAATTTTTTTGATTTTTTTGTGTGTGAAACATTATGATATTACTTAACAAATATTAAAAAATCAAAAGATTTCAACCAAGGGATTCTACACACTTCCATTTTAAATCCTCCCTTAAATCGAACGTATAGCCGTAGATGACAATAATGCTAGTTAATGCTTGATTTTCCTTTTTTGTGAGGTAAAAGAAATAATTTACTAAATAGTTAAGCTTATTTTGAAAGTGTGATACCAGTTCCAGCTAATTAACATGAAAATTATGGATATTTTTTTTTAATTAGCAAATTTTTTAGATGAAAAATATAATATTTTACCAAGAAATGCCGTAAAATACAACGGCAAAAAAATATTTTTTTTGGAGAAGTCATAATTATAGAAAACTAGAGGCTCTGGAAAGCCTGTCATCGCTCACCTGGTAATAATTGGCAGGGTAAATCCTTAGGAACGTGAAGTCTAACAAAGATTCATATTTTCTTGCGACTTAAGACACAATTTGCTTACTATTGAATGTGTGCTCCATAAATTCTGAAAACCTAAAGTCAAAATTAAAATCTCCCATGGTAAGTATATTAGAATGCTTAAGTTTTAATTCTTGAAGAAGGTTATCAACAAGCATATTTTTCAAGTCTTTCTGTTTGCAGATAGGAGCAGCATAGAACAAATCAAGTCAACTGGCTTGGTACTTTCTGAGAAGAATAACTCAGTACAAATTCCCATTGGGTCTTGTAGGCTTCTATGTTAAACTTTGTTCGTCTATGGCGGCCATCTTGAATTTCCAATCAGAACCAAATTTACAATTTAGGTAGAGGACCATCCATAGATCATTCACACCAGAAAACAAATTCAATTGAATCAGTAGTTTCTGACCAGAAGATTTTTAAAGATTGACGAATCAGAAAACATTATCTACCCCTGGCAGCCATGTTTAATTACCGATCAGCACCAAAATTACAATTCTGGTAAAGGACCTACCGGTATGTTAAACTTCATCCGTCAATGGAGGTCACCTTGAATTTCCAATCTGCACCAAAATAATAGATCAGGTGTAGAACCATCCAAGTAACATTCATATAATGCAAAATATTCAATTTGTTGAGTAGTTTCTCACAAAAAGGTTTTTCAATGAAATTCCCATACAGTCCAATGGTTAAACAAAGGCTATAACTACCACAGTACCATAGAACCAGTCTGGGCTAAACTACATATGTTAGTGTAAAATGCCCCTCCCTTTTTGGAACCTTAGTTGACAAGAGTATTTGGGGTAAAATGTAGACACTGAGATTATTATATTTTTGTATAAAAAAATCTGCGAAAAAAAAATCTCAATTGTATTGTACTTGATGACCTTTTCTACCTCTCACCAACTGTATTGGATAAATGTAATGACAAGTTACACCGGAAGCAGTACATCTCCCTTTTCATTACATCTAGCATCTAATTCCACAACGCGTCTATCCTCGTTCCATCCATTGCTGACATGCATATCATTTTCGTCTATTGTTATTTCCAATATCAAGCAGATTATGTGTACATGGTTCTGTTTAGAGGTTGTGGTCATGTAATTTTGGGTCTAGAAAAAAATGTGGTTTTCCATTCACTATTTAATTTTTTGAAAAATGAAGATTGTTGGTTTTTTGTCTTGTTTGCCATAAAGTAACCACGGCGACACCTATCTCTACCCATTGTTATAATTTTTTTTACACTAGATATTATCAGTAAATTTTAATACTATTTATTAGAGACACTAAAAATGTAAAACAATCATTAGGTCTCATCTGGGACTATTATACTGACAATAGTCCCAGGTCTCATCAGCACAGCATCCGTTTTGTAAACATTGTACATCTGCGTCGGGTAAACGCTTGCAATTGAAGCGAACTTTTAAAACACTTCACTGATCCCGGTACGTTAGAATAGAGTTACCTCCCTGTAGTGTTAGGTACCACCTTAAACATGCAAGCAAGATTCGAAGCTTCCAAGATAAAAAAAAAAATAATAATAATTAACAAAAATTTCAAATAAAATACAATAAATAAAAAAATTAATTAAAAAACAAAATTTTAATTATCAATTAAAAAAAAAAAAACTAAAACCAAATGTCAAAACGCAGCTTCAGACTTAATCAAATAAAATAATCTAATATAAAGGTGAAAATGTGTACTAGTGAACTACTGTTAATGTAGATGTGAAAACTTCCTAGTCATGATAGCCAGGAAGATCAAACTTATTGTTTATTTCCTGTCATCTCTCTATAATCAGCAGAAATCTTATATATTTAACAATGACAACTTTAAGCTTCCTGTCCTTAAACTTCCCAACTTCCCTTTGTTAGTCAACTCTGTTGTAAATAAGTCTGTGAAGTCTAAACCTGCTGATTTTAGTTCAAATTAATTGCATCTTCAGGGCAATTTAAAGTACTTTAAAGTTTAACAGGGCTATATTTTATTTTAACTTTTGAATTTTGCAATTTAAAGTCTGTAAAGTACTTTAAAAGTTTAATTGTGCAATATTATTTTTTTAACTTTTGAGTTTTGTAATTTAAAGTCTGGGCTATTAACATTGAACTATATAGTGTGTGTTTCTTGTGATTTATAACATACAAGTGATTTAACTTAGTTCATTAAAAACATACTTGTACTTCAGCCTTACTGAAACTATTAAAAGTGTCTATGAAAGGACAAAATTTTTACTATCGGAGCGGGAGAGGGGTTAGAACTTAGAATACATTTCTTTTTGCACATTTCCACATTCATCCATTTCAAATGAAATTATATTTCCAAAAAACAGAAAACTATGAAACTTAAATTTCAACAATGGGGATTAGGGTTACGATTACGACCACAACACAAACCCCACCCTCCCAAACATGCACTCTATGCTAATACAAAAACAATTAAAACATTAAGACACTGAATTACATTTTGTGGTGAAAGTTACAAGTAAAAAGTCTTTTTATGACAAAAAGTGACAAACCACAATAAAATTTATGGACCACAAAGTTTCCTGTAACATAATATTTTATGACACAGAACATGTTATAAACGTACATGTAGTGAAATGATGTCAGTGTGTCCTTAGTTGTGCAATAATAAAACGTCGTGCAATAAAAAAATATTGTTGTGCAATAGTAGCGTAGCTGTCATAAAATTTTGAAATCTTACATCATCAGATGTTAAACAATCCCCTACTTATATCTTACATCATCAGATGTTAAACAATCCCCTACTTATATCTTACATCATCTGATGTTAAACAATCCCCTACTTATATCTTACATCATCAGATGTTAAACAATCCCCTACTTATATCTTACATCATCAGATGTTAAACAATCCCCAACTTATATCTTACATCATCAGATGTTAAACAATCCCCAACTTATATCTTACATCATCAGATGTTAAACAATCCCCTACTTATATCTTACATCATCAGATGTTAAACAATCCCCTACTTATATCTTACATCATCAGATGTTAAACAATCCCCTACTTATATCTTACATCATCAGATGTTAAACAATCCCCTACTTATATCTTACATCATCAGATGTTAAACAATCCCCTACTTATATCTTTTTTAAATAAGTTTTGTTTTTATGTAAATTATGAAAAGAAAGTAATCAATTCCAATTTCCAACAATATCAACAAAATGAACAATCAACTCTCATCTTAATTAAACACACTGAACAGGAAAGAAGACCACCACATGTGACATTGGAAATCCAGGTCCTGGTTAATAATAAGGTCTCAAGCCTCCACTCTTACTAACTGGATGTCCTAGCTTGGGACAGGGACAACAATGTGGTGGGTTAAAGTGATTAATGGGATCTCAAGTCTCTACTCTTACTAACTGGATGTCCTAGCTTGGGACAGGGACAACAATGTGGTGGGTTAAAGTGATTAATGGGATCTCAAGTCTCTACTCTTACTAACTGGATGTCCAACGACAATACAAGATGAAATAATAAAGAAATTTTATTGAAAGTAAATGTAAACAGAAAGTTAAAAATGGGGGGGGGGGGGTACATTTTGTGTAATTCCATGCCACGAGTGCCTGTGACTTTGACAAGTACTGATGGTCACCATTTTGTCTGGTCAGCTTGCAGGGAATCAATGTCAGAAATCTAGATAAAATTTACTCACCTTTGCTTAATAAAAAGTGACTAGCGTCGACAAGTTAGTTAAAAAACGTGGATTACATAGTGAATTTGTTTAACACTTTAACACCTGATATGTCTATAAATGGAATTAAATACATGTACATGTAGTGTAGGAGTACATGTAGGAACATACTACCTGTAATTTCACCTTGGTATTCTACAGTACAGTATCATACATATTCATGAGTCAAAAGTCTTTCGTCACTAAGATAGTTCCTTATATATTTTTTGAAATTTTCACCCTTTAAAAGCAGAATTAATTAAGAGTTTATTTAAATATTTTTCATGTAATATTTTTTAGAAGCATTTATGATTTAAACACAAAGTCACAACTTCCTATGATTATATAGCAAGATTTGGTGACAAATCAAACTTCATGTTTAAATCATGTCTTTTAAGGAAAAGTAGAAATAAAATCATATGAAAATTATAAGAATAAGAAACTATATTTATTTCTGCATTTAATGCTGAAAATATCATGAAAATAGGATAAGGTATGACTTCAGGAGAATGTTTTAAAAATAAGGATTGGTTTGATTTATGGTGCTTAACACCACTTTTAACAATATTTCAGTTATATCTGGTGGTGGTCAGAATTACTGGTGGAGGAAACCGGGGTACCTGGAAAAAACCAACGACCTATCACAAGTCACTAACAAACTTTATCACATAATGTTGTATTGAGTTTTAAAAGTAAGTGGTTTTATATGAAATATATAGGGAAATACTTTTTACCTGTGAATGTATACATTACTACATGTACATACAAAATATACCAGGTTTTTTGTAATAAGGACAAATTCCATTGAATCCTCTCCACCCAAAATATCAGACGAGACGTATATCCCCCAAAATATCAGACCAGACTATAACACCCAAAATATCAGACCAGACCTATATCACCCATCATGGTAACACTTAGTGTGATAACAAATAAATATTAAATGATTAATGAGTAGCTATAAAATTGTCTGTCTAATGTCCATCATGGCTTAGATAATTCTAAGATGGCCATCTATTTAATGCCCCCATTCACACAAGACCTAGTTTATACCAGGAATTAATTAATTCACATTTGGTATGACCAATATGAAACATGTGTTTATTGCATATGATAGTATCATAAAATGTGGGTTTGGTTGATTTATGGTGTTTAACCCCACTTTCAACAATATTTCAGTTATATCATGGTGGTCAGTTTTATTGGTAGAGGTAACAGGAGTACCCAGAGAAAACCATCGACCTGTCGCAAGTCACTGACAAACTTTAACACATCATGTTGTATTGAGTAAACCTCACCATGAACGGGGTTTGAACTTACAACTTCAGTCAGGATAGACACTAATTGCACAGGTAGTTGTATATCCAACTACCATATGATCACAGCTACGACTGCCCCCAAATGTACTTATTGCATAATATCATAAAATTATGAATTTGAATTTTGGTATATCATGGCGACCAGTTTTAGTGGTAGAGGAAACCGAAGTACCCGGAGAGAACCACCGATCCTGGGCAAGCAACTGGTAAACTTTATCACTTGCAGCTGTGAGGTGAGTGCACCCTTTTTTGTAATTTACAAAGCTGGGCGCGAACCCATGCCGTATTGGTGATAGGCTTGTATGAGCTATTAGATTCAACGACCTAACTCATTGAGCCACCCGGACCCCCATAAAATTATGTGCATATCTGTAATAAATATGTAATTGACATAGACTTTATTAATTTATTAATTTTGGATGTAAATTTACCTCCTTGCTCTCAAATAACCCTACATTGTAGGGAGTGAGTCATTATTTTATAAAGCCAAATGATCAATTTTTCAGCCATATCATGGCGAGAACAAGCTCCATTTGATCAGATGATGATGATGTCTGCTGTGTACTAGACCAACATGCTTAGTTGGATTTGTACAGCGCTAGCTCATTGAAACAACAGTCTACAGGAAGACATGTCACTCCACTCAGATGCATTATTCAAATTCCAAGCCAACCAGTCTTTGCTCTTACTCCTGAATGCTGCTTGCTTAGCGGAAAAGCAATAAATAAAACAAATTATAATCTGGTTTGACCAGACCGGGCATCAAAATCACAATCTACAGTACAGCACTTCAGGCAAGCATGCTAACCATTATGCCAATGATGCTGTTCCTATATTGTATGCTAATAAATTTAAAATGGTGGATACTACATGTGAATACAATTCTAATTTCAATTCAGAATTAAAAGTTTTGTGCTAGAAAACTTTATGAAAATGTGTTAAATCTTGGAACCATAACACTGCATGAAAATTGACAAGAACTTATAGACAACCTGTTGTATTTTTCCATGTTTAATATAGTATGCATTCCTCCTTTTCTTGACTCTGACAAAGGCATAGCTAATAAAAGGAAACAGGTTGTCATGGAGACAATACAGTTTCTAATCTTAGTCCTTTCATGAGACAATGGTACAAAAAAAAACCCATTGAAGATCAGAGATTATATGATGATCCACCAGTAATTAATTACATGTAGAAAATGTATTGTAAAACCACAGTTGTTTCAAATCACTGTCTTTTCATAAAATCTAAAATCTTGCAGATATAGTCAAACCTTCCCATACGGTACCCTCTATTAAACAGTCACTTGTAGTAAAAGGTCATCTTTTTCTTGTCCTTTCATAGAAAATTTTGAATGAATTGAACCACCTCTATTAAGAGGTCTTATAAAAAAAGACATTTTTCTTTGTCCCAAATGTGTCCTCTTAATACAGGTTTGACCATACATTACATGAATATTCTAATTATATTTTGACAGGGTTAGAGTTATGTTGTTTAAAGCCACTTTCAAAAATATTTCAGTTACATCATGGCAGTCAGGTTTATTGGTGGAGGAAACCGGAATACCCGGAGAAAACTACCGACCTTCCACAAGTCACTGACAAACTTTATCACATAATGTTATCAACCAGATAGTTTTGTTACATACAGGTTTTATTGTCATGATATACTAGACCTACACTTCAATACATGTTATTCCAAGTTGTTATTGAACTGTATATCCTTAATGAACTCGGAAGTCTATGTAAAATCTCTTAAATTTCTACTTTAAAAAAAAGTTCATTGACATACTTCTTTTCCGGCCTCCACCTCCCGTTACTACTTATGTGTATTACTATTAATTAAATATACTGATCTATATATACATTTACTGAATAAATTCTAATATATTACAAGTAATTTAAGGTACACAATTCTTTGCCCTAAAACTTAAATACTAAAAAAATATATATAATAAAAACGGCCAAGAATGAAATGACACACCTTTTGTCTACAAACATTGCCCCCAGAGAACGGGGAAAATGACGAAGAAAAAATAATAAATTAACGGAATAATGACGAAGAAAAAAATAGTAATTACAATTAAAATTAAAGGAAGTATAAATATACAAAGCTCATTGTATAAAGTGCCCCAGTAAATCATGATCAAATACATTATCATTAGAATTATACAGGTGAATTCTATACACAGTGATTCTATATAGTTAAACATACAGTTGATGTGGATCACAGATTGTCTTCTAAAACTGATATTTATATATCTACTGAGAATTACAGTCTACTGTGGTCTGTCTATCAAGTTACTAGACCACAGAGATAAAATGGTCTTGACATTGTGACTGGTGAATTTAGAATAATCATTAGTGTATTGGGGGATTCCAATAATTTAGAGTCTTAACCTTCCTTACAGGACACCTCTATATAATAAATCACTGTCTATAAAAGGCAGTCTCATTTTCCCCATTAATGAATAGTGCATATGATTTTAACCTGTATATAAAGGTCAACTGCATATAAAGGTCACATTTTCATGTTTCCTTGAGTGGCCTTTATATACAGGTTTGACTGTTTATACAGAATCCTTCCACTACTAATTATAGAGATTAAACTCAACAATTTTATTATAATTCCTTGTTTTTGTTTTGTTTTTATTTAATTCAGTTTTGTTTTTTTGTGTGGTTTTTTTGTTTGTTTGTTTGCTTGTTTGTTTGTTTGTTTTTTTTTTTTTTTNGGGGGGGGGGGGGGGGTATTCTTAATAACACATCAAAATATTATATAATGGGTATGATCTTACATCTTAAAAATAGAAGTCAGATAAACATCTTTAGACATTAGAGAAATTAACATACCAGACAGGTTCATTTATCATCATGAAATTAATATCATTGTGTTTCAAATCTTCTTACAACAATGACCTTCATTAAAACTGCTAAATCATCAAAAATGACTGATAAAGAGAATTATAAACATATTGTGGTTTATTATTCTTTATATTTTCTATATAAACACATTATATCTTCTAGTTGGTGTAGTTAGAGACCAACCATTTAATTTTTTATATGGAAGGTATGGGTTTTTCTTTTTTCACAGAGCCAGAATTGTTTTCAAACAAAACAGAGTGCAGATTTTGTTTTGACATGAACTAGAGGCTCCCAGGAGCCTGTAATCGCTCACCTGGTTTTCAATTTGACATCTAAAGTTGATAGAAAATGGGGGTGTTACACATAATTTTGAAAGTGGGCCACCCAAAGATCATTTCAACTCATTTCTGAGCAAAAGAAATTTCTATTTTTAGTAATAGCAGCCATCTTGAATGGAGGACGGACCTGTCGGACACAATTTTTAAATGAGACTATCAAAAGACTATCCCAGCCAAATTTTGTTTAATTTGGTTCAGCGGTTTCAGAGAAGAAGATTTAAATGTTATCTTTTATCAAAATATGCCTAATTTGCATAATCGGTAAAAATCGGCTGAAAGAAAAATTTCACAGATAAACCCGGAATATATGTTAAACTACTCATTGCCATGTAGCTGCAGATCTTTCAGATCATGATAGTTTTTTCCAATAAACTTTGGCAACAGAATTTTTAAAAAAAAGTTAAATGACTATTCCCTCATTGAAAACAAAATGTTAAACTGGTCAACAAAATAACTGCACCAACAGAAATCATTGATCTTGCAAACTTCAAGAAATAACAATTACATTTAAAGTCAATGGAAATCTAGCTCCTGGTATATATAACACAGGCACAAAAAGGTGGCAGGACTTAAAACCTGTCAATGGAATCCCAAACCCTCCCTTTTAATCTGTGTATGAATATAAATGAACAAGAGATTATCAAACATTACACAAGCACACAAATTAAAGTAAAGGAAGAGCACTTTTATTGATGTTCTGCATTCCACAGTCACAGTATGATAAAAACTCATACCTTATAATGAGAGTGAAACGTCATCAAGTCTACTGTTGAGTGTACGTGGTACTCTTTACTTCTATAGGTAAACGTTACATCTGGGCATCTTTGTCATTCTGGTATCATTTGGTGTATATAATTTAATACTTGGATCTGAGATACAGGGGGCCGCTGTGGCCATGATCATATGGTAGTTGGATTTACAACTATGCAATCAGTGTCAATAATCACTGATGTTGTGAGTTCGAAGCTTGATCAGGGCGAGGAGTACAACATTACGTGATAAAGTTTGTCAGTCACTTGCGACAGGTCGGTGGTTTTCTCTGGGTCCTCCGGTTTCCTCCGACAATAGAACTGACTGCCACGATATAACTGAAATATTGTTGAAAGTGGCATTAAACACCATCGAACAAACAAAACAAACTGAGATGCAGAGTTATCAATAAGAAACAAAACAAATTAAATGTTCACATGTGCAGTACAGGAAAACTTGCTTTTATGACAAGTCATATCACACATACTGAAAATGAAAATAAACAACTAAGATCTGAAGAATGAAAAAAATCTAATCAATTAACTATTTTTTCTTTTTTTTTTTCTAAATAATTGGTTTATAAAAGGTTGTTGAACTGTTTCATTGTCAATATTGTTAAACTTGTTAAACTACAAATGTATTATCTATGATCAAATAAGGAAATAAATACACTATAAACAGGTGCTTCTGATATCAAGGGGTACATACTTGAGGCTATCAAGGGGTATATACGTGAGGCTATCAAGGAGTACATATGTGAGGCTATCAAGAGGTACATATATTTGGTAAATACAAATCTGATATTATAGGGATTAGCCGTTTTCTAAAAATATGTAGATGATGAATCTCATTTCTTTTTTAACTGTGATTATTTATAAAAATAATAGAGCAACATCTTAAAAAGCCTCCACCCCTCCTATGCATCTTTTAAAAAATTATATATCCAACCTTCAAGCCTCCACCCTCCTATGCATTTTTTTTTTTTAATTCTGTATCCCACCTTCAAGCCTCCACTCTCCTATGCATCTTTTAAAAAATTATGTATTCGACTCTCAAGCCCCCACCCTCCTATGCATCTGTAAAAATATTCTGTATTCAACCTTCAAGCCCCCATCCTCCTATGCATTTTTTTTTTAATTCTGTATTCAACCTTCAAGCCCCCCATCCTCCTATGCATCTTTTAAAATATTCTGTATTCGACTATCAAGCTCCCACCCTCCTATGCATCTTTTAAAATATTCTGTATTCGACTTTCAAGCCCCCACCCTCCTATACATCTTTTAAAAAATTCTGTATCCGACTCTCAAGCCCCCACCCCTCCTATGCATCTTTCAACAAATTTTGCTTCCAACCTTTCAGCCACCACCCCACCTATGCATCTTTTAAAAAATTCTGTATCAGTCCTTCAAGCCTCTACCCTCCTATACATCTTTTTTAAAAATCTATATCTGTCACATTGTGTACAAATTAAAATGTATATATGCACATAACCAATTCTCATAAAATCATTTTGTTTGCAAAGACAAAATATTTTGAGAAAATTAATTAAAAAAGCGTTACCTGTTACAGGTGTGATATATAGACATGTACATAAAAATCCAGAAGATTTACTTATTATTATGCAGAAGATTTATGCACATAAACAAAACAATTCCCTCTAAAATCATCATGTTTGCAAAGACAAAAAAATTTGAGAAACTTAATTAAGAAAAAGTGTTACCTGTTGCAGGTGTGATATATATATAAATCCAAAAGATTTACTTGACCAGGTGAGAATAGTAAATGTTTCCCAATAATTTTATAGATTCAATTCTCTCTTTTAAACACTACATCATATTTTAATCAAATTTTTAAGAAGGTAGCTTCCTAATGTTTCTGACTCACAAATTTTAACAAGTGAAATCTCCAAATCTCTCTTAAGATAAACACTTTTGAGTTTCCGGAGGGCCTACAGGGAAGCTATTTATGTTTCTTGTTCGATATTTCCCTCGGGACAAATATATTTAATGTAACAGTCCAGCTATAACAAAAATATAATAATTAAGAAATACATGTATGTATATAGGTAATGGAATTTATAAGAAAAAAAGAGGGCTGAGGGCAATATCAGGAATGATGGGCCACAGGGTGTTTCTCTAAATAGGGTTTCTAAATCTTGTCAGTCTGGACCCTTGTCCTTATATTACAAATTCTTCATTTGATAATGTCAATAAAGCTATATACATATGTAGCACATCACCAAGGCATAGGGAATTAACTCTCCAAGTTAAGCAGTGGCCAGTCAAGTTTGTATCTTCCTAAAACATGACTCAAAAAGAACACTTTAAATCAGATACCAAGAGAGAATTAAAATTATCATTTCTTAATCTTTATGAAAATATATACAGCCAAACCTGCTCATGCAGCCACCTGTATTAAGCAGTCACCTGTATTAAAAGGTTAAGTCACATTTTTCTTAATGAACCTCTTTTAAGAGGCCATTTGTCTTACAAGGACATTTTTTCTTTATCCCAAACTGAAAGGTGACCTTTTAATACAGGTTTGACTGTATTGGCCAAAATGTGATAAAATTGGAATACATTAGTAAATTTAGTTATAAATCACTTAAATAATCAATACTACAACAGACAGAATCTTATTTAAACTCAATTTTCTTTGAGATGACCGCCACGATATAACAGAAATATTACTGAAGGTGGTGTTAAAATACCATAACCCTAACCCTCTTTGAAATGAGACGTGCTATAACTCAAATTATAATCAGAGATCATTTCAAACTAATTAAAAAAGAAGATAATATATAAATATGCTTGAAGACAACCAACTTTGCTCCTCTTGTAGACTAATAGGAGATGAGAAACATTTTCTATTGGAATGCTCCAAAATTTTTAATTTAAAAAATAATTTTATTAAAATAAAACAGATTATTTCCTTCAATTCGAAACTGTGATAGAAAATGAAAAATTATCTCTCCATCAACGCCCAAGCATGAAACAAATACTGGTTCCTTTATAAACGAGTTATTGGTACATGAACTGAGGTCAGATGACCTTTCAACTTGTTTTTTCTTTCAAACTACAGACAGTGGACAACAGTATTTGCACGATTCCTTATAATATTTCATATAAAACTACATTTTTTTTTAAATATTAAGTGAAGTAAATTCATATCTAATTTTGACAATTTTTATACAATATACATATATCTTAAAATCTTATTTGATCCGATTAAAATAAAATTTTAAAAAACCTCTAAATTTTCAAAGACAATTCATTGACCGGTTTGACTCTTTATTTCATATACATGTTGTAGCTCTGAATTTCAGAATGTGCCTATCAATAATAGCAAGTTTGAAAATGCATAGAGCATCAGTTTCACCAATAGATACATTGGCTGTTGTGTTAGATAATCTGACAATCTGGGTCATTGTAAAATGTACTTGGTAAAGCAAAGGAATTCTTCTACACCCTCCAGCATACAAACAAAACTTATTAATTTCTACAGCACAAAAATAGAAATCCACACGGATAGCTTCTGTAACTAAGATATCAATTTACTTCTTAGGCAATCTAGATAAGAATCTCTGATATGTAGGTATTCATGTTACTTAACTACAAGAAAAGCTACAAGATTAAACGCCAATCAATCAATCAATCATACAAGATTACTGTAAACTTAAAAATACAAAATGTTATAATAGGGGTTAGGACTATGTTGTTTAACACCACTTTCAACAATATTTCAGTTATATCGTGGCGGTCAGTATTATTGGTGGAGGAAACCAGAGTACCCGGAGAAAACCACCGACCTGTCGTAAGTGACTGACAAACATTATAGCATACTGTTGTATCAAGTACTGGAGGAGAAAACCACCGACCTGTCCGAGGCTGTCGTAAGTGACTGACAAACTTTATAACATACTGTTGTATCAAGTACTGGAGGAGAAAACCACCGACCTGTCGTAAGTGACTGACAAACTTTATAACATACTGTTGTATTGAGTACTGGAGGAGAAAACCACCGACCTGTCGTAAGTGACTGACAAACATTATAACATACTGTTGTATTAAGTATTTAGGTATTCATTTTCTTAACTCTAAGGAAAAAGCTACAAGATTACTTACTGTAAGCTTAAAAAAAATTATAATAAAAAGTTTTCATTCTTGGTTTGAATACAAATGTACATTATCAGTTAATTAATACTACTGATATTTGTGAAAGGTTGGAAAATTTTAAATAATTATTCACTTCATAGAAGAAAAAGAAGAAAAAGACAATAATTCAGATAAGTTTAAAGATACTAAAGGTAACCAGATTTATGAAGGGACAGAAGGTCAAAGGTCTAAAAGAAAAAGAAGAAAAAGACAATAATTCAGATAAGTTTAAAGATACTAAAGGTAACCAGATTTATGAAGGGACAGAAGGTCAAAGGTCTAAAAGAAAAAGGACAAAAAGACAAATATTAAATGTTCTAGGTTAGGTTTGGTAGTTTTATTTAACACCACTTTCAACAATATTTCTTTTATTTCATTTAAAGTGAGTGAGTGGTAGTTATTTAACGCCAAATCAGAAATTTTTCAGTTACATCATGTCGNTAAAGCACTAATATGATATCATGAATTTGGTGACGTTAGCCAATTTTGGCAATCATTTATAGGCACTTTGGGTTTTTCTTAGTTCCCAAAATTAAAAAAAAAAACAAAGCGCCTATACACGACTACCAAAATTGGCTAACGTCACCAAATTCATGATATCATATTAGTGCTTTAGTTGTAAGCTTATAAATGATATTATCATCCTTCCCTCCGGCTATATCTACCTGCTGGCTCCATAAACAAAACTTGTATCAAAGTCTGCGTGAGCTGAGCAGGACTTATCAACAGTCAGCAGGAGTTATCACCAAATTCTCCTAACATTTAAACGATAATTCCTGTGAAGATGGCAAAAATAAATAAAATTCATCTATACCATTAGCTAGTTAACATTATTTTTTAAAACATATATCAAATTAAGAACTGTCGCGTTAGAAATATCAACAAACATCGTCCTACAAAAATGTACTTTACACAATTCTTGATAACCTCTCCTCAGACGTCATAATTTTTTACGTCATAAAGGAGGTTGTGACCGTCATGTTTTCTAAACCGGAACGGCATTGGTAAGCAAAACCTTTAATAAAAATGGGTGACTTTGATGTTTGTAATAAAAAAAAAATGAATATCCCCATTAAAGGGAAATTCCAACAATCTTAACATTTATATAAAAAATGAATGGTATATTTTGCAAACTACTTATCAACTACGGTTTTGGGGAAGCGTATTTTGAATATTTTGAATCATGTAATTTTTCCCGCGAAAAATACAAATATAGATGTATCCGTGTTTATGGTTGATTTAAGGATGATAAACATGTCATCTGAATGTGAATATAATTGATACTGAAAAATATCAGCCTGCTCGACAGAATATGAAGGTTGTGACTCGTTCGCTTCGCTCACTCGCCAACAAACTTCATATTCTGACTCGGCAGGCTGATATTTTCGGTATCAATCAATTCACATCCAGATAACATATACTAACTCGCCATGATATATCTGAAAAATTGCTGAATCTGAACTTTTATATTACTTTTGAGCTTGAGCATGCTGTTCCAGTAATGTGCCGTGCACACTAAATTTGATATAGCTACGTCTTTATTAAAAATATTTTACAAGAAATCTACATTGATGTTAAAACTAAAGCACTGATATTGTACTAAAATGAATTCAAAAAGTTCCCACGGGAGAATTCCTTCTTATGGCAAAGAATTCTTAATATATAGCTACATGTATGTTTTTATTAAAAAGTTCTCTCCCAATACCCAAGAATTCCTTACTGTCACTCATATTATCCTAAATACTTGACTACAGCCCTGGTCTGTTTTGTATTAAAGGTTTACAATACTCCTGAAATGCCAAGAATTTCTTAAAGCACAAGAATAGAAGAAACTGAGTAAAACAGACATCCCAGCATCTGACACTGATTAATGTATATACATCTATCAAAATCTATTTATATTAACAAAATTATTAAAGATATTGAAAAAATAAAAACCAGTGTAAAGGAAGATTTATACAGAAATATGAAATCTTGACCGCTTGCATCAGTTGACTACATACATGTACATATTGAAAGTACAAGTTCATGACCTTTGTGTAACTTTGAACTTGAAGATCGAAATTAAGAAACAGAACAAAAACGCTAAGTCTCCAAACTTTTTTTTAAAGACTTAATAAACTAATCTAGTTTTTATTATTTAGGATGGCCTAAGAATTTTCATTCTCTATTTTGTTTTTTTTAATATGTTATTAAATAGTAGTAAATTAGAATTGAGATTATTGGAACTGTTCCAACAGTGTAATATTTTGTTGTTTTTCATTATATTAGATAATTTTAATCTAAGACATGCCTAGAAAACAACAATTCAGACTGTCTTTCAAGAAACAAATCATCTCTACTACACACATGGACAGTTTTGCCGAATGTGCAAAATCAATAAGAGAAATTGCTAAAAGATCTTCTTCATTCGTACATCTAGACTAACACACTGGGTTGGATTTTTATAGTATACTGATTCTGTTCTTACCAGTCATTGTTCTTACTCCTTAAAGCTGTATGTTTAGTGGAGAAGTAGTAAATACCATTGTTATAGTCTTTGATTTGAGAAGTAGTAAATACCATTATTATAGTCTTTGGCTTGACCTGCCAGAGGTTTGAAACCACGATCTACCGTACTCGAGGCGAGAAAGCTAACCATTACACTACTGGTGCAGTTAATCCTAGTAAGAACACTGTATTACCGGTATATGGAAAAAGAAATGACACACAATTCTTTCTTATGAAACATTTAAATGTATGAATGAAACCATTACATGGTATGAACAGTTGTTATCAAATCTCCTAAATTTTATTGAACAAAAATTTGAAATCCATTACAGCTCTTTGCAGTGTGATTTGAAGTGCCTTATCTAAATCACACTCCTAATTGTCAACAAGTTTTATAAATTACTTCTAAAATTAAATGTCCGACAATAAAGGGTCCATAGGCGGCTTATATACACATACAAAATGTGGTAAGTGGCTTAGACAACACTACATGTATTTCTTAATAGAAGATCATTTGTGTACTAGTGACCCTCACAATATAACTAAAATATTGTTGAAAGTGGCAATAAACACCATAACCCTAACCCTGTATTTCATCTCTAAATTATATATGTATTCTCAATAAAACATAATAATTCAGTATATTAACTGCGTTGCTCATTGTTCACATTGTGGATTTTGAAGTTGTTTTTTTTAATCTAAAAAAGGACACTTTGAGCTTAATCATATAATGTTCACCTCATAAATTAATAAGATATTATAATGCATGTACGGTTTAACACTGCCATATTTGTTTGCCTGTTCCAAGCCAAGACCTAACTTTCCATGTGCTATCTGTTGTCATTTCTGTGTTTAGAAGTTTGACGTCAGACGTGGTGGTTCATGCTGTGCTTGGTTATATTGTCGACCATAACTGTTAAACTTAAATCTTATTTTTAACAGTGATTCTCATTCTTCGTCTTGTGTACCAGTTTGTCAGTTTAACAGTGATTCTCATTCTTCGTCTTGTGTACCAGTTTGTCAGTTTCTCTGGATTGACTCCATTTTTGATTGCCCCTTTGGTGTTCTCTAATGTTTATTTACAACATGAATAAGTTTCAAAGGATTCTAGGGGAGGGGGAGAGAGGATGGAGACGAGAGGGAATTTGATTTTAGAAACAGTAATTGGATTAAGTCCTTAACCACAGTCATCATAATCTCGAAGTCAACTTAAACCTTTATCAATGGTAATAATGTTCATCTACCTTCATAATCAGATTACCTTTTTCGGTAAGAAATTTAAAAGATGTATATTATTCTTTAAGAAATTTAAACAACCTTGAACAAAGTAGTTAGACCTAACTTTATAATTCTCTTTTCATAGAGGATTGTGTGATAGAAATCATTAAGAATATTTCATGAAAAAAACAACTGACCGAGAAAACACAATATTAATTAAGGACTCAAAACTTATTTAAATCCCCTGTAAAAATTTCTTTCAATTTAAATTAACTTGTTTACAAATATTTTACTCTCTGATTCATAAATTTTTAAACTGTCAATTAAAAATCATATTTACAAATCATTTCGTTATTTACCCGTTAATAGTTTAAATAAGCATACAGATCTAGAAGTGTAAACTGATTCTTAGTTCTAACATTAATATCAGTCCTGTTTATAATCTACAGTGATTTTATTTATTTTCATTGGCATAAGCAACAATATTTCAGTTATGTCGTGGCGGTTAGTTTTCTTGGTGGAGGAAACCGGAGAACCCGGAGAAAACCACCGATATGTAACAAGTTACTGAAAAACTTTATCACATAATGTTGTACTCCTCGCCCTGATCGAGATTCGAACATCCGTGGTGATTGGCACTGATTGCATAATGTTGTATCGAGTACACCTCGCCATGAACGGGGTTAGAACTCACAACTCTAATGGTGATAGGCACTGATTGCACAGGTAGTTGTAAATCCAACTACCACACAATCACGTCCACAACGGCCCCATTCATGGATACGTTCGTAGATATTTGAATTAGTGATTTTGACTCTGATATAACTTCTGTTCATTGGAACTTACAAATGTACATGTTTTTCATGTTGCACTTAATTTAGTGGTTTGATGGTACCAACAAAAACCATGAAAAATTGGTATACAACGAAAAAAAATGAATTCACAGCAACTCTTTTTGCTAAAATATTGTAGTATTCAGAAGTCAAAATTCATAATAAAATAATTTAACACTGATAGTACCTCCCCCTTTTCAGTTTCATTCAAGAAATTCTGCCACATGTAGCTGAAGCCAAATGAATTGACTGAAATTGTATTGAACATGTACAATGTATATAAAATATCTGTATAAGGAATTGGATAAACACTTATACAGTCTTTGTCTTAAATTTTTTCACCTACTTTCCCGAATGCCAAATTTAGAAAAAAAGTTATATTTATTCAAACAAATTCTTTCATAATTTTCACTTGTACGAATCCGGTTTTACTTGTCCCGGGCTTTGGGCAAAAAAAGTGGGTTAGCACGAAGATGTCTAATTTAGTTTAGCAGACACATTTCTGGGATCACCTTTTTCAGGTATGCTCAAAATCAAAAGACCGAGAAAGCATAAAACGTGTAAAAGATAATATCACCAAAAAAATAAGGAAAAAAATTAAATTTGAAAATAGAAGTTGAAAATGTTTTCCTTATTGTATCAATACTATATAAAATTGTGAAACATTTAAAGGTTAGGGTCATAGTGTTAAATGCCACTTTCAACAATATTTCAGTTATATTATGGCAGTGAAACTAAATTTAAAATAGAAAATAACCCCATAATAAAATAATTTGAATTATGACTATTTATCTATAAATTAATTCTCTTTTTTATCAATGCAAAAATAGGAAGTAGCAAATACAATTCTTTTCTTGAATTAAAAATAAAACAAACTGAAACTGAGTCTGAGAAATTTTAAATTTCACATTAACAAATTTGTTACAGTAGATCTGAAATATTTAAAACTATATATAGACTAAAAAGATTTCTTTCAATCATTCAATCATGACATTTAAGATAAAAATTGTAAAAAATATTAAACTTATAAATTTCCTGTTTCCATGAAATTTTGACAAGTA
>MJUT01043243.1:109844-121612 GCA_002080005.1 Gigantidas platifrons
ACAAGCTATAACAAACGGAATACAGACCTGTGTTGACAAGCTATAACAAACGGAATGCAGACCTGTGTTGACAAGCTATAACAAACGGAATACAGACCTGTGTTGACAAGCTATAACAAACGGAATACAGTATGGAATTGGCAAAACATTTCGATCCGCATGCTGAAGGTGTATGCTCTTATTTCATAGTGGCGCACACATATTAAGTATGATCGTGTTTAATTGTCACTCTCCTTAAACTTTCAATTTTCAGATGTTATTTTCTAATACATATTTACAGTTCATCCAATTAGTCTGCTCAACGCATTTGTAAGATTTAATAGTTTTACTGTGTTAATAAAGTCTAGACTGCATTGTGGGTCATGATCCAGCCATCATTATTATAACATCTTTATATCATGTTTTTGTTGAAGAACAGCAGAGCACTATTCCTTTGACATCAGGTCAATCTACATCCATACTTCTCTGACTGAATTGAAAGTTGGTGATTTAAAGGTTAGCAAAAGAGGGGGGAGGGGATGCGAGGGATTAATCCAGGGATTTAAGATCTCCATTTGTGTTGTATTCTGTAATAGTTATACACTGAGGTATAGGGGTTTCTAATCCAGAAACACTGTATACCGAAGTGTATAACTAACTTACTCCCCATGATATTCTAAATACACGAAATATTCATTACAAAATGTCATAAAAAACAAAAACAATAAACACAGAAACATTAAATTTCATATATCGATACATTTTTGTGGTTTCCCCATACGGTACCTCATCTATAAAGATGGATTGAACGACTGAGTTGTATTAAGCATTAACAGATTGATTGGTTAATAATGAGAGATGTTATTCGATATGTACCTGTATTCATTTGATCTTCAGAAATGATAGACGTGTTATATTAAACTGAACTTTTTGTAGAAAATGAATATTAACCATATTGCCACAAATATTATGGAGAACTGCTAAATAAAGTAAGTAAGAATATATGTTGAATATGACAAAGTATTTTTCTACCAATAAACTTCAGTTTATTGTGTGCATTTAACAGGTCAATGATTTTTGTTTTGTTTTGTTTTTTTAAAGGCTTGGATCCAGACAAATTAAAAAGGGGTTACAGAATATAAAACAGGTAATAACAGTCTCATTTTCGACAATTATCACATAATTTTAATAAATTTTCCGAAAAAAGGGGGAGCCCCCCCCCCCAGATCCACCAATGATAAACTTTTGAAAGGGTGCCAACATATAATGTATTTTCTTTTTACATTTGCTTTCCCGACCAAGTTTTCCCCCCGATTATTTATTATTATTCAGGTTTTTTTTAACGATTGCTTGGATTTTTTTCAGACTATACTTCATAAACAAGATCTTTGTTTTTTTTCTTCAGTTTTTCAATATCCAGTTTTCGTGTTATCTTCAGCTGAGTGGTAATTAATTACTTCATTGTTGTAGGCACAATAGGCCGTGCTCATAGGGTGTTTAGTATATGTAAGAACATGATAATCCCTGTCTTCATGAATAAGTACGAGCGAAGGCGAGTACTTATCATGAAGACAGGGATTATCATGTTCTTACAAACTTAGAACATTGTAAAGAAATCAAGACAATAGAATTTTGCCTTGGGGAACAATGGGGAAAATCCATGGTCTTAATGATTAAGTAAGGCAAAATTATATTGTCTTGATTACTTTACAATGTTCTAAGTTTGTAAGAACATGATAATCCCTGTCTTCATGATAACTACTCGCTTCGCTCGTACTTATTCATGAAGACAGGGATTATCATGTTCTTACATATACGAAGACAAGGGTTTCCAGAAACCCCTTTCGTCACACCCTGTGAACACAGGCTATTGTTCTTATAACAATAAAGTAATTCATAGAAAGGCAGTTTCAGAGATAGAAAGCGTATGGTTTAACAATAGACCTGGGGTGTAAGTGTATAGATTTTTAAATAAAAAATATTTATTGCATTTTGAATTATAACAAAGTACATGTGGAACAAGTTTGGGTATTTTGTCCAATTGGGTATAATTATATTTCTCCTGAGTGAGTGAGTGATCACCTCAGCACTTTATCAGCTATATCATGGTGAGAACAAGTTAATTTTCAATTAGATGATGATGATGTCTGCTTTTACTAGACTAACATGCTTAGTTGGATTTTTATAGTACTAGCTCACTGAAACAATATTCTATGGATAGACAAAGTCCCCTCACTCTGACACTATAACCAGATCTCCTTTATGCTGCATGCTTAGCAGAGAAGCAGCAAATATCAATTTTATAGTCTTTTGTTAAACACGATCGGGTTTGGAACCCACGATCCATCGTACACAAGACAAGCATGTTAACCATTACACCACTGCTACGTTATATATTTCTCCTGATCATGAAGATAGTATTATCTCCACAACAATTGTTTTTACACCACTGCTGTGTTATATATTTCTCCTGATCATGAAGATAGTATTATCTCCACAACAATTGTTTGATGGATTCTGTGTACACCTTTAGTATTATCTCCACAACAATTGTTTGATGGATTCTGTGTACACCTTTAGTATCTTCAAACTCTTCTTCTTTGTTCAGATGCAGTTATCAAGTTAGATTGTGTTTAGGATATCAAGTCCTCACCATTAAAAACAAAACATATAATCTCTGAAGTTTATTTTTCTAGTTTTTTTTTCTAATCAACATTTGGCAGATGTATGCTGTGTATTATAAGCATAACAATTCAACATGAGAATTACTCTTCACATAAAAAGCTTATAACAAAACATGGTAACCTAGCACTGTTTGAAATCATTATCATTGGTGGCATTTTCTACAGAAATATAGTGTGTCTGACATGGTATATTTTGATTTTCTATTTTAGGACCATGATAGATTTATATTAAAAAGTAGTTGTTTTTTGAGAGGTTAGGGTTATGATGTTTAACACCACTTTCAACAATATTTCTGTTATATCGTGGCGGTCAGTTTTATTGGTGGAGGAAACTTTATCACATAACATTGTATCAAGCACACCTCGCCTGATTGGGATTCGAATTCACAACTTTAGTGGCGATAGGTACTGACTGTATAGGTAGTTATAAATCTAACTACCATATGATCACGACCACGACGACCCCCAGCTGGTTTTTGACCCCACTAATTATACTAGTCCACAACTGTAGAGTAGAAATAGAAATATCTGTCAAACTTTGTCTGTGAAAACTCTTAAAATAACAATAATATAATAATGATGCCATTTATTGTTAAAAAAAAACCTAAAAACTATGACTCCCGAAAATAATAAAAAAAAAAGTTACAAGAACAGTTAAAGGGAGATAACTCTAACACTTCTTCAAGAAAAGACTTGTTAATTTTTTTTTTACATTTGCTATATAGTGCAGAGATTCATCTAAAAATATAAAGAACATTTTTTGGATGGACACTGACATCATTCTAATACATTCTGTTACTTTGGTGTTTATAAAATTCTCTTATGCTTCCTTGAAAATAAAAAAAAAGGTATTGTTAGATTTAGCAATCTCCATTAATATAACCATTTTTTTTTAATTCGCAGTATTATGGATACACGGAGGATAACGGCTAAAAATACAAAATAATAATTCTTCACCTGTTGAGATTTAGCGACAGAAGAAATATGAAAAAAGAGTGATCAAATTTTATTAACCCACAAAATAACCTATCAAATGCATATGGAAGGTAATAACCAAAAATAGAAGACCTTTCTAAGTTGTGAAACTTGTGTCCTATCCAATTGTTTATTATTGAACAATAAAATAGGCTTAAAGTAACTAAAATACATGGACAGCATACTTTTTTTCTCTTTCTTTGTAAAATAGTAATTTTAAGAAAAGAAAATATTATGATAAAATTGTACACAAATAATAACATATTTATGATGATGATGCATCAACATGCAGAATGCAGAATAAAACAAAAATACAACGTGTATATAAACGATACTTAAAAATATTGCACCATAAGAAATTTACATCACATACGTAAATAAAAGATATTGCACTGTATCTAGACTAGATTTTAACTTTTTTAAATCTTTAATGAGTGAATATATTTCTATTAAAAAGGCTAAATCTTAATAAATAATTTTTTTTATCACAACCGTACATCTGTCTGTCCGTTAACCTAAAGTCACAATGTTTAAGAATTATTATTTTTGGTTTGTTTGATTGTGTTTAATGTCACTTTCAACAACATTTCAGCAATACCTGGTGGTCAGCTTTATTGGTGGAGTAAACTGTAGACCCGGAGAAAACAACCGACCTGTCGCAAGTCACTGACAAACTTTATCACATAATGTTGTACACCTTGCCTTGATCTAGATTCGAACTCACAACATCAGTGGTGATAGGCACCGATTGCACAGGTAGTTGTAAATCCAACTACCATACGATCACGGCCACAACGGCCCCTATCAATATCTTAACTCAGTGACAATGTGAATAGTGTGACACATACTTATACAGTGTTAATCTGTGCATCTAATGATTCCACGGCAGACTACACTGTGAAAAAAATAATGAAAATCAGAACAATAACTAATAAAACGAATGGAAAAATGTACACACCCTATGCTTTTTGTTGATATTGAAATGTTTTATAAGTCTTTACATTACTGCTAAAATCAAATATGTAGGGCTTGGAATTAAAAAATTGTGGTGAAATGTCAGTAGGTAGGTGGGAGCTTGCTGTAGCAGACAATGTTTACATTAGAAATGGAAGAGGAACCAATATTGGTCCACAGACTTATAATACTTATCAGTATACTATTAGTATGTAAAATCAAATATGTCCCAAACATCACCTTCAGACTCAGTTAACAGTAAAAAAAACCAGCTTTAAAATAAAAAAAATAGTTATCTCCCCTTATCATATGTTATGGGTATGATAAGGGAGACAACTGCTATTGCATTCAGTATTAAATAAATCTGTTATATTTTTTGCACATCAAATAGCTTTCTTACACATACAAAATGTAACAGAATTAATGTACATGAACAAAAAATTAAATATGAAAATGACAGACAACATAATCATCTTCCAAGTATTTTTTTAAGTAAATAAAAAGAAATCATATTAAAAAAAATAAAAGAAATAAATGTTATATGTTAAATCAAATATCACAAGCAAATTAAACTAACCAATAATATTGTATACCTTCTACATCAGAAGAAAACTACAATAATAAATTAAACCAACAGTTAGCAATGAAGAAAACAATCTATTAGGCTTACATTTCTTCAACTAAAAAAAACATATCCTGATCAAATGTCTAAAAAAAAAAACAAAAACAAAAACAAAAACAAAAAAAACAAAAACAAAAAAACAAAGAAAAACAAATGTGCAAAAAATAAATTCCCACAAAAACTACACCTTTCTTAAATCCGTGAAAAAATAGCAGAAAACAAAAAGATGTCTGATTTACTTACAAACATATTTAAAGATAAGACAATTTGTTTCCTAATTATTTGGACTTCAAATGGTGTCAAAGCAGCCAGTAATTAATCCCCCCAAAAAACTTTTCTTTTTCCAGCAACAAACTGAAACTAAAGTAAGGTTAAACAATATGTACATGTATATGTTTTTTTCTAGTATTTGTAAAAAAAATACAGTGTACATAAATATTTTAATTGTTATATATAAATTGTTCATATTCCCCCATTTTGTTTTTGTGTAAAATCATATTATGTTTATAACAGATAAAAAATATATGTATTAATTCAATACATAAATATATTACATCTAGATTAGAAAAATGACAATATAGTGTGTGTAATGTCTTGTATAATTTCTTGTACTGTCTGAAAAAATGGAAAATTACAACAACGAAAAAAGAAAAATATTTTGCAATAATAATAATTCTGTGTTATATCTTCAAAGAATTAAAAATAAATAAATGCTGACATTTTAAACATTATGAAAGACGATTTGATCAAACAGCTGTATCTTTGATTTTGATCTCCAAGTCTAGTTTAGCACCAGTAGATTTACCACTATCTTCTGTCAAGTCCTTTCTTAGATCGGGGTCGGAGTGAAAACTTTTATTAAGCACTGTTATCTCCTGTAGCATTGCCTCAGCTGAGGAGCATTTCCTTAATTTTTTCAAATTTGTATGATTAGTTTCAAATGTTGCAAGCAAATCATGAAAACTATGAGGTCGTTCTTTTTCTTCTTCGTCGCTACGCTTTTTACGTCTTACAACTACGATGTCAGTATCAACATTGTTTGTTTCACTGCGATGAGATTCCTGTGACAATGTACTTGATAATTTTGAATTTTCGTGATTTGCATCCTCGACTATTTCTGGACTGGTCGCGGATTGTTTACGTTTAGGATGTCGAGGAGGTTTTGAACCATGCGTTGCTGGTACATTGTCATCTGATGTTGTGGAAGTCACATAAAGGTCTTCAACTTTATCATCCACATTGTCAAATTTATAATACGACGATCGTTTCTTTGATTTAGAACTGTGTTTTTGCTTCAGATGACGAGCTTTGCTCTTTAATTTTTCATGATCACTCGGTGATTTTGTCATTTTCTCATAACCTACAAACCTCAGGTCTGGAGCACTTGTTGAATGCCTAGACCTTTGACTGCTGTCATCTTCACTGGAGCTAAAAAACTCCATCAGAAGGGCAATACCTTTAGATATTGTCTTACGACGAGCTCTTTTTGATTCTGCTGAGCTTTCACTGGAAACTGAACCTTCTCGGGATTGGCGATCTTGGGATTGAAACTGTCTACGAATGACCGACACAGGTGATGATGGTTCAACGGTTTGTGTTTCTACCGTACGCTGTATCATACATGCAGGCATAGATTTTCTATGTTGAAGATTGACATTACGCTTGGCTTTACGTACAATGTGATTGTCAGAGGATATGTCCTCCGATTCACTGCCACTTGTTTTGATGACTTTTATCTCTCTTACGGGACTAACCAACTTAATCTTTGCTGTACTACTTATGACCTTTGGTACAGAGGTCACTCTTGATTTGACCTCTACAGGTTTGTTGTATCTTGCGACAGAATTTGTCTGTGTTCCCTTGAAGCCGTATCTTTGTTGTGTATTTTCATTCTTTTTATTTTTAACACCCACCAAAGCAGAGAATGAGCCAGAACTGACAGTAAATACTTCAGATTTTTGAATATCTTTACACGTATTAGGCTTTGTAGCCATTTTAGCATCTTTCAGTTTGCTTTCGAATTTTTCATTAATGTTTCTTTGCTGACCAGCAGTGTTATCTGATGACTTACGAAATTCATCAAGAAAGGACTCGATAGTGGTTTCTATTTCGGCAGCGTGTCTAGAGGGCTTTGCCGATGCTGGTGTATCATCTTTCGAAACTTCGTCCAATAAAGTTTGGAACGACTTCGTTATATCGTCAAATTCTTTCTGTGTTTGTTGTTCCACCTGAGCAACAGTTTCTTCCTGATAATAGTGCCGAAAACCAGAATCAGACTTATTCCGACGCATTTGAGGACTCGAAATATGGTCGACATTTCTAGAAGATGGAAGTGTTTGACTTTGACTCATTAAGTCTGGTTTTCGTGATTGCTGAATCACTTTTGGATCGTCTAAATGCAAACCATAATATATCCTATCTAACTCCGTCAATGCCTCATTAAGCTTAGCCCTCTGTCTGTCTTGCTCCTGTTTTGTATGAATATTAGGAGGAGTCTTGACAGGTTCAGAGGGAGCAAATTTCCTTAGTGCCGAAAGAATGGAATCGAGCCGATTTTCATCGGCATCCACAATCTTACATTTAATTTGAGACAACTTGTCTTCTACATCCCTAGCCAAATCTTGTAAGTCTTCAATTGATTGATTAAATTGTCTTTCTGTATCTGCATAATTTACCGAAGCAACAGATTTTTGACTGAGCGAATCGTCAGTTTCAGAGTGAGTGTCGAATGCCAAGCCAGTATTCATTAGTTTGTCTTTCAACACTGATGGATCTAACTGGTAATTGCCATTTATTATATAGGGAAGCTGAGTTATATCAGGATTTATCGGAATCTGTTGTTTATCTTGACTATAAGAAAACTGAGCCGAGTGCTGATTCATTTTTTCATTTTGAGGTGGAATTTGAGTTGATTGGAACAGTTGGTTTCCTTTCCAGATATATGTCGGTTGAGATAACTTTTGACTCGTCGAAGGCTTTGCATTCAATGTAGTTTGACCATGATGTGCCTGATTCTTTATCAGTTGACTTGGGTGCATCTGATTTTTATTTTGCTGACTTGGGTGTGCCTGATTTACACTTTGTTGATTTGTGTGAGCTTGATTTTTCAATTGAGAATGTGCTTCCTGCTGAAAACTTGGAAAAATCCATTCTGTATTTTGACCTGATTCCTTGTTTAAACTAGAAGACATGATATTTTGTTGTTTATCAAAGTATTTCTGACTGACATTTTGTCCAACTTTGATATTCTTGTTGTTTTGCTTCAATTTTTCAACAGGTATACTTCTAATGACATTTTTTGGCACGCTTGGGGACTGTACAGAAGATGAAGATGCCGAACTCTCTACAGTATAACTTTGTTGAGAAGCAGAACTTTTCTTCTGTAATGACAATCTGATGTCGTCCAGAACTTCATCCAGAGCTTCTATGCTACTTTTTGCAGCAACTGCTAATTTCAGTGGCTGAATTGTTGGTGTGTGAAAGACTTTAGGCTTGGGTTGAACAGTTGCAGAAGCTGTCTGCACTGGACGTGTAGACGTGATTATCGTTGGTGCGTAAGATGAACATGAATAATTCGGTTGACTATTTTGTGCAGAAAATATTTGTGAAGATGGCGGAAATTCAAATGCAGGATTGTTAGCTATAGACACAATACAAGATTGATTCACGTCATCCACAGTTTGAGCTGCTAGTAAATCGTCAAAACTTGTCATCTGTTCAATCTGTTTCCAAAATGGATCCTCATGAAACGGGATTGTTTGTAAAGTTCTAGCTTTAACACGCTCTATACTAATTAACCCCTGTTCACTTTCTAATTTCGGTGACCACACATCATTATTCTGACCTTTCTGTACCGATTCTTTCGTTACTTCTTTTGTCGTCATTTTCGGAGTCGGTTGTACGCAAGAAGATGAAACTTGTTCAATTTTAATTGGTTTCTGAATTGATATATTTTTAGCATTGTTATTATTAAGTTTTAGCTGACGTCGTTGACGTAATGGGGTAGATATTACAGGGGTGGCATTTTCTGTTGTGATGTCTGCACTTTCATTTCCGCTGGCATCAGAATCAAACCTTTTTCGAAGATCTTTTACAGATTCGGTTTTTATTTCTTGAAGCTCCGTTAATTCCTCTTCAAATCTTGATAATCGAGCCTGTTTCAAATCTTCAACTTCCAAATTTTTTGGAGTAGGAGGCCATATTTTTGTCGAACTTTCTTCCAAAACTTCACCATGACCTTGGCTTCCATCAGATTCTTTTGAGCTTGACCGTCTTATTACTTTCGCTCGTTTCTGAATATTTTCTGTTGAGAACATATTGTCTGGTTCAATTTTGGGCTGTTGAACTACTCTGAACATTCGATGAGAATTGGTCTCTGCTGACTGAACTTTTGGTTCAGGCCTAACTGGAGCCCATGCTTGTTGTCTAATAGGCTGAGGTTGATGGGCCACAGATTTTGTAACTGTTACAGATATTGATGATACTGTTACACTTGGTGCTGGTTTCGCTGTCCAGGTATCTGGAATACCTCCTTCTGATTCCATAATAGTTGTCAAGGCAACAGGTGATTTTGATTCATTTGAAGCAGGAGGCGTTGTCTTCTTTTTCATAAATTTCTCCCACTTTTTAATTCTGTCCGTAACTTCAATATCGTAATCAACATCAGAAAACATCCCTCCTTCTACAAGAGGTGCCGAAGAGCTCATTCCCAGGGGTATTTGATGTGATTGTGGTTGTATTTGTGAGGGATAATAATTAGGAATTTGAACTGGATAATAATTTGGGTTGTTTCCCTTTCTTGTATAATCTAAACCAAATTCTCCCCGGTTCAACTGACTATCCGATTTTGACATATCTTCCATATTTGAAAGTTCAGTTGATCGTCTTGGTAAAAAGGGGCTGTGAGTAGCTGACTGGAATTTTCTTTCTACCTTCGGAACTGTGTTTTGAAATATGTATTCTTGAGTAGGAGGTAAGGTGTACGCTGACGGAGGTGTACTTGATTCTGAGGTACTATGAGATAAACGATCATACTGACTTGATTGAATACTACGATTGTCGTATTGCATTTCCTTCGAGGACGGAATTTGAAGGCGGAGCTTGACCTCATTCTGAAATGAACTTTGACCATGACCTTTTGAACTATCGAGTGAAGATGATCTCCTTTTTTCAAATTTGTTATAAATGTCACTTTGTTGTGTTGGAAACATTCTGGGCTGACCAGCAGAAATTTTCTTCAACTTTCCACTTTCCATTTCACTTTCTAAATATTGAATATTGGATTCTATCAGTTCATCAAGGGAATCATCGCTGTGCGATTTTCGCTTGTTCTTTCCTTTTTCTAATATTTTCTTCACTGGGATAACTTGAGGAATATTCCTATCTATTTGATTTGTTTTCATATTGGTGACATTTTCTTGGTTACCATAGTAACCCCCTTGTTGGAGATTATTGTTTTGAAAATTCCACATTAATTCCCCATGAGGCCCTTGTCTAGCTTGTCCCGGGTAATAAGTCACTTCAGCAGGCTGCTGATTATAAAAGTTGGAGAAATTTGTTTCCTGTTTTGGTATTTTCCTATATGGTCCTTGTGCATGACTTGTTTTGTTTGATGACTGAATGTTGACATTTTGGTTGCCTTGGTAATCCTGATTGAATCTAGGGTCAGATGGATGTTTATCTTGGTTTCCTTGTATGACTTGTGATGAAAAACTTCCCTGACCAGGACCTATTGGCCTGAGTGTTATTTGTTCTGATGTGGATGAAGATTCATTCTCTTTATTCTGTTGAATATTTGCAATTTTTTCCTGAAAAGAGAAAATTAAGGAATAAAATTTCTGTTAAAAACTGCAAAACAAAATAATAAATTGGATAATTACTGATACATAAAGCGTTAGGTCTGTAATCATGGAATTCTGAACAAGTGAGTAGAGGGGCTGTGATCATAAGATATTATGAAAAGAAAGTAGAGGTAGTTATGGGTGATGTGATCATAGTTGGATTTACATCTACATATGTAAGGGTCATGGTGTCCAAGATCATATTGTAATTGTATTTACATCTACTTACAGTCAAACCTGTCTAATGTGACCTTCCAAGGGAACAGTGAAATATGGTCACATAAGACAGGTGGTCGCTTAATACAGGTTTAATTGATATGAAATGCACTGTGAAGGGAAATAAAAATTAAGGTCACATAATACATGTTATTTCTTAATAGAGGTGGTCACTAAAGCACGTTTGACTGTATATGGGGCTGTCCTGGCCGTGATCATACATTGGTTGTATTGTATTGTAGGTTCTGTGATCATACATTGGTTGTATTGTATTGTAGGTTCTGTGATCATACATTGGTTGTATTGTATTGTAGGTTCTGTGATCATACATTGGTTGTATTGTATTGTATTGTAGGTTCTGTGATCATACATTGGTTGTATTGTATTGTAGGTTCTGTGATCATACATTGGTTGTATTGTATTGTATTGTAGGTTCTGTGATCATACATTGGTTGTATTGTATTGTAGGTTCTGTGATCATACATTGGTTGTATTGTA